>JAPDVR010000008.1:15580608-16038108 GCA_026230005.1 Gila orcuttii
TCATGAGAGTCCTGCAATTTAAAAATCCCCAGCACAGTGACTTAATCATCTGCAAACACTGCCTTTCTTCCTATATATGGATGAGAAGGTTTCTGTTCTGTGCTGCTGCAGCATGACATCACTGCTTTACAATGCATATGCTCACTCACTGAGCCTGAACACAGCTGTAGTGCAAATTAGACTACAGATGGGCCAGAGAAGAGCCGTCAGAGGAGTACTTTAACCACACAACATTTTACAGTTCTCATTGGTTGCGTTATGCAGCATTTGTACCAATTTACTACAGTTTGACTTTGTGGAATGTACAGTTGTAATATAAATTATTCAACCCTCAGTGCAAATCAGGTTTATTGGCAAAATATACAGTCTTTCAGCTGTTTGCAATTAACAAATCAAACAAAAATAATTGAAACAGCTCAACACAACAACTATTTCCAGTGTTTTCCCCAAATTCAACTGAAAATGCAACATTTAATGACTTCTGCAGTCTCAAAATTATTCAACCCCTTCATGGCATGCATCTTTATTACTTAGTAGAACACCCTTTTTCTGTTATGACCTGCTGCAAACGAGATGTATGACCAGACACCAGCTTATGGCAGCTATTCTGAGGAATCTTAGCCATAAGCAATGGCCTCCAGTTCAGTAATATTCTTGGGTTTGCGCAACCGTCTTCTTCAAATCCCACCAAAGATTTTCTATAGGGTTCAAGTCATGTGACTGATGGCCACTGTAGAATCTTCCAGGACTTCTTCTGTAACCAGGCCTTGGTGGAATTTGAGGTATGCTTGGGAGGTATGAGGTATGCCTGTTGAAAGTTTCAATGACGCCCAAGCTTCAGCTTCCTCACTGATGGCATGACGTTTTCTAGGATTTCCTGATACTTCAATGAATCCATCTTGCCTTCCACACGCTGCAGGTTCCCAGTGCCAGAGGATGCAAAGCAGCCCCAGAGCACCACCGAGCCCCACCACCATGCATGCTTAACTCTAGTGTTCTTTTCAGCATATGCCTTCTCAGAAATCTGGTTACAGCCGTTGATAGCTTCCTTTTTCTGCCCCATCCAGGTAGTGTAACCACTGTTCCTTTAACTTTAAACTTGCAAACTATGCTTCCAACGGTTTCTCTAGGAACATTTAGTACCTTCGCTATCTTTTTGTATCGCGTTCCTTGTTTGTGAAGGGCGATGATATCTTCTCTTAACTTTTTGGACCAATCATCTGCCATATTTATAACATGCATTCCAATGTGACACTCAACAAACTGAGCCAGTTCAGATATTTCATATGTTCTAGCTCAAGCACACCTGGTGCAACTAATGAAGCCCTTGATTAGTCGCATAAGGTGTGCTTAAGACAACACCTGTTTTGCAGATTTGTGCCTTTTGTGAGGGATTTCATTCAGGGGGTTTAATAATTTTGAATTATTGCAGAAGTCATTAAAAGTTGCATTTTCAATTGAATTTGGGGAAACCACTTGAAACATTTGTGTTATTTTAATGACTTTTGTTCGATGTGTTCATTGCGAACAGCTAAAACTCTGTGAATTGTCAATAAACCTGATTTGCAATGGGTGTTGAATAACTTGGATTACAAATGTATGAATTTTCATTAAGTGTAGTGCTTTTTTTGCACACATTTCATATACATATCATCTATATCCAAAATATGTCCTTATTTTCTGTAAAAAATTTAATTATAAAAACATCATCATGATCACTGTTTTAATCTTTTAATTTCTTTTTTCTCTTTGTGTCGTTGTAACACGTTTTATAGTGGACAGTTTGCCATTGTGCGTAAATGTAAAGAAAAGAGCTCCGGAACAGAATATGCCGCCAAATTTATCAAGAAGAGACGGCTGTCATCCAGTCGACGGGGCGTGAGCCGAGAGGAGATTGAACGAGAGGTGAACATCCTTCGAGAGATTCAGCACAGCAACATTATTACCCTCCACGACATCTTTGAGAACAAGACCGACGTGATCCTGATCCTGGAGCTGGTGTCTGGAGGGGAGCTGTTTGACTTCCTGGCTGAGAAGGAGTCGCTGACCGAGGAGGAGGCCACGCAGTTCCTCAAGCAGATCCTGGATGGAGTCTACTACCTACACTCTAAACGCATAGCACACTTTGACTTGAAGGTGAGCACTAGTATGTTTTGTTTTAAGATTTTCTATTGATTAATGTAGATGGCAGATCAATCAAAATGTTTTTTCAAAATTTTAATTTTCAAAAAAGGGTGAAATATGTCTCATTAACATGGAAAAATGTACTACAAAAGTTTTGAATGCACTTTGTTTTCAGCCTGAAAACATAATGCTGCTGGATAAAAATGTGCCGAACCCCAGAATCAAATTGATAGATTTTGGAATTGCACATCAGATTAAGGATGGAAACGAATTTAAAAACATCTTCGGAACTCCTGAGTTTGTTGGTGGGAACCTCAGTTTATTATAACATTGAATTATATCTTTACTTATTATAAGTGTATTAGGAATCCTAATTTAATTTGCCATATCTTTTGTCATTTGTAGCACCAGAAATTGTGAATTATGAGCCCCTTGGCCTGGAGGCAGACATGTGGTGAGTCATAAACATCCATAGCCATGTAATCGCATAAAAAAACACTGGATAGAAACGCCAAAATGCGCACAAATTCTAAAAAATGTTCATTAAAAAAACGTATTCGCTCATTTGAGTCAGGCAATTTTTTATTTGATAAGACGGCATGCGCTTAATGCCGATATAAACACATTTACTGTATAAATGCGCAACAAAAAAACTAAAATGACTTTCCTAACTAACATGACAACAGAGGATGTGATTGGATAGCTGGACTAACCAGCGGATCAGTTTCATTGCACAGCATTTCAATGTTGTTTTAGTTATTCTGTCTTCAAAATTATTTGGTATAATGACCTCCCAGAAGTGCATCCGAACGCAAGATAACATGACAGCATTTATTGCGTTTCGTCTGTGTGTTCTGAGGCGCAAGACATTTATGATGTAGGATAAAAGAGAGACAGTTGCTTCCCTGATTGCAGCAACTTCCATTTTATCACATATATTTGTGGCAGGAAGTGACTATTTTGTTCTTTTTGGGCTTTATTTTTAAATGTTTTATAGATATACCAATTTTATTCAATTTGCAACTTTAGTTGGAACCGTAGCTAATAATGGATATAAAATATTGTTTAGGTTGTGAATACATAATATTCACTTGCTAATTTTTGCTTGTATTTAATTGGTTTTCTTGTGATTTTCTTTGCTGCAGGAGCATTGGAGTTATCACATATATACTGTAAGTAATTATCAAGGAAATGGCTTGTTTGGCTGCATTGATTTCATGATTTTTCCACACCCAGATGATACCGTTGTACTTTGCTTAACAAATATTAATGCATTATTAATGCTCTTTAGCTTGAGTGGCGCTTCTCCGTTTCTTGGCGAGTCCAAACAAGAAACACTTACTAACATTTCAGCTGTCAACTATGACTTTGATGAAGAGTACTTCAGCAACACAAGTGAGCTCGCCAAGGACTTCATTCGCCGACTGCTGGTCAAGGATCCTAAGTTAGTATAATCCAGTGTTATTACTAAAACTATTAGAAAGTATATAATAAAATAAAATATAAATATAAGATAAAAAACTTCATATAATTAAGAGTTTATGTAATAAAATTACTAAAACTAAATAAAGATCAATGGAAAATTAATAAAATGACAAAAGCACATTAATATTTAACAATCACATAAAATTAAAAACTGCAAATGCTCATTCAAAATGTTAGTCAATTCTATGAATAATACTAAAATAAAACTGGTATAAGTTTCATTGTTTAATATGTCAACAACTGTTTATTAATAATTAATTCAATATTTGCTTTTAACATTTAGGAAGCGAATGACAATCGAGGACAGTCTCCAACACCCCTGGATCAAGGTTTGAATATTTCTCTTTCCCTCACTTTTGAGTTGTCACCATTTGTTCTTTACTTGACTTGCTCTCATCCCATCGTCTACTACAGGTGATTAAGAGGCGTAACGTTCGACCTGAAGAGAGCGAGCGCAAGCCGGAGCGCAGGCGTCTGAAGACCACCCGTCTGAAGGAGTACACTATCAAATCCCACTCCAGCATGCCTCCTAACAACACCTACATCAATTTTGAGCGCTTCTCTCAGGTCATGGAGGAGATCGCCTTAGCTGAGGATTGCCTACGAGAGCTGGAGAAGAACCAGCGCTCCTGCGGGGAGGATGTGGCCGCTCTGCTCTCCATCTATGAGGAGAAGGAAAGCTGGTACAAGGAGGAGAACGAAAGCATTGCTGCAGATGTCAATCAGATCAAACAGGAGCTGCAGAAAACACAAACCCTGCGCAGACAGAGCCAGGAGGAGACCCGAGCCGCCATGCTGTCGGCCAATTCCCTCAAACGCAAGTTTGGTCGGTTGGAGAACCGCTATGAAGTGCTAGCTGAGCAGATGGTCTCTGAGGTGCGCTGGGTGGAGGAGCTGGTGCGCTCAATTTCAGCTGAAAATGACACGCACAGCAACAGCATGGCTTAAGCTGCTCTGTTTGCTTTCAGAACGCAACTATCTAATGTCTTTGCTTGGTATGTGCAGGGCAGATATAGAGCATTAAACTTAGCAATAAGCTTCATGTAAGCCTGTAGGGTTCATGTTACTCTTAGAACAAAAGAGCAACCAGTGCAAAATTGTATTTTACATAAAGGCTGAGTGAGGGTGTGCATGCTTTAAGAATGTCCTGTGCAACACAGTATTATTTTGTGATGCCGGTCTGTTTCAGCTAAAGCAAACATTGAGCATTTTCACTCGCCACCTCACAAATATACATGCTGGATCGGTCGATAAAAAGTATTTATTTACGACTTGAGTATCAGTTACAGCACTCAAAGCAAAGCATATTAATGTATATTGGGAGTAATGCACTACACAGTCCTCTATGAGGAATTGAATAATCTCAAGATTGCTTTTGCAGTTGCTTTTGTTGTGCTGCATGTCTGCTTTTCCTATGCAAATCAAATTCTAAGTTTATGATATGAGACAAATGAAATGACTTCTAAACATATAAAAGTCCTAAATGCTGTCTTTAATGAGCTGTACCAACTTGGTAAGCTGCTTATCTATAAATATGATTTAATAGGATAATTCACTCAAAAAGGAAAAATCATTTATTCTCCAAACCTGTATTTCTTTCTTTCTTTTGTGGAACACAAAAGATATTTTGAAAAATGTCTTTGTGTTTATTTTTTGTCTGTACAATTAAAGTCAAAATTGTTTTGGACCACATTAACTTTCATAGTATGTGCTGAAATATTTTCCACAGAGGAAAGAAAGTCATACAGGTTTGGAACAACGTGAGGGTGAGTAAATGATGACGGAATCTTTATTTTTGTGTGAACTATCCCGTTAACCATTTTCTTTTGCATAAAACACTTTAAACATTCAATTTTTTTGTATGACATTCCATATGCAAATGAGCATCATTATCTCTTACAGGAAATGGTTGTGGCCATTTGTAGTTAAGTCATAACAATAATCTTATCTGTTTGATTAAAGTATTGTGCCCATTATTATGTTTTATTTACGAAAAATGTGTATATATATATATATATATATATATATATATATATATATCAGAAAAGTCCATTCAAATAAAAGAATTGAAGAAGAATACCGTTACAGTGTCTTTATTAGGTGTGTGTGTGTGTGTGTGTGTGTGGGCTGAGGGGTGCACTGGGAAGCCAAGTGTAGCGTTTTATAAATCTGAGCATTTGTCATACATGCTTTATCTTAATTTTCAACATGTCTAGAGATGTTGAAAGACCCAAAGTTTTAACTAAACAGGATCTTTCCATCTCCATTGTAAGATAATCATGTTTTGTTAAACACCCAGATAAACATTTGGATTTTTTGGTGTCTTGTAGATGCCACTGTTTACTTTGAAATTTCAAACCACAGGGCATCTGAATATTCTGAGAACCCTTAGCTTCCCATGATATATGTTGACAGAAATCAACAGCATGTCTTTCTTTGGCTCTGGCATCAACATGCGCTTTTTAGGATATTTCTTATTTTTAATAATTTATTCCGTCACCAAGTTAATTTAAAGGGGATAAATCAACCTAAAATGAAAATATAATGTAATTTTTTGCTCACTGTCAAGTCATTTCAAACATGAATGTCTTTTGCTGTAAATTAGTGAAAATGTGCACTTAGGGTTTAAAGGCTTTGAAACACAAAACAAAAGGATTTTGAAGAATTTTATTTATTTAAAGAATATTATATTTAAAGAATGTTTTGACTGTTTTGTCAAAAAAAGAAAAAGTCACTGGGGTCCAAAAAACATTTTCAAAAGACATTCTTTTTTTTGTTTGACAGAAGAAAGAAAGTCATACAGGTTTGAAACAACAGTACAGTGAGTGAGGAAATGCTGACAGAATGTTCATTTTTGGGTGTGTGAACTATCCTCTTTAGTGCGTTTTGGTCAGTATGCCACCATATTCATCTCATACCGATTAAGCCATTATGTGGCTTTACAGTGATTTAAGAACCACAATGCCATGAGCACATGGAAGAAATGTCTCCAGGGAAATACTGGATTTTTTTTTTTAAACAGCGATGTGTAATTATTCCTCAGAGCACTGATAAGGTCCTTAAAATAACAATGTAGATATCCTGAAGTAGCTTGCACTCACATCCAGAGCTCTAGACTCGCAGCCCAGCCTCAGTGAACAAAACGCAGCTGGTTCAACCCTGATTCCACATAAACTTCCCTCACTGTCACACCAGACAGCAGAAGGTCAGTGTAGTCTGTGTCCTACATCATCTTTCTCAGGATGGCCAGATCCAACTTGGCCCAGAACACCTGTAACTGGATCATGGCTCTCCTCACGTTGTGGTCCATGGTCTCTCTGATCGTCATTGTGGTTTGGGCTACCTGGCCTCCCTTGGCTAGCCTTGCACAATGCAGAGCAGCACATCGGGCCTTAATTGAAAAGATGGAAGGAGCTAAAGTGATGAAGGAAAAAGACCAAGATGTCTTGAAATCTGCACTGCAACTGAGCTCTAAAAACCAGAGCAGACTGCAAGAAGAGCTGGAAAGTATTCTAGAGAGCCAGAGGGAAACCAATGCATCTCTAACCGAGACTCTGCAACTGCAAGTGAGTATCAAAAAGTGATAAATGTGTTTTAAAATGTCTGTGCTGATGCTTGGTACAGTAGGCCTATGTATATCAGTGTACGATGGTGTTACCATCTGCATCATGGTATCAATACACAGCATTGTGAAAGGATAATAGGAACTGATTAAGTGTCCCAATGATTAATTAATTATTATTATTTTATTTTTTTTAAGATTGTAATACTGATTTTATTGGATTTTTTGTTTCTATTTTAGATGATCCTAAAGGAAAATGTAACAGCTTTGGAAAATCAAAGACACAGGCTCCACAGTGAACATGCAAGACTTTTTTCAGAGCTGGCTCAACAAGAGGGTAGGAGAACCTAATATGGTAATATTTCTTAAAATGATAAAGTTGGAGCAGCCAAAGACCTCTGCATGTTTTTACATGAAAGCATAATTAAGTTTTGAGATAAGGAGTATATGAAATTGGCTATTCTAAGTGCGCCTTCTAGACAATTTCCACACACACATAACATTGATATATTATATATTGATAACGCTGATAACATTTTTTATTTTTATTTATTTAACCTTTATTTTTACAGGCAAGTCATTAAGAACAAGTTCTTATTTACAATGGCGGCCTGACAAGTGGAATAACCACTTAGGGAAAGGAAATGGGGCTAAAATAAATACAGTATATTAGAAATACATACAGGTTAATAATTACATTAAATACAATTTAAAACACAACACAGTAGACAACACAAAATGATTATGTGGAGAAGCAACTGCATGTGTCCATGAACAAGGATGATATAATAGTTTTAAAAGATGAGGCCATTTAGGCCTACATGTTTTATATGCATGAACTAAAGTTTCCTTTAATGTTGATCATGGCGATATATGCCTAATTTGCAACATTTCCCTTTAGAATAGAACAGGTAGGCCTAAAAAATGTATGAAAACGTGTTTGTTGTTTTGCTTCGTGCAGCTCTTATTGAGACTCTATGGGTGAATCTGACCAGTGAATCGCATCATTTGGATTCGTGTGACGCTTTACGGGATGCCGCAAACAGCCAGCAAGTAGCAGCAGAGAGTCAGATGAAAGCCTGTGAATACAAAACAACTTACCTTGTCAAGCAAATGTGAGTGATTATAAACCAACCGTATACACACAAGACGTTTATTCTACAGTGCACTGTTTCATTTATTTCTTTATCTATTTTGCAGAGAGAACTGCAAGGTTAATGGGTGAGGAACCGAAGACTTCCAAAACAACCGAAGAAAACTGCCACAGACAACGAGCACAAACCTCTTTCGTCTAGATATAGCTTCTTAGCTTATAAATATATGGAAAGTGCTTTAAAGTATTACTGACACAATCTCCTTTATTACGAGTCATTCTGAGATATGTACTTTTGTTAGTTGTTTTGTTTGTTTTTATTTATGTCTTCAAAATAGGTGGGTTTATAATAATGGGCTTATTAAGTATGTAATATAATATGTAACGTTAATTCAAAATTCGATTAAATGCAGTATTTATTAATTATTTTATTGTGATTATTTAACAATTGACTATTAAAATGAGGTGAATTGAATTGTTGTATCGTAGATACCGAGGAAAAACTCAAGACAACGGCAACTTCAGGATGGTCTCGTTTTATTATGACTCATCTCTGTAGCTAGCACGAGCTAGCAATACACACACAAGCACCCCACACTGCGCGTTCTTCTCTGCTTTTAACAGTGCTACAGCCCACAAACACAGTGCGCCACCTGGTGGACAAACACAATACCACCCTTAACATACAACATTTCCCCTCCACTTAACTCTGAGGCAATTCTTCCCAAAGACAACTCTTCTTGGACAATTTTACATAAATTTTTTTTTTTCATAATTCAATAGGTTCTAATGTCCTTCTTGAACACACTATTTCTTGTCTTATCTATTGTCTATTCACTATGTCACAAAGTCTTTAAAATATGCTGGTGGTTTCCTCTCTCTTACTGAACGTCGTAGACATCCAGAGGATGCACTCTCAGGCTCCTTTCTATCTGCAGTGTGAGTCAATTCAGGCATTCTTTGAGCACTGGGTAAATCTGACAATTGATTTCTTTGACATCCAGAGGATGCACTCTCAGGCTCCCAGTTATCTGAAGATTCAAGTGTTGTCGACGTACTGAGTGATTCAGAAATTTTAATATCAGCATCCATTGACAACATCAGAATCATAAGGTTCACCCAAGGCTGCTTGAAAGTCTTTAGTCAGTATCTCTTTTTGTTGTCGACTGAATAATTGATCCACATGGCGTTGCACTATTTGAGCACTTCCTATTGCTACTTTATAGGATACAGGTCCTGTGATTTCCTGAATTACTCCCTGCACCCATTTTGGTCCATAACCAAAGTTCCTGGTGTACACCGTATCTCCTACTTCAAAATAGTGAGATTTTGCATGTTGGTCATGTTGTTCTTTTTGAACTTGTTGTTTCAATTCAATTTTACTGGTGAAGTCAGGGTGCATTTTGTCTAGGGTACGTCGCAATTTCCTCCCCATCATCATTTCTGCAGGTGACAATCCTGTTGTAGACTGGGGTGTGATAAATAAACAATGCTCGATGCAACTTGGTCTCCATTGTTCCCAGAACTTTTTTTCATGAGGTCCTTAAAAGTTTGGACTGCCCGCTCAGCGAGACCATTAGATGATGGATGATACGGGGCAGAAGTAACATGCGTTATGCCATTTCTAGACATAAATTCTTTGCTCACTTCACTTACAAAACACTGAGCGTTATTGTTACGACCAGCTTGTTTAAAGCCGCAACATAAAAGAGGGATCAAACTCAAACTGTTCAATGAATGAAAAAATTTTTATTTTCTTTAACAAATATAACAATAACCACTCATAACAAACATAAGTCTAGGGAAAAGATAAAAAAACAAAGAAATAAAATAACTACAACAAAATATTAAAGCTACATGATATAAGTATAAGAAAGAAAAGCAATGAGATGTAAAGAGCAGCTCCTGTGAGAAACTATCCCACAGAGAGTGCTAACCAAATGAAAAACTCAGAGCGCTTAAATACTAAATTTCCTAATTAACAATTAACATGGGGGAGTGACTCAAAACTCCCACAGACTGCCACCATCAGGTAAGGAGTACACTCAGGGTCGTCACATTATCAGACACCATCATTTCAGGAATGCCATGGGTACTGAAACTCTTTCTGAGGCACTCAAGAGTATTCGCTGTTGTTGCTGAATTTACGGGATATGCCTCAATCCACTTAGAATGGGCATCAACTAAGATTAAAAACATCTTTCCCAGGAATGGACCAGCATAGTCCATATGCACTCTTCTCCATGGCTGTCGTGGCCACTCCCACGGATGAAGTGGTGCACCCACAGGGGCTTTTCGGTGTTCTTGACACACAGTACAATCTTTTACTCGGGCCTCAATGTCAACATCTAAATTTGGCCACCACAGGTAACTCCTGGCCAGGCCTTTCATCCTTGACATACCTGGGTGAGACTGATGTAGCTGTTCCAGCAACCCCGAACGTCCTTGCTCTGGAATGATGATGCGGGCTCCCCACAGCACACACCCGTCTTGAACACTGAGCTCCTGTTGTCTCTGTTTATAAGGTGCAAATTCATTTGTAGGCCTATTAGGGTAGAGTGGGGGAAAATGCCCCCCTGGGGTAAAACGCCCCCCACCCGTTTTTCCCAAAATAACCACTAGAATGAATCAAGATACATTTTTACTATTGCTATGCACTACGTTGACAACGGGGATATACAAATCTCCATGGAGAAGCTGACACCAGCGACATATTTGAAGAGAAGAGGATTACATGGAAAGCCCTATAACTTTCAGATATTAGTAAACAAGAGTTTAATAGAATATTGTTCACAGTGATATCACATTGATGTATGATAGATGAATAGTGAAGTCTGTAGTTTGAGAGCATATGTTATTTATAAGGAATATAATTATATAAAAAAAAAAAAAAAAAAGACATAGCTTGTGGGGTAAAACGCCCCCTATGCTGAGGGGTAGTTTCTCTTTATCATAATTACTACAGTAACATATTTATGTTCATCAAAGTCTTTATTTTACACTTTAATGCAGTATAACTAGGCGGTAAAATCAAAATATTTGAACAAAACATGAAAAAATTACCTCAAGTGAGCATTAGCTAGCTAGCTTGGTGAATGCAATGATGGAAGGTGGTTAGGTGACCCAATGATAAAACACAGTGACTTTTAATGCATTTATGGAATATATTTCACTATAAATATGCTAATTTATGTTTAATATTTATTTAGGGTTTCCTGTTTTTCTTGATGATAGTGGTGAACAAATACTACATCAATTATCAACCCCATATAGGCCTATAGTGTAGAAATCAAAATGTTAAAAAATTTGGCTATTTTGTACATTGCTGAAATAAATATTAATAGGTATATATATATATACATGTTGTTGCATTACTTGCGTTTTACTTTTAGAGATTAAAAACTATGTTCATTTTGCTGTTGATCTGAAGCAAACTGGTTGGTAAGAAAGGGGGCATTTTACCCCACCTTGGGGGGCGTTTTACCCCACCGCTGGGGCAAAACGCCCCCTTTGTACAAAAATATTTTCAGTCAAAAAAAAAATTATTATGAAGGTTGAACAATTTTAATATTTGGTAAATAACTCCTGCCATAGACACTCAAAACTGGGATGGCAATTCTAGTCACATTTATGTTTTGTTTCACAGTAATGTCACATTTTCCTTAAGGGGGGCGTTTTCCCCCACTCTACCCTACTGTGATCAGGCCAACCTTTAAGCACATACTCACGCACTCTAGAGAGAACAGGATCTCGAGTTGTCCAGTGCTTGATTTGCTCTGATGTCGTCAAAGGACTTACAACACTGTCCAACATCAAGACATAATCCTCCTTCGATTCTTTCTTTGGTATCTCTGGAACAGGAAGACGACTGAGGGCATCTGCACTTCCATTGTCCCCTTAACATACAACATGAATATTGAATGCAGTTGTTCCTATATTGTTTTAATATTAATATATGTTCAACTTGAAAAACATGTAAACACTCAGAAAAAGGGAAGAAAAGAAAAAAAGATTGTGCTTTTAACTGTTCAAACCATCCATGGTTCAAACCAACTTCCTGATCACGTGATCACGATCAAGCACTTCGTAAACAGCTGAAAATCTAACAAGTAAGTGCTCTGATACAAATCTCTCATATGAGCGCATACTTTTTATATTACAATTTCTTAATTTGGCTATTTTGAAACCGTTAACAAATTATTTTTAGGATACTAATATGACATACGCTGGCTGATCGTGTTTACATTGGTTTTCCATGGACTGCTAATGCTAATACACTGCGCTCCTAGTCAACACGTCTGATGTGCTTAAGATAACTTACTTTCTTTTATGTTGCATTTTATGCGTATATCGTCGTATCTGCCATCTTCCTACTTTTATACGGTTGATTTTGCTTATGTTTTTTTTTTTTAGCTAAAGTAATTCGGTTATGTCAGTTCCAGTATTTCAACAAACCCAGATGATTACATTAACTAACAGCGGTTTTAAAGGCTTTATTTCTCAATATGATCAGCGTTAAGTTTAGTATACTCTGTGATGCAATTTCTGGTAATGTCTTATTATTTATTTGGTAGTTATAATATAGCCTGCTTATTAAGTCATGCATATTATGTATTTACAGTAGGGCTAAACGATTTGGGGAAAATGTCATATTGTCTGGGGGCATACATCTCCGGAATAATTTTTTTTAAAATAACCCCTTAAACCATGACTTCTGGCAAGTTTTGTGGATAGAAATGGACATTTTGAGACAAACAAATATTACACACCATCAACAGATTCAATGAATGATTATTGCAGCACGTACCTTGAACTGGTCACAAACAAAAACCTTCATTTTATAATTTTAGACACGTTATTCATGTTTTTCTTTTGTGTTAATTTTCAGCTATAAGGTAGAAATTGATTGGGGAAAAATGATGGTCTCTCCCTTGAGGTCTCTTTCCTCCCTCGCCTGCACTGATCTTTTTTTCTGTAACACTTTAGGCAAGGCAAGTTTATTTATATAGCACATTTCATACACAATGGTAATTCAAAGTGCTTTACATAGAAGGAATTAAAATAATCAAAAGAAATCAGAATAATTAAAACAGTTTAGAATAAAAGATAAAATACAGAAATAATCAAATGAAATCACTTTAAATCTTATATACATCATGTAACCAGTACTTCCATTTCCTTTATCCTGTAGACATTTTGAACATTAAAATCCAAATGAAACTTTTCATTAGTTTAAAAGGCGACTAGCTTACATAGCCTAGAGTTCAAGAAGTCTTATGCTCATCTAGACTGCATTTATTTAATCAAAAATACAGAAAAAACAGTAGGCTAATATTGTGAAATATTATTACATGATGTTCTTTTTAAAATGTTATTAATCAAAGAATCTTAAAAAAAAAGTCCCTTTCTCCTTTCCACAAGAGCTTGCTCTCCCGTGGCATCTGTCGTTGCTATGCAACCATGAACAGAGGCGTGCTTGGAAAAACGAGCGCGCCGCGTCGCTTCTATTATGAGCGCGCATGTCGCATTTAAAATAACGAATTTGCACGCGCAAAAAACGCTTTCTCTTTTCTTGTCATCATGTGGATTCAGAGCCACCGCATGCAGCGCCGCGGTCGCCATGCCTCAGTGTTTTTAGGTGTGTAAGTGAATGAAGTGATATTACTGATCATGGAAAAAAATTGGCGCTGCGCCGCAGCTGAATACTGCCGAAGTTATGACGTCACTTTGTAGGCCAAAATGCAGAAGTGAGTTAGCATTTTAGCACTTCCGGTTTCCTCGCCGATGGGTTTTTGAATGGGTTTTTGCTAAATCGCCTGAAATAAGGTCTGTGGTTAACAAAGCCTCTAAATATTTTCACGTTTTGATCTATGACATAAAACACACCAGTTATAACCTGCTTGTGGTTTTTTAAACTTTATTGTGTCTGCTTGTATACATTTTGGATTAACTTGTAAAGATTATCTTGATAGACAAAACGTATAAGGGTCACAATTCTTTGTTGAACAAATATCTTATTTTTTGCGATTAGTCTATCAGTTCATAGCTTTTCGATCGAGGGAACCCATGCGCCGCTAACTTCCGAGTTGTCCTACAAAGTGACGTCATAACTTCGGCACTCTATTGTAGGGGAAACACTGAATTTGTCTAGCCAACTAACGTGTTATCAAATGTCTTTTCTGAGGTAACGTTAAATCTAATCTCTTTCGGCGGTTAAAAAACACTGATTGATTGATATTATGTATGAGGCATAAACATTTCGTTAAGTTGTACTGTATCTTTCAACACAACTATTGTTCATTCATTCGTGTTTATTTATTATTACCTAGTAAAGAGTAAGAGATGTTTGGTTCACGACCACGATCTGTCACATAACATTTACAAGCGCCAAAACGCTATTGTTTGAATTTCGTAATAAAATTGACAGATTTTGAGAGCTGAGAATTAGTTTCATATCAAAAGTAACCTGCTCTGTCTAGTCTGTTGGTGTCGTGTCCTCTTTGCTTCGCGATTTTTTCTCTGCGTGAGAAAATTGATGTGTGGCGTGACGCGTGAGAGCCTGTGAAAAGTGCCAATAGCGTGAATTTCACGTTGAATGAGTGAGTTGGCAGCCCTGCTCTCTCTGCTCAGTGTCGGTTACCTTACAGCCAAAATATCGCCATATATAACAGAGCAGAGGTAGATTTTTTTTCTGGCCACCAGTTCAGTGTCCGTCTGCTCGGCGTCCATCTTCACCTGTTCTACGTTCACACCGGATAAACTCACGATGTTGTGACCATAAGCGCCACAGCCTAAACCGAAACTGACTGGTCTTCTTTTTATTAGCTGTGTAGAAAATGGGCAAACAACTCTCAGAGATAATGGGTTGTCATGTCCACACATGCCTCTATTTCATAAAATCGCTGCTTTTTGCGTCATATAAGCATAGGCTTGACATCGCGATTGCGATAATCGTGCAGCACTAATTTACAGTAAAAAGTCTTTGTGTAGCAGGTTTATTGGCGAACTCTTAGTTGCTATGGGTCTGTTGCTAAACTTATGGCAAGTTGAATATATGTCCATGACACTTTTAACAACTAAAATGAGTAACAGACCTCACTTTGTGTTTCTTTGCATCCCAGCATAATGAGACCAACCTTGGTGGTACCGATGTGCTGAGACATCAATGGTTGCAGGAATGAGTTCGGCAGACAACTTGTCCTCACACCACAGAAGAAATCCTCGCAGGACCTGTCGCACCATTTCTGAAGATTCTGCTAAACTTAACAAACCTGTTTCAAGCGACAAAGCTTCCATCTTGCATGGTAAAGAAACCACAGTATCTCAAGGTCTGAAAACTGCAGTATCATGTGGACAAAGAACGACCAAGAGGGAAAAGGAGAAACCTCAAAAAGCAAACCAAAGTGCTCCTCCTGACTCATCAGCTTGTTTACAAAATTCAGCACATGAACTAATTGGTATAAATGGACTGGTGTCTTCAAAGTCACATAAACCTGAGCCTACGTTGCCTCAAAAATGTACTACCCCCAAATGCCCATCAAAGACTTCAAAAATATCTCACAAGGGAAGGAAAAAGAAATGTGTTCAACCCAATGAGAAAGAAGTAGCTGCTACCAAAGCTTGTGCAGATGGACTGTACAATTCTGTACACAATTCATTCCCAGAACAACACTTAAGCTCTCCAAAAACAAAAGGGACATGTAATCGGCACTCTAAAAAACCTCAAAACCATCAAACCCCTTCTGATGTTTCTACAGGGCTTCACACATGTACTACATTATCTCCTCGTCGTCACAAGGAGTTATCCTCCTGCCACACTAATGGTGATTGTACTTCCAGACAACGCACCCCAAAACGGAGCTGTGTCCAGTCCAGCCCTCTCTTAAGCTCCACACCAAAATCAGACCTCCACCCCCTGTCTGCAAAAAGAGCTAAGAATAGTTGCACACCACAAAGTCATCAGAAAGTCAATGTGTCCAGTCTAATAAAGGTTTTTATGAAAGCCATTATAGCATTATTGAACTGTTGTACGAAATTCCTGGCTTAACTATTTTTCATGTGCTATTCTTATTAGTCACCACCTCCGGAGGCTACACCATCAAGACGGGTCAGACCTCAGAGAATCGCGGCAGCAGGAAGGCCAAGAGGTCGCAAGAAAAAGAATGTGCAGGAACAGCCAAGTGCCTCTCCACTAGTGAAACGCTGCAGGAAGAGTCCAATGTCTCTTGTAAAATCTCCTGAGGGAGAGCCATCCTTTGAGACGGAACCTCCAAGTAGACCTTGCATTGAAACCCAGGAGCCAGAGCCACTGAAATCGGGTATACATCATTTTTGGGTCCTTATAAAAATGTAATATAATGTAGTCTGTTTATGTATTTACATCTAGTACATTATATCACTTTTAATGTTAATAGGTGTAAACAGAGCCTCAGATATATGATTGTGTTGTCATTTTCTTCTGAAATCAGCCATTATAATGATATAATGTCGTGTCATGTACCTAGCAGATCAAACCATGTCCTCTGACCTCTCCATCGAGCTGAGCCTGCAGGAGGAGCCTCATCCTCTTAACCACTCTGTCTTCATGCTGGAGGAGGAGGAAGAGGAGGAGGAGGATGATGAAGAGGAGCTGCCCAGCTTTTTGCAGCAGGACAATAAAAGTGAGCGCAATCCCTTGTGTAATGTGTATATGAATTTTTTTGGCCAATGCTTTGATATATTTGGCCAATGATATTTGATTTCCAGAGCCTTTGTCAATCTCAGAGGGACTTTGCGTGTGGTGCAAACTGAGAAAATATCCCTACTGGCCAGCAGTGGTAAGTACAACATATGATTTTGAGCAGTTTTATAACTCTTGATTTTAGACTGTAGTTGATGACTTGTGTTCTCCTCTGTGCCACAGGTTAAAAGTGTGAATCACAAGAGCAAAAAAGCCAGCATTGTATTTATTGATTGTTTTCTAATCGACCAAAAGAATATTAGAAAAGGGTAAGAATTTATCAGTATCTCAAATTCACTTATTTTTGGTATGTATAGTAAATTATTCCTTTTTGTTTATCTGTAGGTTTTCTGTACCCCAGCGAAATCTAAAACGTTTTGACTGTGAAGAGCATGAAAAATTGGTGGTAAAGTAACATCTCTTTGACTGTTTGCAATATTATTTAGCTTTTTTAGAGTGCATACTCACTATTTTATTATATTTCTGCCATCAGAAGACATTGTTACACTTTTTTATTACATTATTTTTTTTTTAATTTTTATTGACATGGTTGGCATTTTCTTTTTAATATCTCTTTTAGGACCTAGCAAAAGTGAGGTATGGCAGTGCTATTACCTGGTCTCTGGAACTTATATCGGACTATAGGATCCGCATTGGTATTTATCTTAAGTACTCAAGTACATTTAAACATTTTATAAAAGTAATATGTAGCAAAATCAAATGTGTGAATATAGTAATATTTATCCAAATGTGCAGACTTTTGGACTAAATGCCCTAAATGTTGTGTAGCAAACACAAATAAACCAGAGCACGTATGTGCCTTATTGTACATGAAATATCAATAATTATTGATTGATTTTGCATGTTGATTTTGCACTCCTGACAGAAATTAAGAAATTACTGTCACTGTAACTTCATCAACAATCACACATAGCGGTCAAATATTGAAACTAGCGTCCTAAATCTTTCTAATCATACATAGTTTGTCAATATTAAATAATGTCATGGTAATTGTGTGTAGTGAATGTAATCAACTGTTATATGCTTTTGTATATACCACTGTATGTACAGCAGGAATATGAAATTCTATAATTTGAGACACTTTTCACACAGTGCTCTATTTGTATGTACTGAAGAAATAACACAAAAAGATAAAAATATTCATTGAAGATTAAAGAAAAGTGAAATTCAAATATTAAATTCCGATGTTTTCTGGCAGGATGTGGATCCTTCTCTGGCTCTTTAATCGAATATTGTGCCGCTGACATCAGTAGGTTTCCTTTCATTATTATATTTTCACGCTCATCTAAAATGTTTGTAATTTGATGTAAATTTAAGATTTAAGACACTTTGTCATTAGATTCAATTCAATGAAATTTAGTTAGTAAAACAGTGATTAGCACAAATAAAAGAGATAACATGCATAATGCACAGTGAGGTAGATAAATATTTTAATAATGAATAAAATAAATGTATCTGTGCATTAATATTACATTATTAACATAAATAATAAATGAATGGGAAATTTTAACAAATTATTTTCATATTAAATATAAATGTTGCAGTTTAAAAGGAAAATACCAATACTTCCTTTTAGATGAATTAACATGGTATTTGTAGTACTCCACGTTTTGTGGTAATAACTTGAACAATTAATCAGTTAATTGTCTGATAATTTTATTGATTATTGACTAAAAATTGAAAATCATTGTCAACCAGGTTAAAACCTCATTATGAATCAGGTCAGCCTCCTTCACCAGTGCTGGTTTAACAGAAATGTTCCTTTGATCTGATGATCGCAGGTTGCCCAGTGCGGAGGAAGTACTCTGAGAAGAAATCTGTACTGACCTTCCCCAGTCAGGAGATTCTGGGCGAAGAGTGTGACAACTCTGATAATAACACAGAGGACATCGTTGTGGAAGAGCAGGATGAGCTCCTCTCCAAGAAAGTGCTGCCCGACCGATCCAAGGCTGCACGGAACCGCGCCAATGAGTTGTTGATTGACTTTATCATCAGACAAAAAGTCGAAAACCGCTTACTGGTTTGATTTTTGTTGATATATTCATAAATATATTTATATTGATGTTTTGAGACAGGTTCATGTATGCACACAAGTGACACAACTAACCCTTCTGTCTGGTGCACACAGGCAGTCATCAGCGGTCGTGAGACATCTAAATGGATGCAAGCCCTCCAGAAGCCTTCTCGCCCAGTGGTTGATGTCTATCTGGAAGATGAGGAGCAGGTTGATAGGGTGTACCGCTACCTGAATAAAGTCTGCGATAGCGCCCCTCAAATAAACACCTGCCTAGAAAACATCCAGGTGGACCGGATCCGGCTGATTCTTGATGTGCTCCTGCCTGAGGTAATCGCCTTAAAGGGATAGTTCACCCAAAAATTAAAATTGTCAACTCAAAAGAAGATCATTTGAAGAATGTCAGAAACCAAACAGTTGATGGGGTCCATCAACTGTTTCGGTTTTGACATTCTTCAAAATATCTTCTTTTGTGTTCTGCAGAAGACAGAAATGCATTTAGGTTTGCAACAACATGAGGGTGAGTAAATGATGACAATATTAATTTTTGGGTGAACACTTTAATTTATACGACCTTTTAAATGTTTGGGATTGGTTCAATTTTTCTGAATGCGTCCTTGTTTAATAAATGTATTAATTACAACAACAAAAAACTCACTGCCCCCAAACTTTTGAATGGTAGTGTATAGTATTTTTAGCTGACCATGTTCCGGCAGCATCATTCATAGCCATGTTTCAGGGACCGTTTTGCTTTCTAGGCCATTATCCATGCCATTGCTGGAGTCCACAAGCTTTCCCTGGAGAAGGCAGAGGAGAAGTATCGCAGAGGGCCGTGCTTTAGTAACAGGTAGAGTATTTTTGAACTGACTTGAAAAACTGCATCTTGCATCTGTTGAACTGTTTTTCTTT
Source organism: Gila orcuttii (assembly GCA_026230005.1). Classification (NCBI taxonomy): domain Eukaryota; kingdom Metazoa; phylum Chordata; class Actinopteri; order Cypriniformes; family Leuciscidae; genus Gila; species Gila orcuttii. The sequence goes on from JAPDVR010000008.1 coordinate 15,600,536, forward strand.
CACTGCATTTTAGAGAAAGACAGGAGTTTGACATGATGATTGAACAGCAGATGAAGCTCAAGGAAATCACACAGCGCCATAGACAGTGACATCTCCTGTTTCAAAGAAACAGTAACTTTTATGAGCTTAATTTATACCATTTATTCCCAGGAATATTTTCTTGAAATTTTTTGACAGCATTAATCATAGTATATAGGAAATTAATGATTTTCATGGCAAACAATTATGGCTTTAACTAAAAGCTAAAAATGTTATTATTAATTTTTTATTGTCAGATCTCTGAGACTTTGTGAGCTGAATGGTGATGGTGATCTTGATGAAAATCAACAAAATACAGTGCTTTTAATGTGTGCAGTGTGTGTAATAAATTAATACCCTGTACTTAAGTACAACATTTTAAAAACAATGTGGTTATTGTATTCCTCAGTTTAACTAAAACTGATTTTGTGGCTACTTGTTTAGAAAATGCTGAAGTGTGTGTAAGGGACGTTTGAACAATATCAAGCTGCTTTTACAATCAACACAGTTGATGTCTCTAAAATGTTGCCTTTTAGCCATTTGACAATTCACAATAACATTGCAATGCATAGAGGCTTTTTCTACATCTGTGTGCGAAAAGATGCCAAAGAAGTTGCATTTTAATGCAACTTAGTTCTGGTCTAATGTATATAAAGATTTTATACAGGACTTGATTGTTTATCAATAAATCTTTATTTTTCATCACACATTATATACTCTGTATTTTTGTAAACATTTATGTCATTCAAAGAGTTCCTTTATATTTAAACAGTGTTATGTTTCTTTTTTTTGTTTGTTTTTTATACTTTGTACATTATGTGCCAACTTCCACAACTTGTGGCTGCACAGCAAAATCATACCTCATTCTTCACATTCTACCCTTCCAGTTGGTCTGTTTATAATAAATCCAATACACAAGATCAGAATTTAGTTATAGATGTTATACAAAACTTTACCTTACAATCGGATTGAATGGAATGAAATCAAAGTTAAGTCCACCATGAAACTTTGAGGTATAAGAAGAAGGTCCCCATGAATGTCCACAGAGGCTATTTGTAGAATGGCCACACACTGAAGTCATGGCACTTTGAAAGGAAGCTGACTCAGATATTGTGTGACAGAATATGACTGGTTGTGGAAAGACGAGCCTAAGGTTGTTTGAGAGCGTTGATCTGTGCACAGATTTTGAGCGCAGGGCCCAGTTTCATGTTCATAGCGCTCATGAGGTGGTCCTCTGTAAGCAACAACAGGGCCTGTCCGTCAATCTCCTGTGACCGGAACTCTGCTGCATTATCATGGCACCCTTAGAACAAGTGGAGGAGATGCAAAGATGAGCATATGATTAAAGCCTCGTACACACCAGGACGAATATCGGCTCGCGTTATTCGTCAGCGTTTTTCAACGCGTTTTTTGTGTTCACACCCAAGCGATTTTCGCTGACGATGAGCCGAGTGAACAAGCAAATTTATTCCCTGACATTAGATGGCGCTTAATGTAAAACAGAAATACCCCGGTCCACAAAGTGCTTCTGACACTCGCTTGTCACTCAGAAGAAGAGAGCAAGTTTGTCGCGTTTGTCATATAGTTCTTTATTCTCGTTGGTGTGTCTTTATAAAGACACCAACAAGACCAGCAGCTCTACATTCATCTGGCCTTGCATCTTCCTCGTCTTATTTCTTCCTGGACGCGTTATTTTTTTTCACAGGATGGTAGGGGAAGACTCATGAATGTTCATTAGGGAACTCATCCCTGATTGGTCTTAACCCCAGTGACTGGTAGGTTTAGGGGCGGGGTTAGGGGGTAGGTCATTAGACCAATCAGGCATGAGTTCCCTAATTAATATTCATGAGTCTTCCCCTACCATCCTGTGAAAAAAAAATATCGCTTCCCGGCAGAAAGAGTGTAGTAGACGCTGTATATCTTCTTCGCCATTACGTATGTGTGCTCGGCAAGACCGTTTTGTGTTTGAGCGCCCCCAAGTTGTGTTTTACTGTAACTTCAGAAGCTCCAGACACGTGAGCAAAAGCGCCAATCTCATTGGTCGGATAGTTTTTGACGTGGCGCGTCAAACCAAATAAACGAACCCGAGGCGTTTTAAAAAAAAATGACGCTTTTACGCGTCGGTGTGCACACTCACATTGGCGCCCATTGTTTAGTCCATAGCTGTCAACATTGAACATTGAAAATAAGGGAGGTTTCCCGGAATCCATCCCCAAAATAAGGGATTTTTTTACACGATTCTTACCCACAAACTTTTTTTAAAAAGCACTAATCATTAACAGTCCAAAGAGTTTATAACTACATATAGGCCTACATAGCCTATGTAAGAGAGAGAAAGAGACAGTGTGTGTGTGTGTGTGTGTGTGCAGGGGCGTCGGACTGGGGGTAAAACCAGTACTGATTACCAGGGCCCCAAGGGGAGAGAGGGCCCTTGAAAAGTCTGGAATATATTTTATTTGGAACATGGGGGCCCATCAGGACTGCCTATACATAGGGCCCGGGATCTTGTGCTACGCCCCTGTGTGTGTGTGTGTGTGTGTGTGTGTGTGTGTGTGTGAGAGAGAGAGAGAGAGAGAGAGAGAGAGGTAGAGAGAGACAGTGTGTGTGTGTGTGTTAGGGGTGTGACCGTAACCGTGAGACCGACGGTTATAGTTGAACACCGTCATTAGAACTCTATAACCGCCAAAACCGTGTTATTAAAATATTTTTTACAAACATTTTTTATCATAGAGAATGTTTAAATACTAATATCAGTTTACGAGGGAAACTGAGGCGGAGTTAGTGGTGCTTCGGAAGTTCGGAGGCTGCTGCAGGAGATGATTCGGGGAGAGGTCTGTGCCCCTTTACTGATCACAGCATGCGCTGACACGGAGTTAGGGTTAAGCTTCGTTATACCATGGTTTATACTCGACGCGTCCGCACGAGCGCGAAGGTGCTCGCGGCAAAAATGACGAGTTGGGTGCGCAAGACCCCATTTCGCTTTGCTGTGTGTACGGCTTTTTTTTTTTTTTGTATTAGAGCACGCGGCACCACATCCGAGGATGAACGACTTCAAGCCGAATCTGCCCGAGCTTGTACGTCTCACACAATCAGAGCGTGAAAATACGGGATATTTTACGGGAAAATACTAAAACGGGAAGACAGCGGGAAAAGAGCTAAAATACGTGAGAAACCCGGAAAAAACGGGAGGGTTGACAGCTATGGTTTAGTCACGAGGCGTTAAACGTTGTCGAATATCGCACGCGAAATTCGTCCCGGTGTGAACAGGCCTTAAAGATAATATAAAAATCTATTACATTAGATGCTCAATGTAGTGGAAATCATATATTGACATTACTAGTAAGTCACAGTTTAAAAGTGAAGTACATGACTTTTTCAATAAATATATGTATATATATATATATATAAACAAGGAGGCCTATTTTTCTAAGTATTATTATTATTCTTTTTTCAATCTTTTGGGGCCCTTAAAACCCCTCGGCCATCAGGGCCGGGCCAAAGCTAGTACACGGGTGTGGCAGGAATGCAGTCCAAAAACTTGGTTAATATATCATTCATACTTGCATGTACATGTATTAAAGTCGCACTGTATATATACGTCACATATGTGATAATGACAACATGGCAAAAGTAGTACAGTACATCCATATTACATTAATTCTATATACAGGTGAAACTTTATTGATGTCTTGTAATATTCTAATTTTCTGAGATTTTGAATTAGGGGTTTTCATAAGCTGTAAGCAGTAATCATCAAAATGATAACTTTTGCACGATATTCTAATTTTTCGAGTTTCACCTGTAGAAAGTTCTTCACTTCAAAACTACATTCAAAAGAAATGTTTTTATTCATTAAACACCACCTAGTGGAACAGAAGGTGTACTGCGTTTCTGAGAGCTGTGCAGCTACCTGGTAAAGAGCTGATGAAGGAGCACACTTGCTCCACACTCCACTGTGAGGGACTTGAGTCAAGGACACAGTCAGAGCTGCTGCAGCTCTCCAGTCTGCTCTGTTCTCTTTCTCTGTCTTGCTCTTTCTCTCTTTCGGCCTGCAAACGCAGCCTCGTTGTCATCGGCCCTGGCGAATCCTCCTCCTCCTCTTTCTCAATCCACATTGAATTGGACACCCTCTGGTTGTCATTGGAACGATGGGAATCTTGCAGCTTCTGAGGAGATAATTTGATGTATTGGGTCAGTCCCACTTATTAATTATGGTTAAACAATGGGTTGCATGGCTTGGTTAAAAGGTTATTTGTTTATTTTCACTGACCTGCTTGAGGTAGTGTTCCCTAGACCCAGCATGTATGCGACTAGGTGGTCTCCCCCGCCTGCCCATGGGTCTGTGGAGCCAGCGGACAACTTTTTCTGGCCTCAACAGGTTTAGACGTTTTTTACAGCTTACGTTGAATCTGTAAGATAAACAAAACTGCTTGTACTGCAGTATACAGTTTTATGAACACATTGACTTAATCCTAAATGTGCAAGTTTATAATCCTAAATGTGTTTTCATCATACAAAATGAACATCTTACAAAAATGCAACCATTTCAAGTGAGCGTGTATGCACCTCTGTTCATACTTTTATTCAGCAAGGATGCATTAAATTGATCAAAAGTAACAGTAAAGACTTTTACTTTTACAAAAAAATTTTTTTAAAATGAATGAAATTTCTATTTATCAAAAAAATCCCCAAAAAGAAATGTATCGCAGTTTTCACAAAAATATAAAGCAGCTATTTTCAACATTGATAATAATAGGAAATGTTACTTGGGCAGCAAATCAGCATATTAAAATGATTTCTGAAGGATCACATGACACTGAAGACTGGAGTAATGATGCTGAAAATTCAGCTTTGCCATCACAGGAATAAATGACATTTTAAAATATACTGAAATAATTGTAATAATAATATTTCACAATATTACGTTTTTTACAGTTGTTTTTTTTTTTTTTATCAAATAAATGCAACCTCTGTGAGCATAAGAGACTTCTTTACTTTAAAAAAACATTTAAATATTTGTACAATTTTAACAAAGTTAAATATAGAAGTTTAGAGGATTAGAACAGGAGTAACCAATCCTGTTCCTGGAGGTCTACCTTTCTGTAAAGTTAATCTCCAACCCTGATCAAACACAACTGAACCAGCTAATTAAGATCTTCAGTCGCACTGGATAAGCACAGACAGGTGTGTTGGATCAGAGTTACAGTAGATCTGGATCTGATTTGAAAAAGAAAATGAAAGAGACACAAAAAGTGGCTATCCATAAGGCTCTTTACCTTCTGACACATGTCATGGAGCAGAAGCGTTTGGATCTGAGGAAGGTACGAGCGAAGCCTCTCTTCCCACAGAACTCGCATTCGAGTACGTCAGGTAGGTTTTCAACTGTCTGTTCTGAAAGCAGAAGAGATCCTGCCAGAAACACTCATATTGACTCAATTTATAAATAAGAAATGTGCTAATGAGCCCACCATCCTCAGCGGGTGTGTTATCAATGTCGGAATCAGTGGAGTTTTCCGGATTGTCCGCATCCATAAGGCAGTCATCCCGGGCTGATTGTTCATCCTCTCTATCTTCTGGCAGTGTGGCTTGCAGGTTCATCTCTAAGGAAGCACGTCTCACCTGATGAAAAAGACCAGCACATCAATACTGGATATACCAAACATTTTTTGAGATGCCTTTTGTGGTTTCGACTTCTGAAATTGCGGAGCACTTTGCGAAGGTTCACAAAGGGGACTTGGTTGATCTGTACGTTTGGCCGCAGACCCTCACCAGCCGTCTTACTCTCTGCTCTCAGGGAACGAGAGATATTTGAGCTTCACGGCTCCATTAGAGAACCATAAGAGAACCATGGGCTTTATTAGGGCTTCATGGCAGCTGAGAATTGCTACGTCGTCAACCAGTGGACATACCGGGAACGGCTCCAGGCCCTCTCGGATGACGAAGCCCTCAATGAGGTGTGTGAGGATGTGAGGTCTAACGATGGCCTGTGAGGGCTGACCCTCAGGGTTCCCTGGAAGGCTGGCTGGGGGAAGCCTGCTGGTGCTTCTTACCGCAGAGGAGAGGAGGGGAGGGGGGGAACTGTTGGCATATGTGGGGTCCTCCGGTGACCGGATCACAGATCTGCTCGATGGAATGCACGGTTGGTCCGGATCGGCTATGGACAGAGCAGAGGTCAGGTTAGAGATCTGAAGAAGGGTGGGAGGACCACATTGCCAATCTTTGATATGGGTTCAAAGTACCTGTACAGTTTTCTGGTTGAGCTGTTACATCATCAGAGCTTCTCTGTGACTCGTCTGGTGGGGACAGTGGTGGCGGGGTGGACGCTCTGATATACTGAGGACACACGTGTTCTACATCCTTCAATAAATTCATGCTTCCACTCTCCTTTAACAATGGCATCGCCTGCCAAATTTCAGAATAAGCATAAGGTTTAAATTATATATATATATATATATGTGTGTGTGTGTGTGTGTGTGTGTGTGTGTGTGTGATACAGAGTAAATGTAACAGAGTAAAAACAGAGTAAAATGAATGAATATGACATGACAAAATATTGACTAAATTCAAAGGATATTTTCCTCAAAAGTCAAAAACTATTATTAAAAAAAACTAAGTAGTATGATGAAATATATATATATATATTTTTTTTATTATTATTATTTTTTTATTTAAAGGACATTTTTTTTGAAAGACAAAAACCACGACTACAACAAACTGTAAAAACTGGTTCTGAAGAATAAGAAGTTGCTCTTTTCCATTCAACAATACACAACCGTTCAAAAGTTTGGGGTTGGTAAGATTTTTTCAAAAGAAGTCTCTTCTGCTCACCAAGTTTAAAAGAAAAGCATTTATTTGACAGAAATCTAAACATTATAAATATCTTTATTGTCACTTTTGATCAATTTAATGCATCCTTGGTGAATAAAATAATTAATTTCTTTCAAAGCAAAATCTTACTGACCCTTCAGGTTTGAACTGTAGTGTAGCCTCAAAGAAAACCCCGAAAAGCACCATTAACATCATAAATGTAGTCATATGGTAACCATATTGAGTCTTCTGTAACCATACCCTTTTTGTGAAGAACAGACTTGTCGTCAGTCATTTTCATTTCATTAATTCATGCTTGCCCAAATTCAAGTCACTGGTCGCATTCAGCTTTTGTTTTATGGAAAAGAGCACCCTGGACAATCCTTGGATAAATAACTCCTTTTCTGTTCCACAGTAAAAAGCAAATAAGATTTCAAATAAAATAATTGTGAGTAAATGATGACAGAAATTTCATTTCTGGGTGAACTATTCCATATGCTGGTTTTCCAGTTTAGCCGTATTATAGATCAAACAAGACTAACCGAGGGTGCTCCTGTTTGTGTAGCAGGTTGCAACTTTAAGTCCACTGCCACTGTCTGTGGTGGAGGTAAATTCTGAAAAGGCAACTGAACTACAGCTTCAGCGGCTGGGTGCTCCTCTTCAGACACCATGTGGTCAGACTGGACAGCTACGGTCTGAACTGAGCGTAAAGAGAGTCTCTGTGGCTGGACCAGCCTAGGCAGACCCATGGTGAGAGGAGGGGGGCAGGCCAGAGGTGAATGCTGGGAGACCGGCTCTAGCACTGGGCCCAGATGAAGGGGTGGAGGGTCAGGGAGCGCTGCAGGAGGAACTGTGGACATAGACACAACTGCTGGTTGATTCACAGAGGAGGGCACTGAGAGGAACTCTGTGTGCTGTGATTGGACAGTGGCTGTAGTGGGAGTGGTACGGGTCTGCAGGGCAAGGGGTGGAGGAGAGCTGTCCTGTGGTGTGACACGCAGTGCAATGGGCTGGACCTGTCTGTGAGCGGAGGAGCTCTGCTGGATGATGAGCTGGTGTGGCGTCAGCCTCTGGCTGGAAGGGCAGTGCAGCTGGTGTCTGACCAGCGTATGAGACTGGACTGGTGTGAACGTTGCTGCGGTAGAGACAGTCATTAGAAGCAAACACAAAGTATTCAGTATGAACAGTTCTAAGATGTTTGAAAAGAAAAATAGGTTATAGCAGTGGATCTCAACCTTTTTGACCATTTTTATTTACAGAAACTAGAAGTGGCAATGTTAAACTAATTAAATGAAATAATTATAAGTAATTATAATTAAAATAATTAAATCCAAGAACTCAAGAAGTTTAAATAATTAAATTCTCTTTAGTGTTCAAACTGTCCGTGGTTTTTAAATTATATTTTACTCACAAATAGCAATTTCCCATTATTTCCAACCAATAAAATATCTTGGCATAACTAGAAATAAATATTTTCCATCACTTTTCCAGGTCTAGAAATATCTAGCTTTTTCAAGACTGTGGGACTGTTGTTTCATAAATAGAAAATTATATTTTTTAATAGTATTTTAAAGCTTGTTTCATCTTAGTTTAAATAATTTTAAGCCATCTTGTGCCCCCCTGGAAGTGTGTTGAGGCTCCCTGATGGGTCCCAGCCCCCAGGTTGAGAATCATAAATATTGAACAACATTAAATTATTTTAGATCTTTTGCAATTAAAATGATTCTGCTTTCTTCAGAAGCCAATATTTGATACATTTACATTATTCTGCATTAAAAACAATGAAAATAATGAAGATGGAAATGTGATCTTGTAACTTACAAGGAGGAATGTGTGGTTGGGCTGATGGTGGCTGAGTGACATCGGTCAATATGGACTCACTTCTAGAAGCTTCTACCAGGTTCTGGGACAGCTGTGTGGATTTCAGTGGGAAAATGGACATCTTGGGAGGGGGACACACCAGCGTCTGACCTTGCAGAGAAGACTTGATCTGGAAGTTCTGGGGAGTAGCAAGAGCTCCAGGGAGATGTGTGCGGAGAGCCAAGCTTTGAACCTTGCAGAAGACAACACATATTGAATGAATATGGAAATATGGAGCATCATTGATCATTTTATTGCAACACAGTGGGACATTCTTTGTGTCCATGAATTACTGATATATATATATATATATATATATATATATATATATATATATACTGATATAATAGACAGGATACAGGATTTCAAATTTATTTGATAGCTTTAACACTGTTCAGTTAAATTATTAACTTAAAAAAAATCAGCAAATTTGTATTCATCATCATTACATCACATTTACATTACATTTATTACATAGATATAACTGAATTACATTGATTATTAATTCATTCAAACTGCAACAACAATCTATTTGAAAGAATTCTGAAGTGTGTAAAATATAATTTAATCCTTTTCATTATACTCGGTCTCACCTGTGATGATGCTGAATGAGAGGACATTGAACTCACAACAGTCAGATCAGGTTGAACGGCAGATACAGTGGCAGCAGGAGTAAGAATCAGCTACAGATTTAGAAACAATGACACAGCAATGGGAAGAAAGAAGAAGAAGCCGAATCAAGTCAAGTCAGTGGAAACTTGAGAACACCAATGAACTCGAAGAACACAATGCTTTTAGTGAATAGTTGCTTACCATCTGAGTGCGCAGATACATTTGGGCCTGGCTACCTGTGGGAGAGCTGTTTCCTAGAAGCATGGCCTGCTGGGATATGGCCCCCCCTGTGCTATTGGAGCTAGTGACCTGGATGCGACCTATTGGCTGAGTTACAAGAGAGGTTGGCATGGTGATCTAGAGGAAGAGAGGTGTTTTCCTGTATGATTCATCTTCGATCAAAAGCTTAAATGTCTGGATAAAAACAGTGTTTTCTGATCTTATTATCTTTTTAAAAAGATTTATTTTATATTTTCCCTAAATCAAATTTCCGTACACACATAATGTCTAAATGAGAGCACGTGGTCCATCTATATAAAACAAAAATGGCTCTGTGAAGAAGCTAAAATAAAGTTTTTATACTAAAGAATGAAAGCACTTACTGATGTTTGAGACACACTAGTAAGCTGCGTTACATTCCCATTGGAAGATGTAGGGGAGGAGTTGGGCTGCCTGCCATTAGTCTGTGCAGCCTGATAAGAAGTAGCAGGAACAAATTCTTAATCTCCTATATATTAATTATATTATATTATATATTCTCATACCTGCTCTGTAGTGGTCAGGATTTGTTGATGCTGCTGTTGTAGTGCAGCTGTCTGTAGTAGGATATGTTGTTGTTGGGCAGCATACATCTGTTGCAGGTATTGAGCTGTCATGCTCTGTGGTCTGTGTAACGTCTGCTGGATTACCTAGCAAAACACCACATCATAAGCTTCACACGGCACTGGAGGGAATCATCTATTGCCAAAGTTTTTTACACACAACCACAACAAAGAGTAAGCATCTAAAGTTTAGGTCAGCCTCAAAGCAATGTTCAGAATTTGACTATTTAAAGGCTGTTGCTATTCTTTTAAGATACATTAGCATTGTGTGATATCATTTGTTCAATATGCTACTGGTTGATACCAGTGGGGACTTACCTGGACCGCCTGCCTGTCTGAAGAGATGTTTCCCAGAGGAATGGAGTTGGGCTGGGTGCCCGTGGGAGTGTTGGATCTGGGTGTAGAGCTCACTGATGCGGCACTGCTGGAGGCTACTGTTACACAGCCGTCCCCCTCCATCTCTTCCTGACTCTGTTTATCTGTGTCACCCATCAGAGTGATTTGTTAGCCAACTGAAAAATGACAAAAACATAAAATCAGCCACTATCAGGGTTTTTTTTTTTTTGGGTGGGGGTGGGGGCCAGAAATATTGAAAAAAAAATTAGAGAGTATCCTGTATTCTGTAATCCACACTTCTGTTCTTTAACTGCATGGTTTGCTGGATTTAATTGATTGAGGTTGATTTCATTTAAAAACATGTAATTACAATATATTGCATTAGCAAATTTGAGAAAAAAATATTTTAAACAATTTATTCTGTCACATTTTTTACTGTATATAACTAAAGATAAATGTTTACAAACGTTGCCGAAATTAAGTCTCTTTTAGCAAAGAGTTACTAAAAAGAAACCGACATTAGTATTTCATTTTATTTTCCGAAATGCTCTAAAATTCTTTTTGTATATACTCCTTTTTATTTTATTTTGCATAGAAAGTGTAAACAATATAAGTCTAAATCTTGTTATTAAAAATTATAAAGAAAACTAAAATTAAAGAAAATAAACTTCATAGGGTAAAAAAGTAATTACATAACAGTAATTAGTATTTATAATAAAGGCAGAATTCACATTAAAGCTCTAAGGTTATATATACCATACCTTTTCAGACATAAAGCCCAGTAATAAACCATGACATAAAAAATAAATATATTGTAAAATGTAGCCTATGCTGTATGTAATTGCTTCAAGCAAATAACTAGCAACGTTCTTTGGCTTCTAAAACCAGACAAAAATTACCAAAAGACCATAAAACACCAATGGTTACAGAACCGAGAATACGCTATAACGACAAAAGCTGTTACATTTTTTCAAGATAATAATGTCATAGCTGATCAATGCTGATTGACTCTTCAAGTGAATTCTAGTGTTATGTTTTCATTCAGCAACGTTACTTTATATCTCAAAGAATTCCCAATCCAAACAATCATAAACAATAAATATTCTGAAAATGACAGTGATAAGCACACTTTGATCAACAACAATATATCATCATGGTATACTTGCACAAACATGGCCTTTTAGAGTTATAGCACGCCTCACATTTATTACACATTAGCCTATAAGACATTTGTAAATTTACAAGTTTAGCAAATTCTTAAAATGCCATTAAAATGTAGACATAATTCAAATAAACAATTCTTTAAATTAAAATAATTAAGCTGTATAGTAATTCATACAACTTCATACATTCATTTTTATTTTATAGTATTATTGAAAACGTTTTTCTTTTATTTATTATTTGATACATTTACATATTATCAGTTTAATTTATAAAACTATATTATGAAAAGTAGCATAAATTATTTGCAGGTTTAAATCTGCATTTGACAAAATGGGAGTTTATATGAACAATAAACTGAATAAAATACTATTTTAATTGAACAAAATAGGAATGTATATTTTGTTAAAAATCTGACGTTTATAAATGCAACATGTTGATTGGTCGATTTCTACAAGCAAAATGTCGCTTCTTTTCTGGACATACACTTTTAGTTTTTAAAATTAAAACGGTTTAATTTTATTTCTCTGTCAGATTAGAGTAGGCTATCTGTACAGTTCGGTCTCAGTCAGACTGTTACAATAATTTTTTGGGAATTATTATTAGGCTATTAAATGAAAACAATGAATAGGTGAATTTGTGCTATATTGTGCACGCCCTCTCTCACTGTTTGTGTAAACGTCATTCGATCCTTTTAAGTGAATTGTTGTCTATAGTGTTTATTATAAACAGTTTATATACCCTGTACTTTGTATCTAGACAAACTACAGAATATGTCATGACTCATGACGCAGACGATAAAGAATAGCCTATTTCACAGACATTCTAAACCTTTTTAATCCCTAAGGCCGTGTGTCCACCAAAGCGTTTTTTCACGCAGCTGGCGTAAAATTCCAATTGTTTTGAATGGGAGCGCCGCGTTTTTTAAACGCCATGAGCGTAACGAGGCGCTGAGCGTGTATTTAACGCTCAAGCGCTGAGCGCCCGGCGTTTTTACTGGTCGCCGAGAGTTGAAAAATGTTCAACTTTGGGTAAAAGTGATAGCTTTTAAAAGTGACAGCTCATCACTGTCACTTTTTACACAGCCGTCCAATCACAGTGGAGGAGGGGCGGGACAAATGTCACACCGACAAACTGTCACAACATTCTTTCTGTACAAAGACATCAACCAGCAGAGCTAACCGAACAAAATGGATGAAAAATACATTTTTAGTATGAAACAAATTATCTACGAAATCAGTTACAAGTAATCTGTGCTGCGGATATTCTGTATCATAGCAACGAATCGTGTCAACTGAAAAAACGCAGCGCTGCCAAAACGCTCTCAAGCGCCCAGTGCTAGGCGTTTTCAGCAGAGCGCCTAGCGTTTTCAGCCGGTTAAAAACGCTTTGGTGGAATCACGGCCTAAAGATCAGTCAATAAAGTCAGTGATTCAGTCTCCTTCTGTAGCCTACTACCATAATCAGTAATAATAATAATAAAAACAAATAATAACATTTTTTTACAACAAGCATTTTACAATGCAGATTAACGAATTTTAAATAACTAAATTATAAATAGGCAATTAGCTTTACCAAACCATATAAAAGCCAAGAGTTGTCTCGGTGTCGTGAAATTCTTATTTCACTACTCCACTAGTGAATATAATCCGTTTAAATACAAAGGTAGGTTATCAAGTTTTTGATAATATTTTGTTAATGTTATGATAGCTATAAGACGCGCATAACAGAAGAAAAATAATTTAATAAGGAGAAGCGTCGGAACAATTTAACAGTGAGTTTTTGCAGTAAAATGAAATAACATCTATTTTTGCTTGTTTTATTCGTCACTTCCATACGAGGACATGCAAAGAATTTGACTCAACTTAAACAACTCGCATGTTATGCGTTATTAAATCTAGGCTAAACAATTTTACAGTAGCCTACACAGCATTTTAACTTTAGGGAATCACCTGTTTATCACAATCATCTGAAAAACAGACTGGTGTCGCTTACGAAATGCGTTGTAGATTATTTCGACAGGTCGAATGTTTTAGGCTACCTATCTATTTGTCATTCTAACTGCTGCTTCCAGTGACACGGAGAAACGCCCACCTTTCCAGCCCTGTGGGACACTGAGGTTTGTTTTAAAAAACGATTTGATGGGAATCATTTTCAGGAAATGATTTTATTATTAAGACTTTAAGTCTCCATCTTTGGGGAATCATGCGATCATGACGCGTTTCTCCCATGCAATGTTGAAGGCGCATGAGTTGATGAGTGTTACCTGCCAGAGATGGATATGAGACGTGAGCGCGCGCTGCTGTGCTGTCACGGCCTCAGTCATGTTCTAATGCGACAGCGCGCTCCAAGATGGAGATAAAAACAAAACGCTACAGAGGCTGAGACATTTCTGAGCCAGCAGCACCACTTGCTGTGTAGGAGGACTTCGTGCAGCGCTGCTCTCACCATGACTTTCTCATCATTTGCCCTGTGTTATCAGGGCCTATAAATATTGTAGCCTAATGATGATATTACATTTTTATTACCATTTTGGAAACAGTTTACAATAAGTTCTCAATTCTTGACATTATATTCAGCATTAACTAACATGAACAAACAATGAGCAATATATTTTTATAGTATTTATTAACAGTTGTTAATAAAAAAAATCATAAACTGATGTTAACAGATAGGCCTACAACCTTTGATCTTAAAAATGTATTAATATTGAACTTTCAAATGTATTGTCTAAACTAATGTAGTTAACTAATGTTAACAGTTTTAAAGTGTTATTAGTAAATATTTTTAATTCAATATATTTTTTAAAAACTGCTAATATAGGCTATAGGCTACTTTTACATGTGGGCCTATGAAAATTGTTTGACTTCCCAATGCAGTATTTTAACCTGCCCATTATAACACATATTTTGGTTAATGAGTTAATTTATAAAAAAGTACTTCATGATGGCTCTTTATGAGAATTCTACCAGTTTGCCATTGTAAACATTTATAAATGTGTTTTACTTTCATTTAAATTACAGTAGCTAGCCTATGAGCCCCTGGTTCTGTATAGCTTGAAAATGCATATTTTTTATAACATAGCCATGCTACAACTTTCATAAGCAATTTAAGGGAAAGAACGCACCAGATAAGAAATGAATGGTTTTCATACCCAAGTAACTCGGATTGATTGCATGCAGCCGCCCGCAGGCCTATATGTTTAATATTAAGTTTACATGTTTTAAACTTTGTTTAAAACCCCTTAAGTGTCACCGGCCCACCGGTGGGCCCATAGCCTTTACATATTTAAAACAGTAATATCCTATACTAAACCTAAACTAATCTTGACAAACTCTTGACAAACTACATATCATTTGAAAGCTTACAATATGTAGTTTCCATATTTGGTGACTGATTTTAATAAAATAAATTACAGAGCAGCCGTAATTTATCAATTTGCAACAATAATAATTTCATACTCCTAAGGCGTGTTCAGACCTTTATTTTGAAATAGCGATGAACATGAAAAATCATGAAAGAATGGTAGAAACCTAAGTTTGTTCCCTTTCGAGAGGTCTCTCCTATTGCGTAAGTAGCTTACGCTATGGGAAAACTCCTTTTCTCGAGAATATTGAAGTCTTTATGTAAAACGCATTGCAGCTGCACAGCTGACAGCAATGAACGAAGGAGCTCGGTCATTGGCTGTGCTGCGGCAACTTGCTCGAACCAATGACGGGGCGACTCTGAATGCGCGACCAATGAGCGCGCTTCGCGCCCGCGCGAGTCAGAGCCCGCCAAGATGGGCGTGGCCAAGCTATATATTGGGCGCCCCGTCATGAGAGTTCTTTAGATTTAATCTCCTTCAGCGAACACCTTCTTCGCTGGATCCTCCGGATTATTGAAAGCCTTCGCCGCCGTGAAAAAGCATACCAGCGGGATTGCTACGAGGACGTCGGCACCTTCAGCCGCCTTCGAACACCATCCTACTGAGCCATCCGGCGCGCCACACACGCAAGTATTTTCTGTTCGCCCCGCGACATTTGTAAAAGAGCAATTTTTCTGAGGCGTTGTTTCAAATGCCTTCCTGCGCGTCGTGCAGAGACCTTCTCCCGGACGGGGATCGTCACATCATATGCGCTCGCTGCCTGGGCCGGAACCACGCAGAAGCTGCTTTGACCAAGGGCGGATGCCCGGAATGTGACGACCTGGGTCTCTCCACACTGCGGGCTCGCTTCGCCGCTTTCGCCGCGAGCGAGCCCATCGCCGCCACCCCTCTGTTTGAGCCGCGCTTTTATAAAAAAAAGAAAAAAAAAAAGAAAAAAAAAAAACGCCGCTCACAGAGGCTTCCTGAACCTGAGCTCAGTGACGTCATGCCGAGCCAGTCTCCGCGTGCTTCACCGCCGCTCTTGCCTTCCCCACCGCCGGTTCAGTTCACTCAGCCGGACCCACACCCCTCTAGCAGAGCGGTGGGCCTTGTGACTTTCGGCGCGTCCGAGGACGACGGGGGAGTGGATGACAGCCTGTCCATCGACGCTGCATCTGACGACTGGCGGGGCTCCACTTTCGACCCCGCCCCGTCGACGCTAGCTAGCACGAGTGCGGGCTCCACCATGGATACGGAGATTATCCGCATCCTCTCGAAGGCCGTGGAGAACTCATCTCTGCCCGCCCTCCACCACAGGATGGAAAGCCAAAGCTTCCCACCCCTCGAAGCCCTGCCGCACTACCTCTGCTCTCGCCGGTCGCGCCTACGCCGCCGCCGGCCAAGCTGCATCAGCGCTTCACTCAATGGCGGTACTTCAAGTGTTCCAAGCCAAGCTTCTCTGCTCTATGGACGAGTCTGGCCCCGAACCCGAAGCCTTCAGGGACCTACGCAGCGCAACTGATAGCTCTGCGAGCCACGAAGGCCACCGCCCAGTCTATTGGCCGTGCTATGGCTAATTTGACTGTTCTCGAGCGCCATCTGTGGCTGACTCTGACAGAGATGAAGGACGCGGATAAGGCGCCATTTCTCGACGCGCCTATCTCCACCAGCGGGCTGTTTGGACCGGCGGTTAAAGGTTTCGCCGAACGCTTCACTGAGGCCCAGAACGCTTCACAAGCTATGCGTCATTTCCTGCCAAAGCGCTCCAGCTCATCGCAGAGCAGACAGAGACCGCCACAGCCGCAGCGGGCTAGAACAGCTCCCACCGCCTCTCAGCCCGCGCCTCAGGCTGACGCTCGACGCCGCTCGCGCTCTCAAAAGCCGTCCTAGCCACAGAAATGAGAAGAGAGAGTGCGTGTCTCGCAAAAGCCGGACCACTCTCTCTGCAAAAGCTCAAACATTACCCAGTCCCCTTACAGGCGGCTGGAAATGTCCATACAGCAGTCAATGGGCCAGTCACAGAGCTCGCTCATCTGCAAACAAACGCCGTTTTTACGGCGACGCACAGAAAACAAAAAATAGTCTTTTTCTGCCTGCGTCACTAAGGGTTAACATGTCCACAAAGTGTGCATTCCCAGATACTGTTAAAACAGTGCCAAATTCATTCCCAGCTCAGGCTGCGCTTCCCATGAATGTAGATCACGTGCCTACGGTCATGTACGCACCACTACACACAAGCACTGTTCACACAGTTATAAATTCATCCCCAGTAAAAGCGGGAAACATTATAAAGGTGACGCGTGTGCCTACCACTGTTTATGCACCCCCACTTATAAACACTGTCCTTACAGTGTCAAACACAACCTCAGCTCAGGCTGCGAGTTTTACAAACACAGCGCGCGCTGTTGTAATCACACACGCGCCCATTCACTCAGCTGCTCAGCGCGTGCCCGCGCCTCTGAGAGCTACGAGCTCAGGCGATTCGCTGGCCAGGTCCCTACGTCACAGCAGCCCGCCCCTAGCCTGTATTCAGCCCATATCTGTACACGCAGCGGCATGGGAAAACATTCCAGATATGCCGAAATGGGTATTGAATATAGTAAAGCACGGATACTCGCTCCAGTTCGCTCGCAGACCACCACGTTTTACGACTGTGGTCGAGACGAAAGTGAGAAAGGAGTGTTCACATGTTCTACGCACCGAGGTGCGCAAACTAATAGAAAAGGGTGCTGTGGAAACTGTTTTCCCCCTCTCTGAGCGGGACAGGTTTTTACAGCCGCTATTTTCTTGTCCCGAAAAAGGATGGCGGTCTCCGCCCCATCCTAGATCTCAGACACCTGAACAAAGCACTAATGATTCGCTCGTTCAGAATGTTAACAACCAAGCATATCCTCGCGCAAGTACGCCCAGGAGATTGGTTTCTCTCAGTGGATCTGAAAGATGCTTACTTTCACATTCCAATAACGCCTCATCACAGGCCGTTTCTGAGATTCGCTGTCGAGGGACAGTCATACCAGTACACAGTACTTCCGTTCGGCCTGTCCCTGGCTCCCCGTACATTCACGAAATGTATGGATGCAGCACTTTCCCTCCTAAGACGAAGGGGAGTGCGAATACTGAATTATCTCGACGATTGGCTGGTTCTAGCACAATCAGAGAGTCAGTTAATAACACACAGATCTTGGATTATCAGCCATTTAGAATGCCTGGGTCTAAGAATCAATTTTGCAAAAAGCATACTATCTCCCAGCCAGAGGATTTCTTTCCTGGGAATAGTTCTAGACTCGATGCAAATGACAGCGCGTCTCTCATCAGAGCGCGCGCTTACCATCCGGCGCCTTGCAACATCATTCAGGGCGGGCGCGCGCGCCCCCGTCAAACGGTTTCAGAGGATGCTCGGTCTCATGGCCTCAGCATCGGCCGTACTCCAGCTAGGATTGTTGCATATGCGCCCTCTCCAACGCTGGCTCAAAGAGCCGCGTCCCTACTCACGCGTGGCATTCGGGCCACTTTTTAATCAGAGCGAACCACGGCTGTATAAAAGCCCTGACGCACTGGAAAGCCGCCGACTGGTACCAGTCAGGCGTGAGTCTGGGTGTGAACACAAGGAGAAAGATGATAACGACAGATGCCTCCAAAATAGGTTGGCGGGCCCTTTACGAGGGCAGGCCTGTCTCCGGCTTTTGGTCAAACCAGGAGAAGCGCCTACACATAAACTGTCTGGAAATGAAAGCGGTCGCTTTGGCTCTCAGAGCCCTGCTCCCACATCTAAAAAACGAACACGTCCTGGTCCGAACGGACAACATGACGGTAGTGTCGTACATAAATCGCCAGGGTGGACTCAGGTCGAGCTCCATGCATTCAATGGCCAGGAGACTCATTTTATGGTCCCAGCACAACTTGCGCTCGCTGAGAGCAGCGCATGTGCCAGGCGCCCTGAACCAGGGGGCAGACATGCTATCCAGAGACAAGATTCTCCCAGGAGAATGGGCTCTCAACCCGCTGACGATTCAGTGGTTATGGAAAACCTTTGGCAAAGCGGAGATCGACCTCTTCGCCTCCAAGGAGAACGCGCACTGCTCTTTTTTCGAGCCGCCCCTTATATGCCTTTCCCCCGATCGCGATGCTGCCACAGGTCATCAGTCGGGTCAGAGAGGAGAAAAACGCAGGGCTGCTGATAGCCCCACTCTGGAAGAACCAAACATGGTTTCCAGATCTGATGCAAATGCAATCTGCACCACGGCCGATTCCACTGAGGCCAGACCTCCTCAGTCAGGCCAGCGGGATGATATTTCATCCCCGCCCCGATCTGTGGGCCCTTCATGCATGGCCCCTCAACGGGTTCCCAGGAACCTCGCGAGCGGAGCACTAAAAACCATCGCTGAGGCGCGGGCGCCCTCCACGAGACGCTTATATGCCCAGAAATGAAAGTGTTCAGTGACTGGTGTAATGCCAAGGGCCTGAACCCTGAGACATGCGAGATTACGAATGTACTCGTTTTTCTACAAGGGCTTCTGGAGGCGGGCCGCACCCCCTCCACGCTCAAAGTATATGTGGCGACCATCACAGCGTCACACGACCCTGTAATGGAACGTCCATTGGGAAGAAACTACCTAATTATTCGTTTCCTAAAGGGCGCTAGGAGGATGAACCCTTCACGCCCCCCCTCAGTGCCGATCTGGGACCTAGCTACTGTCCTAGACGCTCTTAAAGGGCCCCCGTTCGAACCACTCCGAACCGTGCACCTTAAACAGCTCTCGCTCAAGACTGCGCTCTTGCTGGCACTCGCCTCGGTCAAGAGAGTGGGCGACCTGCACGCGCTTTCGACAAGCGCTGCCTGCCTAGAATTCAGTCCTAACGACTGCAGGGTCGTCCTTAGGCCGAAACAGGGGTATATTCCTAAAGTGCTCACCACTGCCTTCAAAGCACAGGTTATCTCCCTAACTGCGCTTTCATCTCCAGCAGACGAACACGACGCTAATCTACTCTGCCCCGTTAGGGCTCTCAGAGTGTATTTGGAGCGTTCTGCCCTATTCAGACAGACAGAACAACTGTTTGTATGCTTTGGCGACCGTACGAAAGGTTCCGCCGTTTCAAAGCAGAGAATCTCTCACTGGATAGTTGAAGCTATAGCGCTGGCTTACGAAGCTAAGGGACTTCAATGCCCCTGGGGAGTCCTCCACGAGACGCTTATATGCCCAGAAATGAAAGTGTTCAGTGACTGGTGTAATGCCAAGGGCCTGAACCCTGAGACATGCGAGATTACGAATGTACTCGTTTTTCTACAAGGGCTTCTGGAGGCGGGCCGCACCCCCTCCACGCTCAAAGTATATGTGGCGACCATCACAGCGTCACACGACCCTGTAATGGAACGTCCATTGGGAAGAAACTACCTAATTATTCGTTTCCTAAAGGGCGCTAGGAGGATGAACCCTTCACGCCCCCCCTCAGTGCCGATCTGGGACCTAGCTACTGTCCTAGACGCTCTTAAAGGGCCCCCGTTCGAACCACTCCGAACCGTGCACCTTAAACAGCTCTCGCTCAAGACTGCGCTCTTGCTGGCACTCGCCTCGGTCAAGAGAGTGGGCGACCTGCACGCGCTTTCGACAAGCGCTGCCTGCCTAGAATTCAGTCCTAACGACTGCAGGGTCGTCCTTAGGCCGAAACAGGGGTATATTCCTAAAGTGCTCACCACTGCCTTCAAAGCACAGGTTATCTCCCTAACTGCGCTTTCATCTCCAGCAGACGAACACGACGCTAATCTACTCTGCCCCGTTAGGGCTCTCAGAGTGTATTTGGAGCGTTCTGCCCTATTCAGACAGACAGAACAACTGTTTGTATGCTTTGGCGACCGTACGAAAGGTTCCGCCGTTTCAAAGCAGAGAATCTCTCACTGGATAGTTGAAGCTATAGCGCTGGCTTACGAAGCTAAGGGACTTCAATGCCCCTGGGGAGTCAAAGCACACTCCACCAGGAGTGTGGCTTCTTCCTGGGCATGGTCGAGCGGGATACCGATCGAGGATATTTGTGCGGCGGCAGGCTGGGCCTCACCGTCCACATTTATCAGGTTCTACAACCTACAGGTCCCGACATTGCATTCCAATGTGCTATCAGCATGATGCTAGTTGAACTGCGAGTTCGCATCTAGATTATGTATGTGCTTGTGTCACACTGAGCGCCTTCTAGCCGCTCTGTATTTTTTCCCACATATAAAGCTTGTCTCTGCCGGCTAGTTGGATGATAACTTTGCTTTTTAGCTCAGGCACCTGCCTCTGGCTATCATAAGGCGAAGTTCAGCATGCACGGCGTTTTGCATGGTGTTCCCATAGCGTAAGCTACTTACGCAATAGGAGAGACCTCTCGAAAGGGAACGACTCGGTTACTAACGTAACCTCGGTTCCCTGAGAGGAGGGAACGAGTATTGCGTAAGCTGCCGTGCTTGTGCTTGGTTACTTCGCTTCAGTCGTTTTAACCTAAAGAACTCTCATGACGGGGCGCCCAATATATAGCTTGGCCACGCCCATCTTGGCGGGCTCTGACGCGCGCGGGCGCGAAGCGCGCTCATTGGTCGTGCATTCAGAGTCGCCCCGTCATTGGTTCGAGCAAGTTGCCGCAGCACAGCCAATGACCGAGCTCCTTCGTTCATTACTGTCAGCTGTGCAGCTGCAATGCGTTTTACATAAAGACTTCAATATTCTCGAGAAAAGGAGTTTTCCCATAGCGTAAGCTACTTACGCAATACTCGTTCCCTCCTCTCAGGGAACCGAGGTTACGTTAGTAACCGAGTCGTTTTCTTGCCAAGAGTTCAAAAGATAAAATCCATTCAATTTTTTTTTAGAAAAAAAGGTCTGAAAACGTTTTAAATATAAAGTAAAAAAAAAAAATTTGATTCACCATTTGTGATGTGGCAGCAAGCTATAACGCATGTGTTCTTTTTATGTTTTTAACCCTAAAACAGGCAACGTGACTCACGAGACACATCGTTTTTATTATCTTTTTTGGGGCATAACAAGAACGATTTTTTCATCAAATCCTTTTATCACTTAGGACATCCTGATCTGTCTTGAGTATGCTGGTCACATAATTTGCTTCAAATTATTTTGTGATCAATTAGTCAGCCTGACCTAAATCCAACATGGCTGCCAGTGGTGCAGAACATTCAGATTTTGAGATAAGTAAATATATATTAAACTTACTTTTCTTCTGAAAAAAAAAAAAGAATACTGCTAACATTAATTGTGAACATTGTATTAAGGCGCTGAAGGAGAAAATTAAGTAATATGTTGTTCATGTTGTTATTTAGCACGTTTTGAAATGTATGTGACTCCTGAGTGACGTTGCCTGTTTAGGGTATAAAAAAGGGATTAAACTAGCTCTATTTAACATGCACTATTCAAACTTAAATGATTGTAATTCAAGAATGCTTTGGAATATAGACCTAAGTTTGGTCTTGTTTTAAAGAAAACAGTCAGTAGATTATTGTGATTATAAGTGAAAGCACTTAAAAAAAATGAAAGTATGAAAAGTTATGGAAGTTTAAACTTACAGTAAATCAAATATACTGTACTTGATATTTTTTCTTTTTTATACAATATGTATTTTACAAAAAAAATGTACTATAAAATTACTATAAAATCAAAGCCATATATAACCAAGTTGTGTTCCAAATTTGAAGTTGATATCACAAAAATTGAAGTTCCCATGAGATTTTGTTTAGGCATAATACTAAAAATAGCCACCGGGTGACTTACATTCCATTGAATTTAATTGAATGCATTCTGCCATAACAAATTAATAATTTTCTGTCCAAATATCACTTCTGTCACAAAATATGGAACCTTGAGACTCAGACCTTTCTGACAATATGTGTTTTGTCAAGATTAGAAAAGGTTTTGATCATAAATGAAACATGATGATGCCAAAAAGGGGAGGAGCCTGATAAAATAATTTAGAGTACCGTTTCTATGGTAACGCAACGTCCAATTTCAAAATGGGTTTCACAGGCTGAATCTTGAGTTTGTAAGCTTTCGAATGATATATAATTTGTCAGCATTAGATCAGGGGAAGTATGGGATATAATTGTTTTAAACATGCAGTGGCAGTAACAGTTAACAGATTAATGATTTGGTCCTTTTTGTTATACCCTAATCAGGCAACAGGAGACATAAACTCGTAAAATCCAAAATATATCACATTTTTTAACAATTATTTTGGATATGTTTTATTTAAGTCCAGATGATATAAAAAATGACATGAAATTATTTTTTGCTTAGCATTTTCCACTCTTGCCTGTTTAAGTGATTAGAGGTTGAATTCATATCAAAATCTGCCAAACTTCCCATACTACTTCTGAATGATATCTACTTCATAAAATTTATGAAAATTGTGAAAATAATGGTTCAGATCACTCAAACCACATATGGAAATGGAGGCGCCCTTATATGGGCAGTAATGGAGTCTGGTTGTCACCAAGTGAAAAAGTGAAAAAGTGAAAAAGTATATAACTATAACTATATATATATATATATATATATATATATATATATATATATATATATATATATATATATATATATATATATATATATATATATATATATATATATATATATATATGTATATATATATAAATGCAACCAACAACAACCAACTGACCAATGAATATGACCAACTCATTTAAAAGAACCAAAAGTGCTCTTTCTGCCCTCCTTACAGGAGACAAACTGTTCAGCAATCTTTTTTCAGTTTACCCTGTCCAGCTTGTCTTTATGTACATGGCACACAGCAACACTGTTGAGGCAGGTTTGCGTCATGGTCCCTCCTCCTCGTCAATTCCCTGCCTTCTTCATCACACTTTATACATTGCATGATATAGGGCTGCAACTAATGATTATTTTAATAATCGATTAATCTGTCGATTATTTTTTCGATTAATCGGATAAAAAAAACAAAAAAGCATTAATTTCCAACCCTTTATTCAAAAAGAACTGACCGTGCAAATTCACAGTGAAAAAATCCAGTGCAAAAAAATTGACTAACACAAAAAACATACACATGTATGCTTTACATCTGCCAAATATATAGGCTTTTTAAAAATAAAGTGCACAAAAAGATGTATATTTTTTAAAGGGACCTGAGCTGTCAGAACAATAAATAATTTATAAAACATAAAGAAAAATACAAATCAGAAAACTTAGGATTTGTTTGAACGTCAGAACTTGTTCTCTACACTACACTCGCACACACTCGCAAACTCTCACACTCACAGATGCACACACTCACAAACTGTTTTGTTTTGTTTTTTGTAAAAGATGTTATAATCTTTAACAAAATGTTTGACATTATTTGACAAGCAAATGCATACAAAAGGCAAGTCTCGCGCATGGATAATAGGTAATAATAATAGCAATAATAATAATTATAACAGAATCAGAAAGAGCTTTATTGCCAAGTGTGCTTGCACACACAAGGAATTTGTTTTGGTACTGAGGCTTCCAGTGCACATATACAAATACAGATACAACAAGTAATAGTAATACAAATAGTAATACAAATTCTACGAATAAAATTATAAAAAAAATATGAAAGTACTATAAAAATATATGGTCAGAAGATAATATCTCTAAAAAAACAAATACAATGGATTGACCACCTCCTATGGTGTGTAAGGTATTTTGCAGCTCATCCTTTCCGAGCATATAGTGAAGTTTCTCTGAGTCATTTAGAGTAAAGATTGAAAAATTCAGTGCTGCAAATTGTGGAAAAAATATTCCCCTTGTAGTGGTACTTGGGACAGACAAGAAAGTGTTTTCATCTTCTGTCTATCTGATTCAAATCACAGTCTGCTAATTCAGTGGTAAGAATTTAATTCTAGTTTTTATTTATATTGTTGTCCATTTATCGAACTTCCATGCCTCTTATAATTATATATTACTAGTATGTAGCCTACCAAATTACTAATTTAAAGGACTTCTCTTATCCCGCAACAAATAATTAACAAGTAATAATTTTTAAAAGCATTATTATTATTATTAAAATACTTGTATTACATTTTCTGATTTGTTATATTATATTATATTTGTTATATGTTGATTTATTAAAATCTGAAATAAAAAATTGCATTTCTTATTTTCCAAATAGTTATATCTCAAAGTAGTAAATAAATAGTTCAAAGGAATCGGAACCAGACAGAATCTATAAATTCTTAATAAATCCCATCCCTACTAATTTCTCGACATGCAAAAAGGATGCTGCTAACTTCCTTGGATGCTCTTCTCCACCCTCTTCGAACTTTGTGTGGTATAATCGGAATGCTACCAGACGCTCCCATCCAACCGACAGATCCATTAAACATATTACTACACAATACTAAAAAATTAATTATCTCGCAGATATTCAATATTTGCACATTCTCTAAACCATCTAGACAAACAATATTTTTGATACTAACAGTGGCTAATAATGTGTAATGTGTTTGTTGGAACCCATCATCTCCCCTCCACATTCCGCTGTTTGGATCATTCCGTCTCGAGGCCTGCGCGCAGTGTGAGAGAAGGGAGTGTTTTCCCGTCAGACACAGAAGTTCTTGTAGTCTTGTCAGACTAATTTTTGTCAGAACTTTACTAGTTATATTTCAGACAGGCCGATTGTACCACTGGGGTCAACACTATTTTGGTCCAAGTAATAAGTCCAGTTTTCTAACTCAGGTTGTTTTTTCTGGTCACGACAGCGGGCTAGCCTCGTTAACGTTAGCTAAGTTAGCTCGCTAGCCGGAGTACGGAGAGCTCATAATGCCTACACTGCGGGACAGCACAATGTCCCACCCTGGAGAAAACCCGCACCAGGTCCGGGTAAAAGCCTACTACAGAGGGTAAGTAGACAGTGAGACTCTGTGCTGTCTTTTTAGATGTTTCGATAGACTTATACTCTTATATTGACCTCTTAATAGTGCAGTTTCGGGATATACACAAATAAATGATTAGCCAGCTAACTTAGCTGGTATTATTAGCTAAGCCCAAAACAAAACTCTTGATGAAGTTCCAATAAAGAAGTTCCGACTCCAACAAAACAGCTGTGTAGTAATTACTTTATCTACAGCTTTTTTCCTTTTCATATTACGTCTAATAATAGTATACAAAAAGTGATTATATGTTTTTGTACTGTTTGTCAGTTAATCTAATGACGGCTTATGAATTGTTGTTTTCATCTGAGAGCTTCCCCTGTCATAGAGCTGGATATGTCTACCTGTTTTACAACATTGGGGATCTGTCACATTTATGTGGTTCTATATGACGGTAGGGTATAAGGGAGGTAAAGGTAAAGTCACAGATATTATGATAAAATTAAAAGTTAAAAATTAAACTATATATGCAAAGAGTGTATTATGTGTCATGAACATAAAATGTAGATCATCACATTATTCACTGAATATTCGTTTTAAGTTAATTTCTAAGCGATGACAGTGAATTGTTAGTAAAATGGGAGGTAAAACAACATGTAAATGTTAGTTATTCCTCTTGCTGTTTAGGGAAGCAATTCTTGGGTTGCTATTGAAATATTTTACTTTTATGTGAATAAATACACTCATTGTATGAATGATTTTCAGTCGGAGCTGTGTTCCATTCATGATGACGCATGCGCTTGTCATGCACTTGAAAAACTTGTACTGCAAGTATCTTTTGCCAGACCTGTTGGAGACTGATTCCTATTCACATTCCCCAAGAGAGCTATTGTGTGTGTGCAGCTGTCATGATGATTCAATCGGTTTCTGCTCCAGCTGAATTTGTTGATAATAGTTATTATTTTCATCGTTGTATGGAACTGACTGGTCCACCGTCATTAGTCTCTATGAACTGGCCTCAGGAATGTGAAAATCTTCAAAGAACTCAATCATCCCACAGTGCGATCCTTTGTTTTTGAAAGCTCAGTTTCTGATTCCAGGGTGTGGATGATTTTGAAACCCACCATTTGTCGCTTCATGTGCGTTCCCTCTGGTTTCTATTGTTATTCAGCAGGTAATTTGAGCCAATCTTTGAACCAGTTTCAATCCCCTTATTCGGCAACTATTTCAACTTAATAAAACCGTTTAGAAATCATTTGGATGGTTTAATAACCTGTCCCGGTGAAAATGGTGACTTTCCCCGCTCCCCCCAGCGTTCCTAGGCGGAAAACCAACTTTGCAACATGGGGACTAACGTCCCGGTAAGTTGGAAATAGGAGGTCTCGTGAGAAGCGAGAACGAGCGAGAAACACAACCTGCTTTACGGCAATTCGACATAAACACACACGCCGACCTCAATGTGTATGATGTATTACCCACCTCGGTAGACATAGCTCCACACGATAAAGTTGGCCGGCTCCGATAATAACAAATGCACATTAGCAGCGGTAGAAAGGGGGAGGAGGGTGGCGCACGTGAGTTTTTTTTTACGACATTGTTGTGAAATATACGCCCCACAGCTGTAGGGGGAGCTCGTTGAGAAAACATGCAACAACAAAAGTGAAAATCAGCGAAGAAATAGCTAGAGTTGCCGAGTGCCCCTTTAACTACTATTGTGGCCATGATAGACCCAATCAGAGGGTGTTTCTTTTGGTGTGTGGAGGCCTTTATGGCAGGTTTCTGCCTGAATGCAGCACAGTCTTAAATAGAGTGAAGGACATGTTACTCTCTGCACCTTTTATGTTCTGTTTTAAAACCCCTGAAGTAGGGCTGGATGATTAATCGAAAAATAATCGAAACCGAAATTCAGAGCCTATAACCGACGTAATTTTACCATGTCGGTTATTTCGGTTTTTTAATCCTATTAATATTTCCGCCCACTGTGTGTTAATGTACTTTCCCCTTAAAACATATTACCGCGTGTGTAGTCATGTAACTCCGCCCCGTCCAGTCTGCGACATTGAAGCAACATGAGCCCCTTTCACACAGCGCGTTGATCCCGGGAAATTGCCAGAACAAACACCTTCTGTGTGAACGCAAACACGACCCGGGATTGATGCCAGGTTGGGGACATAGTATTGTCGTGTTCAGTCCCGGACGGGTTCGTAATGCGCTAGTTTATGATCGAATCAGAGGAAAAAAATGCACAAGCGTGGTTTCTCGAGAGAGAAATCGCAGCTCATAAGCAAACTAGACGCCGCTGGGACATGTCACGTGTCTTTGCGGGTTGTGTGTGTCTGTGTGAACGCACTCTCTTGATTCCGGAAAATCACTGGCAGTGTGAATGAACCAAAGTCAAACAAACCCGGGTCAAACCCCGGGCCACTTTATCCGTGTATTTTCCGGAATCTCTGTGTGAAAGGGAGCTCAAACACTGAGTCAACTCAGCAACAGGAGCCGCTTATACCAAAGAAACACGCGAAAAAAGAGAGAGACTGACAAACGCCCAGCAACAAGTGCCTCCACTCCACAAAGCAGGTTTCGATAACACAAGCATTTACAAATGCTACACAATATGAAAAGGATTAGTTTTTTTAGTTTTATACAAGTTATATTTTACTTTTAAGATGGCAATATTTACAATAATTTATTTTGTTTACAAAAAGAACTATTTTCTACATTTTTAGGAAACTTTCTTTTTACATTAAAACTTAATTACTTTTTTATAAGATGCATTGTATGCTTTGTTTGATACAATTTTTTGAAATATTTAATAAGTAAGCATTAAAAGCTATCTGTGTGTTTCCTTATTTTAGAATCACAAAGATAGGATTATGCATTCTTTCATTAAAAAAAATAACCGTGAACATATTTACAGTATAAGCCTTGCCAGTGACACATGAGAGTTTTTTTTTTTAAATAATCGTTCAATAATCGTAATCGAGGTAACTTGTTCGATTAATCGCGATTATGATTTTAGCCAAAATCGTCCAGCCCTACCCTGAAGACTGGCGAAGATGAAATTCACAGGCTTTATCCTTCTCCTCTTTCTCTGCCCTATCTTCCGTTTTTGATCCATTTATTGCTCTCTTTCTGGCAGTCATCCATGTTTTTTTTTTTCTGAGATGTATTGTATGACTGTAATAAACAAGTCTTTTAGAAGATTTGACCTATATTGAAACTCTAATCTGAAAACAGTTTTTGATGGATGTTGAACACAGTAAAGATCTTACTGTGTGCATTTGGGCATCATATAAGAGTCCTGCTTAGCTCATGGGCAGTGCTCTGGCTGTTTGTCATGGTCATCTGACTTTATATACTTTACCCAAAAAAATATTTTTTTATTATTTGATCGTCCTTAGGTCGTTCCTGTATGACTTACTTTCTTCTGCAGTAGGGCTGCACGATGATGGTTAAACTAATAGTTATTTTGTTCAAAAATTATAGTAGATATAAAAAATAAATATTATTTAAGCACAAATCAACAGAATGTCAACTCGTATGGTTTATTTTACCTAATCTAGTTAGACACACAAACAAAACACACAACACACAAACAAAACATTTCTCAAAATATTTTCTTCTATTATCTTTTTCTTTCTTCCACAGAAGAAAGCTAGTCATACATGTTTGGAATGACAGTAAATTATGACATTTTTGTTTCATTTTTGGGTGACTATCCCTTTAATGCACTGCTGTTTGGTCTTATTTCCTTGTGTATTTTTCCTCTTCATTTTAGTATCTGTAAGCTTGTTTACTCCTCCAGGTTCAGCAACTTGTGTTTAGGTTCTTGTAAGTCATATTTGACAGCAGGATTGAGTGTGTTCAGTATGCTGTTGTAAAGGGAGTGTGTGAGCTGATCCATGTATGCCCTATGAAGTTATGCGGCTTCACCACCTATCAGTGATGCTGAGGGTGCATCTGCTCATATAAGAGAGTGGGGTACAGATCCATCTTCCTCTTATTGTCAATTATGTGCCAAAATAATTTTATATAATTTGCAAGAAGCAACCGTAAGAGAGGTAGTTTATCTCTCTGTGCATATTAACTAAAACATAGTTCACTGACACAGAGCTTTCATTATGTCAGAGATATGCATCACAGGAAGCACTGAGCTGCCCTTTAAATCTCTACAGTAGCTAGCTTCATCATAATGGTCCTAGATCAGATCAAATCAGCCTTGTGATTTCCTTTGTCATAAGGTGGTGTGTGTACTTCCACTAGTCATGTGTGGGTCAGCGCGCTGGCTCGTAGACAAGAAGGACTCCCCTGCTGTCAATAATTAACCAAAACAGTGTGAAACTGTGAACATAGTAGAAAACAAAGGGAAATAAGCGGCTGGGTGCCTCCTACTATGGGAATGGGCTAGTAATTCAACACACCGCTTCCCACAAATCACTGTATGGTACTCCTGCTACACATTATTTTTCTTTTTGTCTTTAAAAAAAAAGGCTGATTTTCATAATTACCAAACTTAAGGATACAGAACGGCTTCCCAAATTTATGATCCGCTTTAAAGGGATTTTTGAGAATAATTTTGTGTCTGCAGTGTGTACACAAACACCCTATAATGGTAAAATCCTCCCACTCCCTTTTTGTTTTGTTCATGTCTACAACCCAGTGTGACGTCACATTGGGTTAGGTACATAGGTGCTTATTAGCTTCGATTCTCCCCTAAGTAAGCAGCACACAGTCCACCATGTTAATCTCCTTACTAAAGCAGCTAGTGGTAGCACAAGGATGCTACCTGATAAAAAATCTAAAAGTTCAGTTGTTGTCCATTTACTCCCAGCATCTGAGCCACTGAAGACGCAGTGTATTCGTTTTTTATTTATTTATTTATTTAAAAAAAAAAAAAAAAAATTTCAGGGAATGTGTAAATATGTTTATGTTAACCATTTTACATAAGACTGGTTTGTACTAAGCTAAATGATTCCTGTTCTATCCTCATGCAGTATATATTCTACATGTATTGTCTGTTTATAGCACATAGCGAACAATTACAGTATTTAGTTTGTGTTTATGAATTGTTGCAAAATGGCTGAAAAAACTAGTACACACTACAACTCTACAATTATTATATAAATTAATCAACTAACCATTTAGAAACGTCCTGGTGCATACTCAAAGTTATTACTTCTGCCAGAGTCTCTTTTTCTTCAGTGTCCGACTCTGGTTCAAACATGTTGGTTTGAACTTTTAACAGTATTTACAGTAGCAGCCATATTGGTTCTCCTGTTTTGTTGTTACTGAGTATCCGAGGCAAGTGTGTCGCACACGCCCTGAAAAGTGAAGCAAAAGTGTTTCGATCGCCCACTTGTTGCTCACTGTAGTATGGGTCATAATCCTGCCCTCATGTAATCTAATGGGACATGAGGGACGCTAAAAAAAATCCAATTACACTTCAAATAATTTTTTTCCAAAGATGGTTTCTGTCATTTTAGCTCAGTCATATCTCACAGACATATTTTCAAATGATTGTTTTTCCAATAAGTCTGGAGAGATGCTCCGATCAGCATTTTTGGGGCCGATCACTGATTACCGATCACCAAAATCATGATCTGCCGATTGCCGATCACTTCCGATCACAGAATGGCAGGGGAATGGGAATCTTTTATCTATAATCTAGCAGAGTTTGCACCATTTGTAAAAAATGTGTTTATTTAATTGTATTTAGAAAATGAGATGTCTTAAGGCTACTGTAGACCAGCTTTCCCAAATAAGGCAGAGTAACATTAAATTATTCCAAACAAAGAGGGGTCAGGCAGACCAACACACATCAGATCAGCCTAATGGGAGGGGATCAAGTTACACTTAGGCATATTTGGAAATTGTAGCCTCTTAATACACCCACTACATTTACTTATTGGCAACAAAATGTACAACTTGTTACACCAAAACTGGCTACTGATAAAAGGACAAAACTATGGCAAGTTTTTTTCTGTTATTATTATGAACGTCTGATGTAGTTGAGCAGAATGCTCTTTTATGAAGTTACTTCATTAAAGGACATATTTAATGAGATTATGCCTGGAAAGGTTTTGGATTTTTTTTATCATATGTTCATTTAAAAATATATATTGTATAAAATGACTTCTTGTTTATATTTGTTTTGTTTTATTGTATTTATATGATATTTGTATTTTTATAATTGAATTTTTGCCATGAAAATAGCTTTGAATGCTGACATGACATAAAATAATCTGAATCTGAATCTGATGTAGTTGAGGAACCAACTACGTCAGATCAAAAAAAATAAAATACCACCACCACTTTTGAAACATCTCGCGGCACGAATGTACCAATACAAATAAATAAAAACATCTCCAGTTAACTCAGAGCATTCATTTTGTTCATTTGTTAAATAAGAGGCGATCTAGCACTGAAATGTTTTTTTTTTTATCAAGTGATCAAAGTGCTCGTTGCCGCAGCGATCAGTGGCGCAGATACCGCGTTCTGTTGTGGCTCGCGCGGTGCACGGTCTTCACTCGGACGCGCGCTTCAATCCGTTGGGAGACTCCCTATTCGTTCCGGTGAAGGAGAATGTTGCCACTGCCAAGCTCCACTCTGCTGTTGTGTGCCCGTGCGCCACGCATGCAGGTGGGAAAAAGTCGCGCAAGTAATTTACGTCACGTGATCTGCTTTTTTGATCGGCGCTTTTGGGGTTCACCGATCAATCTATTTTTAGCCAATATCGGCCGATCATGATCGGCGTCCGATCAATTGGAGCATCCCTAAAGCCTGGTTCACACGGGACGATTTTAAAATTGTCGGACGATTTTCCAAACCTCAGAGACCCCACACACGGCGATAAAAAATCAAGGGTCTAACAGTTTTGGTCGTACCGTGTGTGGTGCGCAGCTACACGGCAAAATCAACACATCACACACGAACCGATTTGACTCCCGAGCATTCCCAGGTCAGACGGAAAATCTCGCAAAATCCCTCGAAATCAAACGTGACTTCAGAGTAAACAATCATGGCGGACGAAGAGGATGCAGTGGCGATAGTTTGTAGTTTGTTTTTAACCGAATCCATCTCCGACGTCCACCGGACTTTCTGGTGCGCCATGCCGCCGTCTGTTTTGATTTTGTTTCCCGGTGCTTCCTCTGCGCCTCGTCAGCTCGCTTTCTGATTGGCTACACGCCACAGTCCACAGGCTGCGTGCTCGTTTGTCCCCGGGGGACACCACACATGAGGAGAAATCGGGCCAAAATAATCCAACATGTTGGATATCCCCGATTTGAGATCGGAGCGGTCTCGAAGTCCTTCCGAGCAGACGAGAGCACTCTTAACACACCACACACGGCAGGAATATCTGATCAGATTATTTTACGATAATCGGAGCATCCTTAAGATTGTCGGAAGGGGTAAATCGGGGCTAAAATCGGCCTAATTATCCTGCCGTGTGAACCAGGCTTAAGTCTGGCTTTAGTTATTTTATGCTATAAAAACAGGGTCTAACGTCATGATGGCATAATCAGCAAATAGGGATGGGCATTTCAAGCTAAAATAATATTCGAAGATCGCTGGGTATTATTCAATTATTATTCGAAAATCGCACCCCTCCACCACATGCACGCACACATGCATGCATAGGCTGCACACCAGAGCATGAGAGCAAAGCGGAGCGGTATGACATTTAAATTTAAGTTAAAAAACTTAAACATACCTTTCATATTTATGTTTAATAATATAATGTTATTTTTTAAATTTTATCTATGTTGATTATATGAAAAGGGAACCGCATGAGATTAGTAAGATAGGATCATAAGATGCCCAATATATCGGAAAACATTTGGAATGGGTCAGACATGATTTTGACCACTTATTAAGTTTTGTTTTGTAGAAAGCCTTTCTTTAAAATGAATTTCGTTTTGTATAATTTGTATCTTCATTTTAATCAATGTTCCATCAACAAATTGCCTGGATTAATAAATAAGAAGCAAATATAGTAGACAATATAATCAGGACACGGAGGCGCCGGCGTGTGACCTGGAGCGCGTCTCATAAATGAACCGAAACTCAGCATATGATTTACTTGCCTCACAGACCTGAGAAGTATATAGAAAGCTTGAAATGTCTACTTTTAAACAAAAAAATGAAAAATGAAAAGAAATTGGCTACTCTCTGCTTATGTGGGCTAATTTGTATGAAGTGTGCATTCGCTCAGAAAATGCTCATTATGGTTTAGCATTCTCTCCCATATATATTTAAGTAATTAAATTAATATTAATATGTGATTAGATGTATGGCTTAAATGAACTATGACTACATAAAAACTTTAGACGTGCACGGGCAGGCCTACTTATTTCACATATTTTCTAACCAGCATGTCACAAAGGGAGTTCTGAGCGAGCGGCGCGTAATCTTCACAAATGCGCTCTCCGCTCTGGAGGAAATATTACCACTCCGCTCACATGCATGCTCTGGTGTGAGAAAACCTGTATCTTCTTCTGTTGTCTGAGAGTTGATTGACAGCTTTTAGATGCATTATTGGCATCACCAACCTCTGGTTACATGAACGTGTCACCGCATCAGAATCGAAAACATGGGGATTTTTTTAAAGACAATAATCGCACAACCTATTCGATATTCTATAATAAAATCAACTAATCGAATATTTGAAAATCGTGACTCATCCCTAATCAGCAATAAATGTTTCTGGGATGTTTTGGCTTAATTTTGTAAGGAAGTGAAGAGCGTCGGCCATCTATTTTTTATGATCCTAGGCATGATATTAAACAGTCTGTGTAAATGCATCTAAGTAGCATCTGTGTTTCCTCTGCATTGTAAAGATAGATTTTGTTGATACTGATTTCATTTGATTGGTAACAGCCCTATAGTGTCTTATTATTTTAATTGAATTTACTGGATAAATATAATTAATTAATTTGACATAATAAATGATGCATAGACTACATTTTATCAGGTATGAAAAAATGGCCCTTATAAAGGTAAAAAAGCAGATAAAAGGTAATATTTTAAACTTATTCTCACTGCTGAGAACTAGCTTCACAAAATATGAAGAATAACTAAAACTTTGGAAATCACCTGTCAACAGCAGTCCTAAACCTGCCAAGATACCAGCACAATAACACACTTGGCTAAATATACGAGCTAATACTCGTTATTGACAAAATCCTAGAAAGTATCTAACATTTTTGGTAAATATCACATAGCCCTAGTTGGCGCTGCCGCTGACTCAGAGAGAACGGTTTTCATGTATTAGGGATGAAACAACTTGACACTCTTTTGAACCACACAGTATGATTATTTCTGTGTTACAATAATTAAAATGATCAGAGAAGTACTGGGGTAAAAGTTTATAGTTCGGATATAAACACTGATGTCTATGGTAGTGATCAAAGTAGAGTAAATCACCTTCAGAGTAACTTGACTCTTCAAATAAAGATTGTATCAATTACATCATTATGTAGTAGGTGGCGAATGTATTTGTCATTGAACCGTTCATTCATGAGATTTGTTTAGAAACGCTGTTAAATGAGTCATTGAATCGTTAATCCAAACCAGTTTTTAAAAATAAATTAAAATTGTTTTTTTAATTAAATGTTAATTAATAGACTGCAGCAATTAACACTTTGTCAGACCCTGTGATAAATTACATGTTACTTTGTTTAGCTGTCTATTTAGTATTGTGGGAGAATCGTGATCTCTATTTTAAACAAAAACACTTGATTCTCAATGTATCCAGAAACGTGCAGCTCTATTACATTGTATAAAAACGGGCACAACCTTTAATAAAATAGATTATATTCTAGGAATAAACTGTTAATGAATAAACCATTACTGAATGTCACCTTTTTCTGTTTTAGGGACATCATGATCACACATTTCGAGCCCTCCATCTCCTATGAAGGGCTGTGCAGTGAGGTGCGGGACATGTGCTCCATGGACAATGACCAGCTCTTCACCATGAAATGGATTGATGAAGAAGGTTTGCCATTTCGTTTGTGTTTGTCTCTCTGGCCCTATTTACAGCTGGTAT
Source organism: Gila orcuttii (assembly GCA_026230005.1). Taxonomy (NCBI): domain Eukaryota; kingdom Metazoa; phylum Chordata; class Actinopteri; order Cypriniformes; family Leuciscidae; genus Gila; species Gila orcuttii. Next base: position 15,636,384 of record JAPDVR010000008.1, read on the forward strand.
TAGCTTCTGTCCCAGGTGATCCGATCACAAGCAGTCAGCCGTGACAGTTTGGCGTTTACACCAGGTATTAAAATGCCTCCCCTGTGATCTCTAGTAATCAGATTTTATTGAGGCTCTTTGATTTCTTGACTAAACGCAATACTTGCTAAACCAATCAGTGCATTTACATTCAGTTTTAATTCAAAGTAATAAATAATAATTCGTTTAATTACAATTTTTGACCATTACCTTTATTTCATTCAATGTTAAATACAAATTTTTTGTTACACATTTAGACTATGCTAGCTAGCTATGTTTCCATCACCCTGTTTTTATAATGCACATTTTGAAGGATCGCATCAGAAACGAGTGATGAAAATGCCAAATTTCAGTGAAAAAAATCCCTTTGCAAGAAATTCTTATGCTTGCTTGAGGTGGTTTTTGATTTGTGTGAAAAAGAGTTAATGCAAAATAATCGGAGATGGAAATCATTTGCCAAATAAATTCTGACGTGGCGAACATTAAACCCATGTGACTAATCAGCTGTTTCCGCTGTTGGTGTTTTATTTACTGTTGGTTACTAGGTTACCAATACCACCATCATCCGTTTGAGCAACTTGATGGAAATGCACGTAATTTGCTGCTGCTTTTTTTTTTTTTTGTGAACTTTGAAAAAATTCACTCCATGTTGATAAATCATAGACTCCATGGACAATGACCAGCTCTTTAGCATGAAATGGTTTGATGAAGAGGGTTTTAAAATATTTTAAAATAGAAAATATATTTTTTAATTGTAATAAATTGAATAATATTTCACAATATCACTTTTTTCTCTATTTTTTCAGGACGTGTTATTTTGAACTGTTTTTGATCAAATTAATGCAGATTTAGTGGTTTGAGTAATCACAAAATGTCTAGGACTAAACCTGGTTTATTGATGTCTGCTTGAGATCAAATCCTTTGATACAGATGATTATACTAGGTGTAATCTCATTCTGTCCCTCTAACTGTCACCGTAGCAACAAGTTTCCCCCTGCCATTCTGCTGAATTTCCTAGATAATTTGCACCAGCACTTTATATATTACAAGTGAACCCACTTTTGGCAGATTGCATTAGAGTCTCAAAATTACCCTGGACTCCACTGGCAGAAATAAAATGGATGGATTTTACATGAGGATAAAGTGAATCTGAATGCAGCGCACAGCAGGGAGCAGGTTTTATGCTGGAAAGATTGACTGTGTGTGATGATTAACTGCTGCATTAGTCATGCGAGATGGGAAATGGAGATGGAAGAACGTTCATTTGAATACCAAAATCTTCACCATTCCACGCTGAGCCCAGAGTCTCACTGCTCATTAGCATAGCTGATCTGAGAGGGCCGTCATGGTGAAGAGTTAATCCCTTCTGTCTGCACAAGGCTTGGCACTGATGCCCAGCGTCACTCATTGCCTCTGCTGTGATGTCTGACTGAGGGCCGTGTGTCTACGCAAGCCGAGACAGTCTGTGCCACAGGCTGCTCTTTAGATGACAAACAGGATTGACGTCACTTCGGACGACGCCACAGGCCCTGGTAGTTCATGGTGAAAAACGAATAGATTTTTGCTTTATGCTCTGCAAACATTGTTATAATCATAGCATGCTAACAGGGACTCGTTTGTTTCCTGCTTTAATTTTCCCTCACTCTCTCTGTTCCTCTTTGTTGTGTTAGGTATGCTCATGCTGCTTATGCTGATGTCTTTGGTAAAGAGTTTTCCAGTGAGTGTTCACTGTCCTTGTCATTGCAGGGGATCCGTGCACCGTTTCTTCTCAGCTGGAGCTGGAGGAGGCCTTACGTCTCTATGAACTCAACAAAGACTCAGAGCTCATTATTCACGGTATGCTGGGGTTTGGTTTTTGATGTGGGTGGGCAGTAGTTTATATGCTTTTGTATATGCTTTTCTGTGTAGTTTTCTGTCTAGATTCTTGAAAGAATTATGACTGATGAAGTCTTACACCATGTCTTGACCCAATGTAATGTGAACACGCCCCCTCCCCCCCTGAAAAGGATATAATTAATTGATTTCATATAACTTTAATAATTGATTAATTGAACTTTGCTTTTCATTAGTTACCTAAAGCTCATTTGAAGTTCTTCGATACTACATCAAAAACTACTAGCCTAACTGATAAAGTTCACACATTATTTAAAACAAGTGAACAGTCAGTAATAAAATCAGAACAAATACACAAATTGCAAGCAGAGATGAACACTAAATAACAAAGTTACAAAGTCTAACAGGAGTATTCAGCAGAGGTGGGAGAAAGTCACACATGTCCAAGTCACAAGTAATCTCAAGAGTAATCTCAAGTCCCTACCATCAAGTCTCAAGCAAGTCTACGTCGCAGTACACACAGTCAAGTCAAGTCAGTGGTTCACTTCAAGAAAGGCAAGTCGAGACCTGCTAAGGGTCAAGTCGAAGTCAATTTACAATACCAAACAGAAAGAGTTTATATTGGCCTCAACATTATTTATTTTTCCCTCAGATCCTTTCTTATACATTTAAATGATAATATTAATAATATTCATATAATTTATTATAGTATGCATTTATGATTATCAAAATTTGGAATTATCATTATTATAATAACAATGAAAAATGTTGAAGATAAAACATTTGAAGGTAAATTTTATAGTAAATTTCACTATAAAGTAAATGTCAAATGTTTAACATAGCTAATATATATTTTTTATGGAATATCACCGGCATACATTAACTTTCCAATTAAATTGATTTCCGAATCAAATCAAAATGAAATAGAGCAAAAACAGAGAATATTACGTCTAAAATGTCAAATCACAATATCCACTCTTTGTTTACTGAACAGTTGTATAAAATCATTATCACATTTGCAATCGTGCCAATATTTTGGAAATGTTTTTAATATCATGCTATAAATGTAAAAATAACTCATACTAGGGGCATTTTTTCCACCACATTTTGAATTTTGGTTGCATATTAATTCTGCTGGCATTTTGCCCCCCAACCCCCTGATAACATCTGACCCTGCTTCAACAGACACATAAAACACGACAAAGCATCATTAACAGTTTGTTGTTTTTTGTCATTGGAAAGAGTGACAAATTTGGCTTTAAAGCATGATTTGAAAGAAACTGTGGCAAATGTCTTTGTGAATTTATGCACTTTATACAAAACATATGCCATCATTAATTATCATTTTAATCTATTGACAGCCTTAAGCTACATTTGAAAACATAATATTGTATAAAGAGGCATACTGTTTTGACCACTATTCTCTCTAGATTTAACATTAGTCAAATGAACTATAACAAACAGGTTAAACAAGCCATAGCTTACTTTTAGACGTGGTGAATGAAGTTCGAGGTTGTGATGGTCGTGTCCGATATCCCTTGCCAGTTATTATGCGTACAGCAAATCTTCTTGTATGAATATGGTCAATTTCTAGTGTTTATATCCAAAAAGAAACAATGCTGGGAGATGTTTTTGTATTTAGCGTGCTCACCGCGATGTAGCCTATGTTTTTTCTGGGCTTGTGCAGCATCTCGCAATCGCGCAGAATCTGATGACTGGCGTCAATGGTTCCGTTGCTTTCATTTTGTTCATCAATTGATGTTATGATGATTTATATATACATTTATATAAAGTCATTCAGGTCAAGTCTTGAGTCATTGGATCTCCAGTCAAAGTCAAGTAATTTTCTTAAGTTAGTCAAGAAAGTCTCAATTCCTTAAATTTGCGAGTCAAGTCATGTGACTCGAGTCACCCATCTCTGGTATTCAGGTACAGAAATGAATCATTAAACCTAAATGTAAAATAACACTTTTTGTGCACTGTAGAAATTAAATATAGTTCCATCTTTGTTAAAGCTGTATTTTGTTGTTTTATTAATATTAATGACACAGACAACAGTAGGAATATTAGGTGTGTGCTCTCACTTAAGACAGAATGCACAAACTGAATAAACTGATAAACATCCGGTTTCTTTCTCAGCTGTTCACTTATGACATAAACAAAAGAATATTTGCCGAGACAGGCATTTAGATGGGTATTTTGACAGAACTACTAAAATTAGATGGTTCATTAAGCTATCAACACACTTCATAAAACTATCCAAACCATAGATATGTATATGTAGATACCTTATTCGCTCACCGCTTGAATCTCGAGTCTCAAATCTCATTGGTCTAAAATCTTCTGATTTTTTTTTCGCATTCAGCTTGTTGAGACTTGTCACATCAGACACAGTTAGTCATAACACCCATATCCTTTTAAGCTCCCGAGCTAATGAGCTCAGACGAAGCTCCAAATTTTGATTTTCTGATTTTACATGTATTTATTTATTTATAACACCCTACGGCATCATACAGGTCATCGGATCATTAGTGGACAGGAGAGATAGGATTCAGGGAGTGATTGACAGAGATAGATTGTTCTACCTGCTGGGTGAGTTAATTTGTCATGCTGAGGAGGAGACGTCTGGCCCCAAGGGCTTTCAGAAAAAGGCTCCAACCAACTGTCTGTCAATACCCCACTCTCCACAAAGGCCAGGACAAACTCTGTTTTTTGACCCCAAAGTCCTTATCCACTGTCAGATGAGGAGAGGTCACAGAGAGGTCACTGGAGCTGTTTGTCAGTGCTTTTCTTACAGTCTCTCTCTCTCTCTCTCCACAGTGTTTCCGTGTATACCTGAGAAGCCTGGCATGCCCTGTCCTGGAGAAGACAGTATGTGCATCTTGTGATATGACCTAAATAGGGTCATTTAGGTCATAATGTTGGTTTTGTTTTTTGCACTTTATAGTGCTGGAAAACATACATTGTGGGTTATAATGATTGAGTATAAACTGGTTAATAGCAGATTTAATTAATGACTCAAATGTTGCACTCAGAATCCATTTACCGTCGTGGAGCTCGACGCTGGAGGAAACTTTACTATGCCAGTGGACATGCGTTTCAGGCCAAGCGCTTTAATAGGGTACAAAAATGCTCTTTTTGTTATTTCTGGCACCTATTACGCTACACAATTTGTCTCAATATTATGCACGTGACTTTTTGTGTTCAGTATGGTTTAACGTTCCTTCTGTTCTGTACAGCGTGCTCATTGTGCCATCTGCACAGATCGTATATGGGGCCTGGGCAGGCAGGGATACAAGTGCATAAACTGTAAACTGCTGGTTCATAAGAAATGCCATAAATTGGTGACAGTGGAGTGCGGTAGACAGGTAATGCAGGTGAGTCATTAGTAATCTACATCCTTTCATATTTTCTGTGGAATACATTTAAATCTAAAAATGGATTTAATATAAAATGGAGCTGAGAGTACTACGTTCTTATTGGTAGATAAAATAAGCCAAAATATTAGCCAAAAAAAAGCTAAAATATTTACTAAATAGACATGCAAAGGATGGGAAGCTTTGTGAAGAAAGGTCATTCACATTAGATTGTGTGTAGACTTATATATTAGGCATGTTATTACTACTAATAACACTATGAATCTCAATCTATCTCTAGCTTTAATCTTCTTACCATTTTTCTAGGACCCAATGATTGGAAGAATCGATCCTGGGTCCAGTCCATCAGAGCATGCTGATCAAGGTACAGTAGGCTCTCATCTATATTTGTCATACACTACACACATGTGTCATGTCTATTGCATTTTCCTTACCTCTTTGTACTTGAATAGCAGAGGATAAAATCAATTTTCAGGAAAGAATGAACTTTTGAGATTTCAATTAAACTCAACTAACAATCAGTTTACTAAAAATAATTGTCTTTTGAGGCTTTCCATCTGAGTTTAAATTGATCTACTTCAGGTCACAAAATAATCAACCTCTTGTGCCTTGCCCAGACTTTTCAAATATATATATTTTTTCTGGTCAGAACATAAATATTCAAGGTATACTTTTCTGAAACTGAACTGAAAAATGTCCCTTATTTCCATAACTACCTGGAACAAGAGGTCATGAATAACTGTATAAACATTCTGCTCACAGATCCATTAACAAAAATCCAAAGTCAAGCTGATAAACTTGCCCTGTGTTTTGTTGTTGACAACATCACTTACTAAAAAGTATCTTGTAATCCAGAGGTGTTAAACAATGTTCTTCTGAGTTATTGCATTCATTAAGTCATTAAATTGATTCACTAAGATCTATAATGGCTCATTGATGCCACTGATTTTCATCTTGAGGGGTTTTAAATGACTGGATGGGCTAAGCTGATGTTTTCCCTTAGTAATTAGGCGTGTGCTTGCACTGAAACAGACTAATGCATTGAGCAGCTTACAGGCGTGAGTCTTCTCACAAGATTAAGCTTGTTTGTTGGATCAATGACGTGAACAGGGTCTTGGCTTAGTTGCAGTACTGGTCAGATAAATTTCAATCCCTCTGTTTTTCAAAGTGCTTTATTTATCAAAGTGCCTGATTCGGTTTAGAGGCTTGTGAATCAGATTTGTGTAAGTATATTAATGAGTGATGACTCCCCGTTTCTCATTGTTTTTTTTTTCCAGTTCTAGATAAAAAGAACTCAACGGAAAGTATCAATCACGAGGGAGAGGAGCATGAGGTAAGACACTGTTTGGCCTTGGTTACTCCTGGTGTTAACATTCATCTCTTGTTCCATTTACAAGTAATAAATGCTACTTCTCACAAACTCCACCTCTACAAGTGCTGTGAGTTTGGGTCGCTTATAACGTGCATTTGAACACCCAACACACGCCAACCATCTTCTCAAATTTGTAATGATTGTATTATTGTTGAATAGTCATGTTGAATTGTCATATTGAATGGGGGGGGGGGGGGGGGGGTCTTTTGTCTTTAGTCTTTAGCCAATCACTTGTGTTTGTCAAATGTGAAAAATAAATGTGGTTTGAACAATCAGATCACACTTTCCACTTGTTGATTAAAGTGGTTAAAATGAATGTTAGTACATGTGTACATAAGGTGTAAATGGGACCATTATGAACTGTGTGTTTGATTAGATGAGCTTTCAGTTGTTCACTCTCAGACCGATGATCAGGCTGGAGTTGTCACTCAGAGAAGGAGATGGGGGTGTACACAACAAGGTCCATTCAGGCTCTATTGATTTCCTTTAGTGGAGCTAATAAAGTAACCTTCTATCAGGGTCATTAGCATCTGATTAAGGGCTTGCATTCCTGTAGCTCTGTCGCAGTCATGGGAAATCATATGATAAACAAAGGGAAATTTATATATATAAATAATTAAGATGCATCTCATCCATCCCTTAGGCTGTGGGCAGTCGGGAGTCCGGGAAGTCTGTGTCCAGTTTGGGGCTTATAGACTTTGACCTGCTCCGAGTGATTGGCAGGGGCAGCTACGCCAAGGTTCTGCTGGTGCGTCTCAAAAAGACAGAGCGCATCTACGCCATGAAGGTGGTGAAGAAGGAGCTTGTGAACGACGATGAGGTGACATTTCACATTTCATACACCGGGAACATGCAAAGATGCCATGCCACTGATATGTCATTATATGAATTACCGTATTGTTCCGAATATAAGACAATGTTTTTTTTCTTGGAAATATATCTGAAACATTTGGGTCATCTTATATTCGGGGTCTAAACATTTACATGTCAATAATACACCCGCAACAATAGGGAGCACCAAATACGAGTAAAACGAGTGTTCCATGGCCGCCCAGGAGTGATAAACGCAGCAGTCATCAAACATTAAGCAGCCAAAAATTACAGTGTGTCAGAGTGTAATGTAAAGAAGGTAAGCCCAAAAAGACAGTCTTAAAAATGCTAACAGTCAAAGAAAAGCATATCGTGGTAAAAGTGGCCACTTCGAAGAAACTGACAGGCAAGTGTGTCAGTACGTAGCCGAAAAAAGAAATGAGGGGCTGCCCATAACCAGAGCCGTCATTCAGCTGAAGGCACTGGATATCGCCTAAAAGCTGAACTTACCCACTATCGAGGCCCATCATTTCTTATTTAAGAAAGGGGGGGTCGTCTTATATTCAGGGTCGTCTTATATTTGGAACAATATAGTATATCAGATTGCATTCACAACCGTTGTGAACCATACCAAGTTCTAATACACCACACATCCCAGACTACCCTTATGAAACTACTGTCACACCCAACAAACAAACAAACTCTGCTCTAGTTTGAAACCGCTCTTGACACTTCACAACTCGCTCAAAGATTCAAGTTATTTGAGTCTTGACTTTGCAGAATAAAACAAGCAAAGAGCTTCCTCTGGCTCTAATCTTTTCAGGATGTGTTGATGTACACGCATACAGATGACTAGATGTTGATGAAGTGGGCATTATACGTTGATTAGATGCACTTTAGCTTTGTGTGATGAATTGAAAGCAGCAGTTAATGGTCAATAATAGCAGCTGAGCTCTACTGGCCCTGCAGTGCTTTTTTAAGCGTGTCTCACGGTCACAGGTATTTTTACCAGGCTGTCAATGAAAGGTCCTAGCTTTTCACTCTGTATCTGTCCATTGTGAGTCTCCTCACATCCAGGAGCAGCTCCTTGGGAAGACCTGGTGCCCCCGTCTTTTAAATCTTTATCAGTTTTTAGCCTTGTGAGGAGCCTTTACTCAATACAGTCCTGAATGTCCTTCCAAATGTCTCCCCTACTAACAGAAAGAATGCTCTGCTTTTCAATGGGAGATTGATTTTTTTTGTGTGTGTGTGTTGCTTGTTTTTCAGGATATTGACTGGGTTCAAACAGAAAAGCATGTTTTTGAGCAGGCTTCCAACCATCCCTTCTTAGTGGGACTTCACTCCTGTTTCCAGACAGAGAGCAGGTCTGTCTGCACTCGCACTTTTAGATCATCGGGACTCCACAAATTATATATTAAATCATATTATCCATGATTATCTCATATGTTTCCCAGTCAGTAAATACATTACTAACAGTTTAGGGCGCAACAGTAAGGGATTATTTTCCACCACTTGCCTGGCAATTTTTCATTGGCTCCACCATTTTTGTATTTAATTTTTTTTTCTTTGACAAAGAGACTGATTTTATTTGACCGCTTTATGCAATAAACACTGATTAGTAAACAATTAATAGATAATTAATTATATAATAATATACATTATATTTATATTATATAATTATATTATATAATTCAATTTATAATAATAAAAACAAGACATCATATATACGGTCTTTTCAAGGTTTGGGGTCAGAAGGATATATGTTTTGAGAGTTTAATTTTAAATTCAATTTCATAATAGAAGTTTTTGCTGTATTTTTGATCAAATAATTCAGCCTTGGTGAGCATAAGAGACTACCTTCACAACCCCAAACCTGGCATCTTACTGACTCATTTGGCAGTGGCTTTTATCCAAAGGGACTTATTTTGAATGATGAAAAATAAAAGAAATAAAGTCCTGAAAACAATATGTAAATGTTCAATCAACTTTCGCCCCAAACCGGTCTTATATTGGTCCTCTGGCCATTCTTATTGTTTAGCCCTTCAGTTTAGTGTGAATAGTTTTGTTTGTCTGGTGAAGGCTAATGATTATTTAATGCTATCCTTTCACAGGCTATTCTTTGTAATTGAGTATGTGAATGGAGGGGATCTCATGTTCCACATGCAGCGACAGAGAAAACTTCCGGAAGAGCATGCCAGGTATGAGGATGTGAGCTGTCTAGTGTGTAACACAGTTCAGTATTAATGAACAGCCTGTCATGGCTGGAACTGACATTAGTCTGAAAGACACACCACAGGAACAGAAACTCAAATTAGGTCACTAACTGTTTCTTTGGTTCTTTCCACTGGCAGGTTTTACTCAGCAGAGATCAGTCTTGCCTTGAACTACCTCCATGAGCGTGGCATTATTTACAGGGACCTGAAACTGGACAATGTTCTGCTGGAGTCAGAGGGACACATCAAACTCACTGATTACGGCATGTGTAAGGTAAGTGTGATAGAGACCCGCTCACCATGAGAATCACACCATGATGTAAGAACAGAAGGGATTTTGTAATCCAAAAAGGTGTTTATTAGGGATGCACCAATACCACTTTTTTCAGAATCGATCAGATCTGATCCCAAAAATTCTGAGTATCGACCGATACCGATACCAGCGCAGTTTTTTTTTTAAATCAAGTAGAATTTATATAACTCTCTGTGTGCCGAACTGATAATCACTCTTTTGTGTGTTAAACACAATCTACTAAATACAGACAAATTCATTATAAAGACAAACAAATCCAAAAAATATATGATCATAATCTATGACAAAAATGCTATTATAAACTAGATTAGTGGATAATTCAGCAGTAAAATTTAGTCTAGAAAAATCATGAGTCCACAATAATTGTATAAAATCTGAACATTTAGTGAAAAAGACAATAAGTGTAACACTAAATCTGGTAAAACTTTACACATTGCTCTTTGTATTGTTGTAAAATACATTTATGAAAAACAAGATGACAAAAATCAAAAAGATAAATTATTTTATATAGGCTACTATACAATTGAGACATTTTTTAAATGTATAGCACATCTGTTTAATGAGGCTGCAACATATGATAGATAGAACAGAACAAGAAAGGCTATTACTAATCTTTCATTGCGTCACTGTATTATGATATGAAAGGCTGCAGTACAGTGCGACTCAAAGCGATTTGCGCATCCCGAGCGCAGCATGATGCGCAGCGCGACGAGTCCGCATTGAAAAGTTCAAAGCACAAACGAAAGACATATTGATGCGTAGTGTATTATACAGTATCTATCTATGCAATAGTTTGAGCCTTTTCTTTTAACAGTTTTACAATTATAGTGCTCTGACTCTACTCTAGTGTTGTGATCTAACAGACACCCGGTAGAAAGTAACATGATTAAGTTACAGCAATAAAGTCCAGAAAGATAAAGTTGTTTTATGCGAAACCATAGACAGATCTACAGATCAAGTATAATAATAGTAACATTGATTAATCTTGGAGAGAGTTTCATCGAGTTGACTGTCGTAAAAAACGTGACGCGCTGCTTGAATGCTGGATAAAGAATGATTGACAGCCGCAGTGGAGGGAAAAGTTTACGTGATCTTGAATTTAATGACTTAAATGTTCATTTCTATCTCACATTATGCTATATAATGGCTTCAGAACACTTGTAATATAGTGCACGAAAACTTTATGGTGCTTTATAATGTTTTTGTGGGGCTTAACAATAACACAGAATAGTATACGCACAATATCAGATTTGGATTGGCCTCTTCTGATCGATACCCGATACGGCAAAAATGGCAGTATCGGATCGGTGCATCCCTAGTGTTTATTAAAGCAGATGTGCAAATAAATATGGTTAAGAGAAATAAAAACAGGATCTGAGGGCAGAGTTTCAATGCGCTCAGACAGTGCTTCCATATCCTAGCCAAATCTCTAAAACCATGATCCGTCCTTCAATCCTCCCTTCCACTAATGATGGCTGCCTTAAAATACACACACATTATCCCGCTTAATAACTGGAACATACCATTTTCTTAAACTTAACTCTTGCCTCACCATATGATTTATAAATAGATACACAAGATGATTAAGAACAAGATTCAAAATGAATCAATAAATACAATAAATAGGATGGATAAAACAAACATACATTTGCACAAAAAATTCCATAAATAGCTAAAATGAGCGCTCCTATGTAGTTTGAGCTTTCTTTAAGGCCACGTCCACTCAGATCAAACAAGAAAAATAACAGCAAACCCCATGTAAATTATAAAATGCACAGGAACAGCAAGAACACAGTAAAAACAGTGACAGGTCTCTGTTCAAATTTAAAGTCTGAATATGTTCTTTGAGAATTGAGTTTAGGGTGGGGTTTTCTAATTAATTTTTTAAAAACTGGAACCAGTAAATGGACCAATACATCTTTATTGCCCTGGCATTTACCCGCAACACACTAGCACAGCGAAAGAAACTTATGGCTCGTAAGCCACACCTGGCTCTTTGACAAAATCATGTGGCTCTCCAGGTCTCTCATCCTTTACCAACAAATGATTGTTAAAAGATAAGATGCAGCACTAGAGATCAGCTTTCTGAAGAAAAAGCAGCAAATTACAATTCCTTTATTGTACAGCCTAGTTTAGAATAATATTATTTCAACTTGTAACGGCCAAAGTGCGTGTTCAGTGCTGTTCGCAAATGTCAGAACAGCAATTAAAGGGCTCATGAACTTTGTTTTTTTTTTTCAATTTTATACTGTTCTATGAGGTCCACTTATTATGATATCAAGATTTTTACATCAAACAACATCCTAATTTAGAAGAAATAAGCTATTCTCTATCCTGTTTTTGACCCTTTCTTTCAAACACTGCTATGATTGGGTAACAGTTTTGCATATTAAAATAATTTTCAACGTCCATTACACTTGTGGAATTGTTTTGAAAAGTTTTGATGTTTAAATATATCTCGTTACATAGTTGAAACATTTGCCATCAATGTGAAACATTAATGTGTATTACATATGCTTTATAAGTGGCATTTCTATGGTTTTGTTGCTGGAGTAATCCTGTGTTTTTGTTGTATTTACTACTACATGACATGCGTAAATCGGGGGCGGGGCTAAAGAGGCAATGATGTAGATTGTCCCATCAATGGCAAACCACTTGCGTTTCTATGTAACCTAGGGCTCCTGCACTCTGATTCAAGCAGCAAAGTAGCTTGTTTGTGGTAATGGTGAAAAAGAAAGTTTTTTACAACAGCTGTTTTGAAATGGATATAAAAAAAGTGACTGGACTGAAACTTATCCTTTTATTGAAACTGGTGCACTGCTGTGCCAAAAGACACTTTTGCCGCAGAGACCTTTTATGTCCTATAAATGTGTCGTATTTATGTCTGTATGAAAATCTGTGCAGCTTTCAGTGGGCGGGACTGTTTGGAGTTATTAATAAAGAAACATGGATGAACACACACGCATGCATTGCACAAGCTTTTTTTTTTATAAAATTAGTACCTAATTAAGAAGTTGATATTTAAAGAATAAATCTGTTTATTTTACTAAATCATTTTAATTTTTTTCCAGATTATTTCTAATTATTTCAGTACATTTTATGACAAATAAATATAAAGTGCATTGCATTTAGAGTTTGTTTATCTTTAAATATCGTGATATATACATTTATGGGCTTTACATTGGCCACCCTCCTCTAAGATTTCGGCATTTGTCATCAAAAATTCATCGTTAGTCATATTGTGTGCCTGAATGTTTAATTGACTTCAATATTCATCTTGAATGCAGGAGGGACTGAGACCAGGAGACACAACCAGCACTTTCTGTGGAACCCCCAATTACATTGCACCTGAGATTCTAAGAGGAGAAGACTATGGTAAGCACAATTCACACACAACCAAGCCTTTTGGTTGGCAACTATGTGTGCTAGCACACACTGCTTTACCCATTTATTGCTATTAATGTCTACCTCATGACTTTCTGCCATTTGAGTTTTTGTCAGTCCTAAGCTGCCCATTTCAAAGCCTCAGGATGATGTTTGTGCAACTCTGTGTGTGCCTTTTCTTTTCAGGTTTTAGTGTGGACTGGTGGGCACTGGGCGTCCTGATGTTTGAGATGATGGCTGGGAGGTCACCCTTTGATATAGTTGGCAGTTCTGATAACCCTGACCAAAACACAGAAGATTATCTTTTCCAAGGTACATGACAGACGCATGAGTGTTTCAGAAAATGTTTTATATGTCTCTCGGTATATCTCATGTTTTCTTCTGCTCCTCATTCTCAGTAATTTTGGAGAAGCAGATCAGAATTCCCAGATCATTATCGGTTAAAGCCGCTAGCGTGCTAAAGGGATTCCTTAACAAGGTAAAGCAGACCAGACAGATCAATGTTAATGTCTTTGTCACATGGACCTGTTATAGTGCTATCATAATCATTGTTTCTCTTCTTTATTTCCTCACCTCGGTGTTACCTTTTTCTTTCACTCTACATCTCTCTACTTTCTTTATCTGTTTTTTGTCTCTCTGTTCACTGTTTTTCTCTTTGAATTTTTTTCCACTCTTTTTGTAGGAGCCAAAGGAACGTCTCGGATGTCATCCTCAGACAGGCTTTGCAGACATAATGGGCCATCCTTTTTTCCGAAATGTAGACTGGGATCTTGTGAGTCACTGCTATCTGTTTCCTTTATCTGAGTTATTGGATGTTTTGACTTTGAGACCGTATCGGAAGCATGACTCATTTGCTGTAGCCTGACGGTAGTGAAACTAAACAGAAGACTTACTGGAGCCTGAACAACTATTTAGTGTTGTTTATGACCTTGAGAAACTATCCATTTGATTACTCATTCATGTAATTTGACGCAAGCGCTATTACCACTTCAAATAGCATTTCAGGAACGTTAGCTTTAAAAAGTACAGTTCACCTAAAAATTAGTCCAAGACGCCTGAAGAAACCTGCCTGCAAAGCTATGGGACTGTGAGAAGTTTTAGGCACTTGTGTAAAAATTCTGTAAAGTAAAGGTTGCTTTCAAAAATAATGTCATAAATAGACTTTATTTATCACTAAACTTATATTAACTTCATCAAATCAATATTTGGTCTGACCACCCTTTGCGTTTAAAACTGCTTTTGTTCTAGGAACACTTTCACATAGTTTTTCAGGTAGCTTTGCAGGTCGGTTTCTTCAAGCATCTTGGAGACGTTGCCACAGTTCTTCTGGATTTAGTCTGTCTCAGTATTTTCTCTTTCTTCATGTAATCCCTGATGGACTAAATGGCGAGGTCCGATCTCCATGTGGAGCATACCTGCTTTTGTCAGACTCCTTATATATATACAGTGTTTACCATAGGATTTTGGGAGACTATGTGGGTGAATCTCTTGCTGGGTCTGGGGGCATGTTCCACCCATACGAGAATTTTTAATATTATAATAATACGAATTTTACATTTATTATTATTATCATCATTAATATTAGCCATAAGATAAAACATATATTATTATTGTAATACAACTGCACTGTAAAAAAAATATATATATATATATTTCAGGAACATATACAGTATATGAAATATAATAACCTAATGGGATACAATGATAAACTGATAAAATCACATTTTTGGGTGGTTCATGTTTGTATCGTGACAAAAACCATCACGTGTAGGGCCAGTGATATAATATAGGTGATCAGGTGTCAAGTCATTGATTTTTTCTGGTCTAAGGGTTGTGGCAGTGAACTGTATCATGTGTGAGGCAGGTTTAAATGATGTGAAACCAGCAGACGAGACTCAGACGAACGCGCTGACCTCTTGTCCGTGTTTGGTCTGGGTGAACACACACACACACACACAGGAGAGAAGTGGTGGTCAGACAGTTTAAAGGGATTAGATTACACTTTCTTCTCAGACAGGCTGCAGTGCCTGTGGGAGCCTGCAGGGGGAGCAGATCTTGGCCTTGTGGCAGACCCCACTGTTAGGTTTGTAACATTAAGGCAAAAATAAGAGCAGTACTGAACAAGCCATGGGAAGGATCAGTTTACCTAAATATTATATTAAATCCTTGCTGAGAGTGATTAAAAAAACTTTTTTTCTCTCAAGACACCATTGAAGACACTTTGTATGTATGTATATATATATAAGTGTGAGACTGCTTTATGACACAGTCATAGTTGTTATTTGACTCATGTTAACTATATTTCAGATGGAGCAGAAGCAAGTGGTCCCACCCTTCAAGCCCAACATCTCTGGCGAGTTTGGGCTGGACAACTTTGATGCCCAGTTCACCAATGAACCCATTCAGCTCACGCCTGACGATGAGTGAGTGTCTGTTCATGTGTATCTGTCTGTGTCACGCCTCAAGCTTTCTGAATCAGACCTCAGGCGCCATTAATCTGCTTCAGATCTTTACCACAAAAAAATGCAGGTTTCATCAGGAAGTAATATCAAATTTACGATGCCTGGTGACACATTATAGTTCTGCGAACTGTGAACACACACCGCTGTTTTCCAGGAAAATATTTTACAGCCTGCTCTCTATTTGAAAGCCGTAGTGAGTTAAATGTGCTCTAGCAGTTAAGACTGATTGATTATCTCTTTGTCTCCCTCCCAGTGATGCTGTAAAGAAGATCGACCAGTCTGAGTTTGAAGGCTTTGAATACATCAACCCTCTGCTGATGTCGGCAGAGGAGTGTGTGTGAATGGCCTTTCTGTTTCTGTTACGTGCATATCATCGCTGCCTTTATTTGCATGGTCACAAACAATCACAAGAAAGGAAACAACAACCTGACTTCATTTTGTTGGGACCAGGTGGAGCATTAACGTTGCCAAACCTCTTTCACTTTCTGCCATTTATAACCACTAGTCCTTAAGTTAAAAAACAAAAACAAATCTTGATTATTTTTGTGTCATGTAAATCAGCACTGATGAAATGAAACTTATCAGTGCCTTTACGTGTTGACCAACATAGTTGAAATGTCATTTTTAAGTTACCGGACAGGAAAATAATGACTGATGGTACGCAGGACCTCCTAATTTCAGATTCACCTTTTATTTGTATATATTAAAGAGAATCCATTAAGAAATATAGTAAGCCATTTTTAAACTCTATACCACATGGGATATTCTTGAAAACATTTTTTTTTCTGATTATCTGTTCTGCCTTTCCTCAGAAAAAAAAATATAGTGTAAGGAAGAAAAATACTTTTTATTGTTTTTTTTTATTATTATTATTATTTAAGAATACTGTCATCTATATAAAATGTGCACAATGTATTGAATCAGAGTTTTCCGTAAGTTTTAAGATGATTGGGCATGTGGCCTCTCTTTTGATTGAAGTGGTATTAAGCTTTTGAACGGAGCAGGGAACACTAATGAACACTGTTGTAAATACTCAAACTGTGAATGGAGAAGTTTTCTGTATAGAGACGGAAGGAGGGAGAAATTAGACATGAAATACAACAGCTGTCTTCAACACAGGAGCAAAATAAGACACTAAAACGAATATGTTCCTGTCAGTGGTTTCCTTAAGGACGAGGTAAAAGTATGTTATGTATAAAGTATTTCTCGCTCTTTTTCTTTTATATCTTGCTTTTTGTGTTAGATGTGATTGCCTTTCTGGTTAAGATATTCCGTTTATGTATTTTTTTTATATTAAACAAACTTGAGTCTCAATGGACAAGTGATCATTGTTTCTCAGCACAGTCACTATGAAGGTTTGTTTTTGTTTGTTTTTTTTTGGTTGATTTTGTCCCTTTGGGTGATTTCTAGTTAGATCAGATACATGATGTACTAAAGGGTCCTGGAACCCTTCACGGCCCCATCAGTGGCGCCCAGTTTTTTGGGTGGTGCGTTTTGAAATGACCAAATGATGACATTAAACACAAGCTACTCGTACACAGGATTGCCCTCTCTCATTCCTCGCCATGCATGTATCAACTTGCTTATATTTTCACAGATGTTCACACTGGTTTCGAGCTGCGACGAGCTCATTAGCAACCTGGTGTTAGAAATGATTGAATTGCTTAAAGCCCTCTATGCATTCCCAGAAAAAAGTAAACTTTGTGCTAATATGCTTTAAAGAAGCATCAGGGGGCTGAAGTGGACCTGGGTTTTTTTTTTCTTTGTATGTTTTGTGTATTATTATGCACATTAAAAAACACTATCAATTGACTGGAATGAACTGTACCACTTTTTGTTCACACATAATTAAAGTATTTAAGGAAACTCATTCTCTCTCAAGTGTGAAAGCAATTTGTTTTGTTGTGATTGGACAAAATTCACACCTGACCTGACTCTTGTTACTTGTTATGAATTTCCTGTCCAAAAGGATTGCATAAATGCCCGGGGAGCAGTTAGGGGTTAGGTATCTTGCTCAGGGGAACTTCAGTCATTTTCTACCGGTACTGGAATCGAACCAGTAACCTTTGGGTTACCAGACCGGACTCGCTAACCATTAGGCCTACAAAACATTGTTTCAAAACATCTTTAAAACAATATGCATATATTATTATTTGGTGAAACATCCATAAAATAATAATAGAAAAAAAAGCTCTTCTTTGCCCTTTTAATATCAGCGTTGTGAATAGTCACCAGAATAGCTAGCAATATAGTAAAGATTAAAGTGAAAGTTTTGTCATCTTGAGCTAGTTCATTATGTATACAGTATATCTTGTTTCATAGCTAACGTCAGTACCAATCTCGCAAGTCGCATAAAACGCTTTTGTAGACTTAACGAAGCTAAAAAAAAATGTCTAGTTCCTACATCAAACAATTTCATTGCTGTAATTTCCTTTGTGCTCGAACTGTCAGCATCAAATAAAATGATTTCTATCTGATATATGTAAACATGATGTTAAAATTTAATACAGCAATGTGAACCGGTGGCCTCCATGCATACATAATCTGACTTTAAAATTTGTTAAAAATTAAATCCACTTCCTGATATTTAAATATATGTATAACATGTCTGTGCGGAGCTGCACCTTGTTGGCCAGATGGTTGAAGACCTCGCCTCACACGTCTGGCTTTCACCGTGCCGGTGGAAACACTCACCTTGTATGACTTTGGCCGTTACTGTAAATCCGTGAGGACCGATGAATGTGAATGTTTTGCATCAGACTGTATTCTGTGACATTGTCTCAGTGTCCTCTTTCTTGGGAGAGCAGGGTACACACAATTCCCTGTGGAAGAAAGCAGAGTTGCCCTCTAAAGTAGAGATGTATGACCGTGTTTGATTAGTGGTGATACACTGGGGGGAAAAAAATGATTTCAGTTACACTATATTAGGTGTCTTTAACTACTGTACTTATATCAGAAAATAGTAATTGTTAGGTTCACTTATTGTGTTCAAGACACTTTTGCTGCCATTGAGGTGGGATATGGGAATGGTTAGGGACAGGTTTGGTGGTATAGGTTTTTAGAGTGGGTTAACAGTGTAATTATAGTGTAATTACATGCAGGTATTTTTAAAAAAAAATATAAGTTCAATGTAAAAAAAAAAGTATGTGCACAATAAGTGCATCAAATGATTAATTTAAATGTAGGCCATAGTAGTTAAAGACACCTAATATAAAATGGGAACCAATTTTCATTTAGAAATTGCTAGTACATTTCACAAATAACCACGTAGAAACTGCAAGTATTTACTATTTTCACAAATAATTTTTTACAGTGTGATTATGAGATTTTTAGCTTTCATTGCACGCTTTGCATTGTATTGCGTATTGCGTGCGTGATTCCATTTTTGTTCGAAGCACCAACTCTGCTCCTTAAAATGCTTTGTATTTACACAAAATACTGCCATTCTGAATCGTTTTTTTAGGGAGGGAGCCAGGTGTGTTTCCTTTAGATTGTGTTTAAACAACAAGCCGAAACACCTTTTCAGAGCAGGTATAGCACGAGTCTGCACGAGTCACTTGTAACAGGACTGCTACTGATAAGCATTTGTTTGTCTTGCTGTCTGATGATGCATTTCTATATAGATTTTCTCTGAAGCTACGTCCTCAGGGGGGTGCTTAGGGCTTAGTCCCAGTCTGTAATGAAGACAGCTGTCTGACTAACTGTGTGGCCCGTCAGCGCTTAATCCATTTTCCTGGCATTCTTTATCCTTCATTCTCCTGCACGCAAACAGCATTATGTCAAGCTTTAAATGAACTATCAGCTATTGGAGAGTAATTACCCATATTAAGTTTAAATTACTCCTCACAATACCGGGATGATGTTATTACCCTCTGGAAAAAAAATCAATGCGCTAGTGTTTGGAGTTCAGGCACAGCACACTGTGTGTGTGTGGGCGCACCTGCTTTCATAATACATCTGCTGACCTTGCTATCTGCAGCGAATGGTGAAAACGCCACTGAAATGGGCCTTGATCACTGGGGCATCAAACCGTACGCAGGCTGGTGACATTGATCTCATAAAATGTTTATTTTATACCCAACCAGCAAATCATGTTCAAATTACAGTTGGATAAAAGTGTGTTGTGGAAAAACATTTGAAATAAAACGTTATTATTTAAACACCAATCAGTGACAAACAGTTTTTAAACAGCGTTATGTACATATAATAGGCCTAATGATAAAATAATTTGAAGGTCCTGTGGTACTTGATGAGGTATTGTTGGCATTGCTAAAATTTCATGTCAGTTACCCAAATTATTATAATTATAAGAAAAGGTTACATTAAAATCTACTGCTAACCTTTTGGTGTTTTGCATAATCTGGCAAATGCAAAAAAAAAAAACCAAGATTTTTTTTTAAGATTGTTAGATTTTCTAATGCAGGTGTCAATGTAACCCTTTGCTCTTTCAGTCTAAACAAAAACACACCTCTAAGCACATCAAAACTATTCAAATGTTCACAACCCCGTCTTGCCTGAACATGACCTGGGTCAGTGTGGTGGAGAAGCCTTTAAAAGTGTTAATGCAGCTGGTGTTTGTGAATGCGCTGCTGAATTCAGGCCCTCAGCTCTGCCTATCTCATCTAACATTTAAATGACACCTAACAAATGGCTCACACAGAGATGGATATCGAAGCAAAGGTGATCCCAGCACCCCATCATGGGTTCATTGAAAAAAAAGAAGCCCACTGGATAGTGGAAGCCCCATGGACCAAGCAAACTGCTGGATTGGCTCCAGGCCATTACTCAGCCACAGAGAATGTTCTAGTGCTATTACTTAATGTCCTTGGCAAAAGCCTCCACAACATTTGTACTAGTATTACAGTTACTCAAACTAATGTCCATAAACATGTCTGGCTGGTTTATAATTAGGTCAGTTCAAACATAATATCCGATAATGATAAAGATGAAAAATCTCTTGACGTATAACCTTTCCTCCACAGTATAATTTCATTTTAAGTGCCCTAGAGGTCAGGGTTATTATCGTTAACAAAAAACTAAAACTAAAAACTACAGTAAAAAAAAAACCTAAACTATTAAAAAGATTTATGTTAAAGCTCAAATAAAATAAAATATAGCTATTAGATGAAAAACTTGAAATGTTGTCTTGGCAACTATAACTAAAATAACAAAATACATAAAAACTAAAACTGAACTATAACTGAAACGAAAATGAATAAATAAAACATAAATAGTAATATTACAAAAATAATAAAAATGACAAAAGCACATAAAAATACAAAAAAACACAAATTGAAATGAAAACTGAAAACAAAAAATAAGAACTAATAAAAAGCCCTGATAATTATGCATAACTAATAATAAAAAAAACTACAAACTATTACAATACATGTTTTATACCTTTGACAATTCATTGCTTAGGCGTATACAAAAAAAGTGTGATCGAAGGAATTTCATTCATAGAGAACATTTCAGATGAGTCATTATTTGTGAAACATTTACAGACATCTGCTCATGTAGCCTTTCAACATAAATCATGATCATAGCATAGGGAAGTGGCTGTAATGACATTTTAATTTCCATTTTCTTTCTGTCACCAAAGTGATTCAAATGCAGCACGCAGTTACCCCATTATATATATAGCTAGAATGTCCCTGCTGACAATAAAACTCCCTTATTTCGAAACCTGGTTTTAACAAAAAAATTTCCATTAATTTGTCACATGTAACACAAATGACCATAGATGCCAAGACAAACTTGTAACACGTAGCATTCGTATTCTATACCCAGAACATGACAAAAATTGTAGTTTATAATGTAATCTAGATTACTAATTTTAGGTAATGTATTCTGATTACTTTTTGATTACTTTTTACATTACATTTAACCTAACTCGATTATCATATTGATTTGAATAGGATAATATTGTACCATATTGATATAAAAATACAAAGAGAAAGACAATATATTCCATTCTTTGTTATCAGCAACATGAAGTGCATTAAATATTACACAGGGTTTCCCAGATTGAGGTTTGTGATGGAACTACAGAGCTTTGTGAGTTTAATGAAAAGCTATAAAGTAATTAAATCATACAAATTTTAATACATAATTTTAAAATAAAAACAATAAAAATAATACATTTACTATAAAAGATTTAAAAAAATATATGTTTAACTGCATGTCATGTGACAATAAACAGACTTCAGAGAACTGTGAACTTAATTTTAGTATTAGACTATTATTATTGACTTAATTTTATTATTGACCTAACTTATTAAAATACATTTCAAGGGTTTACTTCAAAAAGCTTATAGAACAAAAAGTTCAGCTGACAAAAAACGTTAGGGAATCCCTGCATTGCATAATCGCCTGTGAATTAGTATTTTAATGTGTTCGAAAGACAAAAGTCTCCAAAGACATCAATACATAAATGGCTCATTGAGTAATAATTCAAATAGTAATGAATGTGTTGATTAGATATGCATAACACTTCTTAAAAGTGAAATGATTTCTGTACTAAATCCAGTAAATAAATGTTATGTGGCTCTCAGTTTTCAGTGAGAAGCTCATGATTACTATAGACAGACTATAGTCTGTGTGTGCAATTCCACAAACCTGGAAGAACTTCTGAACGTATAAGCAATAGACCTTTATAGAAAGGAAGGATAATTTAAAATACAACAAACACGTAATCAATGAATTATGAAAAATGTACTGCTATTGTGAGAATAACATGTAGACAAATTATCAATAGAAAAGAAAATGTAGTCAGTTACTACCCAGCAGCACTGTTTATACCTACAAATCTTGCAAGTCTGAACTTCACAAGACATTGGGGGAGAGCGGCAGACAGACAGACACGCCCGCGCGACATCCGTTCTGCTAGTGCGCGCTCTCGCTCGCTGTGACGCTCGAGCGTCTGAAGGGTTTCAGTCTGTGCCTGTGCGCGTGTTGTTGACGGTCAGACAGACTAGAGGGAGAGAGAGAGAGAGAGAGACAGCGGACCTGGAGCGATCATCCTGAGGCAAGTCCCTTTAAAAGACGACAACGGGCTCACCTATACACTTTGTTAATTTATTAAATGGTCCAGAAGATTCTCTACGTGTTTTGTATGGTTTTCAATGGTTATGTGATGTTTATTTCGGGCTCGGAACGGGATTTGTAGCGTTAGCTCTGTTAGCGCGTGCTAAAGGGTTTAAATGTTCTAGCCCCACTGCTAACGTTGTGTGAGCGAACGAGCTATTTTTTCTGATGTAAAACCGGTTCAGGTGCTGTTACTGAGCGATGGTAATTTGGTTATATTTAACGTGTGAATTTGTGAGATGTGTGTTTTGATGTGCCATTTAAAAGGGACCTATATTCACTGCTCAACATGCTCATATTCACATTAAAGAGACGCATCGTCGTGCTGAAAATATCATCGGTTTAAATCCTCAACCTGATCAACATTAACGTTATATATAATATGTTTCTTATTTAAAAACAGAAACACATTTGGGCGATAGCTATTAACGTTTTCGGGGAGGTCAGGTGTCAGTGTCAGTGGCTTGGATTTACTGCCGTATAAAGTCATATAATGGGTTTAAAATCCGAGTTTTGGATGATGTTTTGACATATTTGGTATATATTATATATGTGGTCAGTTTTTCTGTAGTCATGTTCAGGGTCTCCCGGTCGCGGGGTTGGTGAATGTCACACCGCGGGCGTTCAGCACAGCTGTGCCCGGAGAAGGTGAGGGGAGAGACGGATAGAGTCGAGGACTGAGCCGCGGTGTCCTTGCTGGAGTAAAAAGAGTGACACTTTCGTTCAGGGTTAAAAATAGACAGCTTTTTATCAGTGTTTCTGAAATTTTTTTTATTTTTCGAGGAAACGAAACGACTTCTGCGGTCAGGGTCAATCTATCCGAGCTATCACACAAACCTGGTAAAGCAAAACCAGGCGAAAATTATGTTATTTTGAGGAACGCTTTGGCGCTGTGTTAAATTTGATCGTATGTCTGCGTCGTTTTATGTTGGTGAAACAGGCGCATGTTTTGAATAGCTATGGAATTGAACCCTTTTTTCGTTCTGGTTTTAGCCGAAACCTAACATGCGCTGAATTTGGGTTTGTGATCTCTCGTTTTGCCTTCATATTCATGCTCGGAAATTCCGTTTCCGTCAATGTCAGTTGTTAGGCTTTTGCTTCTGCAATCAAAATATTCAGTCCGTTTTTCCTCTTTATTGATGTGTATGTGATTTGATCTTTTCACAGATGTGGTGGTGTGCAGTTATTACATCTAGATAAGCTTATTTCAAGCCTGCTGTGGTTGGACAGGACTAAATGGCTACTCACTGGTAGTTACGGTTGCTGTTGGTTATCTCTGTGTTAATCTGCCGTTATTAGTGCATTGACTCATTTAACGCGTTGACGGATTCGGCATGTTGTCAGTAGAGAAAAAGAGCGCACTAAAACACAGATAAACTAGCCTTAGATCGATCAGTCTCAAATTAGATTATCATGATGAAGTGAAAATGTTTCTGTCGTCTAGTTCAGCAATGTGCCGAACATTAAAACTGTTCTGGGTGCTTTTTATTGCCCTGATAGCATATTCCTTTTAATGCGCATTTGTGTGGCGTCACACTCTGATTCGTAATGGTTTCGGTTTTTTAAAGCCACTTTAAATTAGATATTCACAAGTCTTTATTCTTTTTGTTTCATTCACAGGAAGCACATCAAACCATTAATTCTGTCACAATCATGCATGTAGCTGGACGTAAAAGGATTTGCAACCTTTAACACAGTGAGAAAAGAAAGACCAACTCAAAAGTGTCGTGTTTAAAGAACAGCCGAATATTCTCACCCAAGCAAGACCAATAATCTGTGTTCGGACATGGCCAGCCCTCAGACGAGTCTGAAAACCCCATTCAAAGACCTGACGTCATTCAAAGGCAACATGAAGCGGCTGTACAGGGAGCGACTGGTGGATGCACCCATTAAAAAGCGGGTAATGGCAGAGATGGACTTGAAACGGCGCAGCCTAGAGAGCGTCTCCAAACCCCCGAAGGTCAAGAAGGAGCGTGAGGACCATGCCAGCTCGGAAATGGACATTGAGGAAAGAGAATTCCACATCGTCGGGGCTTCCAAGGCTTTAGATCTTAGCGCTGGCCTCAAGCACACTCTGGCACAGTTCACGCTGAGCAGCCAGAGCTCCCTGGGAGGTCCTGCTGCCTTCTCAGCAAAATCGGCTCATGAGTGCGCCTCTCCTGCTGGCATGGCTCCCCTACCGTCTCCCCCAGTCCTTGGAGGCGGCCCGGTCTTGGTTCCCTGTGACAGCTCCACTGAGCTCACTCATTCTCTTCTCGAAGGAGAGTCCATCTCCTGTTTTGTTGTAGGGGGTGAAAAGCGTCTTTGTCTGCCCCAGGTACTCAATTCGGTGCTGCGAGACTTCTCTCTGCAACAGATCAACGCTGTCTGTGACGAACTTTATGTTTACTGTTCCCGATGCGATGCCGAGCAACTCCACATCCTTAAGGTGCTGGGCATCCTGCCTTTCAACGCACCTTCCTGTGGCCTGATCACCCTAACTGATGCCCAACGGCTCTGCAACGCCCTGCTCCGACCGGGTGCCACCCTCTCGGCTGACCCCAACAGCAAACTGCCAGGCCAAGGCCTACTGAAGGAGAGCGGGGCCAGTTTCCAGGTGGAACACCAGTGTTTGGGGAAGTGCCAAGGCCTGTTTGTGCCCCAGTTCTACGTCCAGCCAGACGCTCCTTGCATTCAGTGCATGGAATGCCAGCTGCTGTTTTCCCCACAGAACTTTGTAATGCACTCGCACAAGTCCCCCGACAAGAGGACCTGCCACTGGGGCTTCGATTCGGCCAAGTGGCCTTGCTACCTACAGCTGGGCCGCAAGCATGAGGGCACGCCGGAGGAGCCCCAACTCAAACAGCTGCTGGATGAGATGAAGGAGAAGTTTCACTACCAGCTAAAGAGGCCTCTGGAGAAAGTAAGTGTCTTTTGTCTTTTCTTCCATGTTTGCTGGTTCACTAAGGTCAAGTTTTGCTTCAGGTTCACAAGTGGATTTGCACGTGTTTGACCAGATGGTAATGTGTGATAGTCTGCAGAGGAGAGACTGTTTGCTATTGTCTGGGCAAGGCAATTGTTTTGATAAACTAGTGTTGACCCAGTTTTATGTGGTGGCATGGGGCAGGTGACGCTCGGTGGGGACGTATGGCAGGAGGGAGGGAATTCCAGTTGGTCTGGCTGAAAAGGAAGTACGTTATCTACCTCCCAGGTCAGAAGAGGGTAATTTTTGGGGGGGCAGATGGGGATAGCACAACCTTAAATTTGCATCCATATATATTTAAGGCATTTTTACCTTAAATGTGCATGGTTTCCTGTCTCAGGTTTTAATTTATTCTTATTATTTTAAATTAATTCTAAAAATAATTTCCAAAGCATTAACAAAAACCTTAATACAGCTGCAAAACTACATTTCCCTCCTACATTAACCCTTTCCACAAAAATAATTAAAATATACATCAAATTAAAATATTAACAATGTAAAATATAACATAAATATACAATTTGAAATTAACAAATTTCATTTTAACAAAGTTTTTAAATGTATTTTATTTTCAGTGTTTTTTTTAATTTTAGTTTCCATTCTATCATTATTCGTTTTTTCAGATTTTTCTGTTTCAAGTTAGTTTTAGTATTTTAGTGCTGTCAAAGTAATGCACTAACTGGTGTCATGTGAAAATCTGTAACTGTTAAATTTCTCAGCAGAGTCTAGAATGATTGTTGTCGGGAGTGGCATTAATAATTTTTTTATTTGACTTTTTTTTAGTCATTTTAGCTTTAATTTTATTTCGGGCACAGGCATTTTTACCTTGAATGTGCAAGGCTTCTGGTGTGAGCTGCTTCCAGTTATTTTAGCTGTACTGTGTGAGAGTTTAGTATACTGACCCTGCAGACTGGAAGTTATATTATCTTCATTTATTAATATCATAATCTTATACCAATTGGTTTGTAGGTCAGGTAATTTTACTGTTTAATGTACTTTGTTATTCTTTTAATTATTTAGTAATTTCAGCTAATGAATCGGAAGTCTCGCACATTCACAAGAAATTACTTTTTCTTCCACGTCAAAAATAAGTTGGACAAAGTTGTCTTCGTGACATCTGTAAAAATGTACCTGTTAAATGGGGAAAATGGGAGTGATGTCTTTGTATTGGGAAATGCCCTCATTGCATGATTGCATAATTTAAAGCCAGAACACTAGAGATTCTTCCACTTTCATGATGCAACCGTTAAAACAAAACTCAGC
Organism: Gila orcuttii; assembly: GCA_026230005.1. Classification (NCBI taxonomy): domain Eukaryota; kingdom Metazoa; phylum Chordata; class Actinopteri; order Cypriniformes; family Leuciscidae; genus Gila; species Gila orcuttii. The sequence continues at coordinate 15,663,477 of JAPDVR010000008.1, forward strand.
AAAGTGTACTAGTGCACTAGAATCTATAGAAAAGTCAGCGGGGGAAAAAAAAAGAAGGTCTGGATTGTTTCACTCCCATTGACCAGCCATGTCTCATGACCCCCTTGACCAAGGCCGCAAGCCAGAGCTTTTTGTTGTTGTTAGTGCTCATGTTAGACAAAGATTGACCCCCTGGTTGCTGTCAGAGGTTTTTTCAAATGCAAGTGGCAGTGGTTAATGGTTTAACAGTGCGGTAATGTTCCAGTAGACACAATTATTTTTAGTTTAGTTCTGAAGTGAGCAAATGATTATTCTGTCTAAGAGAGGAAGAACAGCCCCGGTTTCTACTGTGTGCTTATGCAAGTGTGCCGGAAATACTGTCTGGTGTCTCGTCGTCTAGCACCCAAACCGCATTCCTCCTTCCGCCCCCCTCCCCCACCACACACTTCATGTACCGAAACAGACCTTGAGTCTGTCAGTCATACAGTCACATCTGCTACACAGACTGACCTCACCCTGACACACAAACAGCCAGGTACACTGTAACACTCAACTCACTTATGCTTAACACACACACTAATGAAATTGATTCACACACACATACTAAACTCCCCCAGGGATCGTCTCTGCTCCGCTCGGCTGAGGGTGAGATATCAAACTCCCAGAAATGCGAGTCAGTCAGTGACACCTTCTCTTTAGCCGTTAACTGCCGAGCTCCCGACACGTCGCTGTCTGGCAGCGTCTTGCACCTGCCCTGACGCTTTGCCTGATCCTTCTGTTTCTTCTTCTGTGAATTATCTTTTTCTTAAATTTCCTGTTTCTCGATTAGTTTTATTTTAAGTCGTAAGGATCTTTCAAGGGTTATTTTTAAACGATTTAAAAAAGTATTTTAAAAACTGTTTGATGCCATAGCCTCTATACATGATGGTGTTGTTGATTTATATTGTTTTAAGAAACTATTATACAAAAGTAAATAATCGGCACAATTTTTCTCACTTGTTTTCAATGGACCACCTTGCAGCCCCCCAAGGGTCCCGTACCCCAGTTTGGAAACCCCTGCTCAAATCTGGTTTACCCTCAGTGATCTTACCCCCACTCTCAAAGTGTTTGTCTAAGTAACAGTGTTATTTTATGATCATTTATAGTATTTATTTATTAATATTTTGAATCTGCTTTTATTTTTATATTTTCAGTTTTCATTAATTCAATTTTGTTATGAGCTTTTGTTATGTTTAAAAAAAAAAAAGGATTTTTAGGTTTTTCATCTAATATTTATATTTTATTTTATTTCAGCTTCATTACCATTACTGAAAACTATTTGTAATAGTTTTAGTTAACATTTACAACACTGGTTAGGATTAAAACGGTGTCAAGAAAACAGGTGCTTACAGTTTTGTGTTAAACGGCTTTTGAAGAGACTGTAAACAGACATATGTGCGTGCGTCAAAGGTCATTACTCAGACGTTGAGCTTACATGAGTCGTGCCGGTAAAGAGAAACAACACATGCGCACTCATCTGCTTGTGTCCAAATCAAGAAATAACTGTTAAGTGTGTGCGTGTGTTTTTGTGTGTGTGTGTGTGTGTGTGTTTTTGTGTGTGTGGTGTGTGTGTGTACGGGAAGTAGGGCAGACAGGCTCATCAGTTTACTGGGTGAAATGTTCACTCTAAACATCTGTGATGTTGGAGTGCCAGAACAAGTGACTCAGAGTTTCCACAGGTGGCTGTGTAGATGTTGGTGACAATCAGACCCTCACCGCCAGACTTCTGCACACGGCACTTTAGCTAGTTCAGAACCAGCCCTCTTCCCCTTCATCAAGGACAGTGTCCCCCCCCCCAGTCTGTGTGGTTATGGAGACACTGGCAGTGTTTCAAACCCTAGTCTGCCTAGACAGCATATACTGGGTGTCTAAAGGTAGGAAGCTCACTGGGGTTGGAAACAGTCACTGCTTTAACATGCCTGTGATTCCTTAATAGTCTAGTAAAGGTTATTATACATTTTAATTTAATGAATTAATTCATCAATTTTTTTTCCAAAGCATTAAAAAATAAAACTACAAAACTGTAATTCTAAAATTATTTTTTTCTCCTTTCGCGATAAGTCATCCAAAAATCATGGCAACAGATGTTGGTAGGTTTACGTATATCCCTGTCACCACACTAGATATTATTTTTAATCGAATGAGATGTAGGCGTAGGCCTGTTATCCAAGCATTAATGGCAAGGAACTCCCCTTATCCTTGGGAGCGGCCACGTATGAGGTGTTTCTCCCTCATATCTGCTTCAAGGTCTTGATAAATCGTGGCATTTCTTTGTTGTTCCAGTATTCCCATAATACTTCTGTCTTTAATGATTAAAATGAAGAACTATGGCTCGTCTTCTGTCCAAACATACCACTTCATCTTTAAAGAATGATCGATTTTAACGTACACCAGGGTAATGGAAACGCAGCTAGTGTAGTGGCCTAATAGTTAGCAGCATTTATGCGTCACCAACACGCTTTTGCTGCTCATGTTGGCGACACAAGTTTGAGCCATTTAGGCCTGTGGCTGTGGCATCACCTGATTTGTTTCTCCCCATCATTTCCTATTTCATTTTGTTTTCCTAATCATGCCATTTGGGTCTGTGTTTGTTTGTATGATTGTATGTCAGTGATAGACAGGCCGCTTTGATGGTTTGAGGTTTGATGTGTACCTTGTAGACGTGTCTGGCAAACAGATGGAGTCCTGTCGATCTCCCACTGAGGCCAAAACAGCAGCTGCGTTGCAGACACCAGACAGCTACCCCTCTCTCTCTCTCTCTCTCTCTCGTTGTCTTTCTCTTTGTTCTCTTTCTTTTTGTCTTTCTGTCTTCCTTTTTGTAATTGTGAAATCAGTGACTTCATGCACCACAAGCAAGGATGCCAACTCTCCACGATTCGTGCTCTCCTATTTCCACTTTCTGTTTTTCTTTCCTTTCTTTTAAAAACTACGAGAGAAAAGCTGTCATTTTCCTGTCTGAATGTTTTGTTCTCTCATCTTTCACCTCGACCACATATCTCGTTTGTGACGTACCTTCCTTGTCAGACTTCTCTCTCTCTTTTTCCTCTCTGTCAGCCACAGTCCTTCTTTTTGCTTTGCTGTTTCCATTTCGTCACGCGTCTATCATTTATACAACAGTTAGTTCTGGTCCTCTAATTTGATTTGATATTTGTTTTTTTTTAAAGCCTTAGAATCTTTAACTATTTAAATAACTCAGGCTGTCAACTTGTGTGTTGATTGGTGACACGCAACTGTTGATCCTGCTTTGGCTTAGTTTGCAAATTTGGCTAATTTTGGAGGAAAATTTTAACCCTCATGTGAAACTCCTGATCGCACAGATTCCTATTGAAATGACTAGATTTCACTCATGAAATTTTGCCAAGAAATGGTAAATTGTGATTGCACCTTTAGGCTGATATTATGGAGGGCTTCACTGTGGATGGTTCTGTCTTATATTTTCTGCCTGGCATTTTCAGCAATCTGCAGAACACGATATTGTACCTCGGGAACTTTATCTTCATGTGGCCTGTGTTTGGTGAGAGATTGAAGGGTAATGAAAGGTTAGAGGTGGGAGAGGCTCAGGATTTTGTCTGTTTGATCGAGGATGTTGAGCTCAGGGTTTGCTCCAGTGTAAATATCAGAGACTCCAGTGGATGCAACTCGGCCCCTCAAAATAAGCAGCCGAATGACCTAATCAGTCTCTGTTTACATAAGGGGAGCGGAGGCCAGTGAGTGTGTGTTTATGGGAGCGAGGGAGAGAGTGATTGAGGAGGACTATTGATCTAGCTGAAGTGGATGAATTCAGTAGACAGTAACTGTGTGTGTAGGAGAGAGACAAAGACAAGTTAAAGAAGAGTGAGACTGATTTACAAAGTGTTGGGTCTAGTGTTTCTGTCTTGAATAAAAATGAAAATGCTGTGCAAAATGACAATCACTGCTAATCATAACTTATTTGATGTTTGAATAACATATGGCTATGTGAAGCAGGATTTTGGACCAATGAGATTTCACTGTAGGAGGGGCTTCCCTACATGAGGCAGCAGAAATGTAATATTCTGGTCAGGACACAATGTCAGACTAGTTGTGTAAAGAGTAGTCTATTTGGCCGCCCACGTACACGAATGCCAAAACGCTAGTGCATACAAATGTGTTCATTAATGAATATGAAGAGACCTGCTGACAAATGCATATTTACTTAAATGGATGAACATAGAGAATGGACAGGTGTGTGCACATCCATTGGCCCCAAGCAGCTATATACCTGATGAGAGATAGGTAGATAAAGGAATAAATAATAGTGTGGGAAATGAGAAATTTTTTCAGGACATGCTGGCAGTGGCTGGCTTCACCAACCTTTACCCTTTACTTTTGCTCTACTCATGGGTAAGCGTTCATTTCTCAATATCACCACAGTGCTTCGAAGCAGTCCATATGCTCAGGCACTCACGCACTCCAAGCACCGTTCAGTTATTTCCAACTGTTTTCCTCATGCACAAACAAATCACTAGCTAACCCTAAAGCCCCCCAAAAAAGCACACACTCTGTGATTTCGCAATCTGTCCTATTTATATAAAACCCAGAGTTCCTGTTGGCCGTTAAGACAACATACTCCTCCCTGTTGGCTCAACATTCGGATGCTGTGGGCAGATTGGGGGCCCTGCTCTTTGTGCTCAAGCTGGGAATATTGTTGTACCGGTCTTTCGCCAAGTCCTTGGAGATGAGCCAGCAGCCAGAACAGCCCCAGGACGGACTGCAGACCGCGGCTAACCCAAATTTGTCAAGACATGCTTGACTATTCAGCCAGGTGGTTCAACTGCCATGGTGAGCATTAGTTAGCGAAATCTCATGCGTGCAAAAGACAAGAGCTCTGCCTGCTGCTAATATGATAGTATTTTGTGTCATATTAGCACTTATGGCAGCATTACATGTATTTTTCATTGATAAGGCATAGGGATGAGCTCAGTGCAAAAAATAATTGAAGATGGTTGATAAAGCAAGAAAAATGTTATACTTTATGCTTTTGGCAGACATGATACAGATATGCATTTGCTACTACAAAGTATAGAAAAATTGTTTAAAATAACTGAAAACAGACTATTTTACCCTTAATTTGTGTGTAGGTAGGATGTTTTTTTTTTTCAGTAGTGTATTGCACTATTCCTCAAAGTCGCCTTTATTGACCCCGTGTGTGAGGATCTGTGTGCTATTTATGTAGTACCTAGAGTTCCTGCCTATGTAGAGTGTTCCATATCAGTCATTTAGTTCTGCATGGAACAGAGTCATTTGCCCCTTTCACACAGCAATCCCGGTAAATTACTGTAAAATTACCAGGAATGATTTTACAGGTAAAGACACACATATCGCTGTTCACACAAGCAACAGTGTTCCGGCTTTTTACCGGTAAGAGACCATTTACACATCAGCTCCAAAATACTGGTAAATTCTGTGATGTCAATCATTGGAAGTGATCTTGAAACGCCACGCCGTTGTCTTCATCCGGCCACATGAGGAGAAGCGCTTTAGTTTCACTATCTGTTCAATTTTTAAAAAATTTTACGTCTGAGTGAAAGGCATAAAAGGGAAGATCAAACGGAACGAGTTTTTGCTCTTAAAAACACTAGACGCGCATAATAGTATCCAACTGCAGAGCCACGACGCTGATGAATGGAAAAGAAGGCTGGGTCTCGAGCGCAACGTGGTGCATCAGGCGATCAGATGTGGTGCAACGCTCAAAGATGATCATCTTGTGCGTATTTAAATAGAAAACGATTAAAAAGCTTACTGTTAACAGTGGTGAGTAATCACGTCATCTCCATAAGAATTTTATGATTGGCCCAAAGCAGACTTCTTGCGTCAGCACGTTCTGATTTCGTGCGTGCAAATACCGGTAATCTTCATTCCGCGTTCACATAGAGCACTTTACCCTTTTGATTCCCTTTTTTACCCCAACTTCACTTTTGATTTCTGAAAAGATCCTGTTCACACATGATCTCTACTGGCATATTACCGGTAAAGACTGTATGTGTGAAAGGGGCTAATGTCCCCTTGAAAAGGAAGTTGCCTTCATAAACATCTTAACATCTTCATAAATATTTCAACATCTCTTGACATCTTAAGACTCTTAAGACTATTGATTAAAATAATTTGTTCCATTTTTATTCTTACTGACTGCCAGAGAAATTTATAGATATAATTTGTAATATGATATTTTCTCCCTGTCTTTTCTGCTTCCTGTCTGACTGCCATAGAACTACTACTATAGCTTTATCTGATGATATTCTTTTACCCCCTCTTTGAAAAATCAGTGCAATGTTAGTCTTCATGTAACGGGGACATAATAGGAGTCCGTCATCCTAACTGGGACACAAGCGGAGTCAGTGTCCCTCTGCTCCAGATAAAACCATCTGATTGTGCTGGCTAGTGATTCATCTTAATGTCCTCTTGTAAAACACAGAGAGTGTTGTGATTATGTGCTCACACTGTGGTCGGACCCTCTTTTGATGGAATGCAATGCAGAGGCCACGGTTATCTTGCTTCATCAGTAAAGCTGAAAAAAAAAAATGGGTCATGAAGATGCTTCCTGCAGTTATCCTGTGCTTGTGAGGCACTTTTTTAGTGTGAAACTGCTGTTCTCGACCCCCGGTTCACCACAATCTCATTAGACTGCATATTTTCCTCCCATTACTGCAGTGCTCTTGTTTCCTAACGCCAAGCTCAGTCATTCTGCAGACAGCTCCAAAGACAGACTCACAACACCACTGGGTTGTGATTAATGCAGTGGCACGCTACAGCTACCTGTTCTGTAAATCTCTCTCTTTTGAATCTCCTCCCACTTGAGACTGTATTTGCCAAACCATCAGAAAATGCAATTGAGGGGCAGGATGCCGTAGGAGAACATTCCCCTCCCGTCTCGTCTCTTCCCTCCTCTCCCAGCGGAGGCTCTAAACGTAGACTCACTCTTCTCTCCTGGCTGTATGAGGATAGTCTGTTCCAAGCTTGCATCAAGCCGGGGGAACAATCAACTTGCATCAAGCCTCAACCTGAACAATAGCTCCAGCCTGCACGTTCATGTCTCACTGGAGAGCAGCACACATTTGCCTCGCTGTTACAGGCAAAACAAAGGCCAGTCGTACGAGATGTCATTGCTTTGATTGACTGTCCATCTGTCCAGTAATTATTGATCTCTAATACAAGACATCCTCTCTATTGATCTCTCCCAGAAAGCAGTCCCACGTGTCTGACATGCATCAGTCCCCATTTATGTCTTGTCTCCGCATGGATCAGCTCTTTAATGTGATGGCTGACTTGAAAATTGAATAGTCACGATTTTTTGTTTTTATTCTACACTGTCATGAAGCATCAGTTTGAAGAGGATGTTTAGTGGAAGGAGGATTTAAAAATATAAGTAATTAGGTTAATAGTCGTTTTAATGTGCTTACATTGATTCTTACGCTACAACTTGTGTATTATTTGAGCTGTAAAGCGGTTTAAATCAATTTTACGGTTGTTTTAGGTGTTACATTGTCATGGCAAAGAAGTTGGGTTTAACTACACAGAAAAGGTTAGTAAGCGATTTATCACACTACAATCATGTTTACATGCATATTATTTTCATCGTGTGGCTATACATTTGAAACTGAATATTTTAATGTTTACAGATTAGCCCATTTACTTCCACTGTAAGTGCCTCAAAACAAGGACAAGTTGAAATATTTTTTTTTGTGATAGTATCCATTTTGTCAAGTGCTGTCAGTTGAGCTTAACTTGAACCTGTATTGAACCTGGAATATTCCTTTAATGGCAGAGACATTTGAAGGCAACTCTATCATCCCCTTAAAGGGATAGCCTAGTTCTCCCAAAAAATGAAATTCTATAATTAATTACTCACCCTCATGTTGTTCAAAGCCTGTAAGACTTTCGTTCATCTTTGGAACTCAAATGAAGATCTTTTTGATGAAATCTGAGAGCTAAAAATAATTGTATTCAGCAGGAAAGCATTAAATTAATCGAAAGTGACAATTTCTATTCCAAAAAAAAAATGCTGTTTTTTTGAAAAAATATTAAGCAGCGCAACTGTTTTCAACACTGATAATAATAAGAAATGTTTCTTGAGCAGCAAATCAGCATGTTACGATCTGTGTCAATGTTTATTAGAATAATTTCTGAAGGATCATGTGATCCTTGCGGTTTTACTGTATTTTTGATCATATAAAGGATAAGAGAAATATTTCAAAAACAAAAAAATCCTGTTGACTCATTTGAACGTAGTTTTGTGGCTTTTAACCCACGTATGTGCCTGGAGGTTAACCTATAAAGGTAATGTATGATGGAAATATTTTGCATTGCAAAGAGTGTTTGGGGGTGTCAGCTGTGCCTGTAAGGGCATGTTTGTTTATTTTGTTTAAAAATTACGCCTGACACCCTGCGTGTGATGTTGTCCTGTTCTCCTCTCCTTTATCTTCTGATATGTATTGAGTTTGATTGATGATTGATAGTGTGTGAGGGTTTATGTACTCTGGTAACGGTGTGGATGTGTGCTGACAGCTTCCTCTTGTTGGGGATGGGAAGGACACTGCTCTTCTCTCTCTCTCTTTTTTTCAAATCCTTTTCTCTATGCAAAGCCAGTCACTGTGGCCCCTAACAGGCTATGCCATGCAAAATGCATGAGCCGCCTTGTGTAGAGTGAAATTGTGTGTGCGTGTCCGCTGTCTGCAGCTTAAATTCTGCGTATGAGACTCAGCTCTCTGTGGGTGGGCAGTTGCTCGCTCTCTCCCTCACCATGTCTCTCTCTTTCACTGTCGGTCTGTCTTTCTCTCTCTCTGGGGCTGTTGAAGATGGCAGAAGTGAAATGCACTGCCAGTTTTATGTGTCAAGCTGCCATGTTGGTGAATCTCCTGTGCCATGCACACGGTTTAATGACATGCACCTATAGAGACCGGCTCCCTCTTTGCCTCTCACGCATCTAACATAATGTTTGTGTTGGCTGGATGCTTTGATTATATATCAGATATCAGACATCTTTCATATTTTCCATAATCAACTGGTTGAGTAGTGTCTGACAGAAAAAATATCAACAAATAATTAGACTTAACTAGAATTAGCCTTGATTTATGCATTTTTCTTGCCTGTGCTGATATGTTGGGGAATTTTTATTTATTTTATTTTTTTAAATAAAATAACCAGTAGGATTTATTCTTACCTCATAGCCATGAACCAAGATTTGCCACTTACTATTGCTTGTCAGAGTTGTGTGATATTAGGGTAGGTACATTCTCATTCTAGAGAGCATTTGATTTGACAAAAATGTGAGAATGCAGAACAAGTCATTAATACGTTGTCTGTATTCGAGAAGAGAAATTCTTATATATAATTTAGTCAGTTTAGAACTACTCTAGCATATAGATTAACCTCAAGGCTAACATACATGGGCTAAAAGCCAGAAAACTACACAGTACCATTCATATGTTTAGGGTTGGTAAGAATTGTTTGTTTTTGAAAGAAGTCTCTTATAGTCACAAAGGCTGATCAAAAATAGTAAAAACAGTAATATTGTGAAATATTACATTTTAAAATAGAATTGTAATTTCTAAATACAATTTTCTATTTTAATATATTTTAAAATGTAATTTATTCCTGTGGTGGCAAAGTCGAATTTTCAACTTTCACTACTCTTCCGTGTCTAATATGTTCTAATCAGTGCTTGAAGTGGGAAAAAAAAGGTGCCGGTACTTTCTTGCATTGGCAAATCATGACATTTGAGATTTCTACAGTGAAAAACAAAACTTGGAGATATTTCTGGTACAACAACATAAATGTATTTAAAAAAGTTGTGTGTGTGCGTGCGCACTGTTGCTTCGCCTTGTCTGTACCAAAGGCTTGAATTAAACATTCTCTTGACAGCTTCAGTCCCCTCTCTGTCTGGGCAGCAAGTGATGGGATGCTGTTTCATGTTTTGCAGCCCAGTTTGTTATCTTTAAAAACGAGCCAGCTGTTCGTGGAGCAAAAATACATAATTTGGTCCCTTGACCAACAGTCAGGCCATCCATGTGTTTCGTTACTCACGTTATTGTTGACATCTGTGTCATTGACTAAGGTAACGTTAACCCCCAATTTCCACCAACTGCAGAACGGCAGCGGATCCACTCCGGAACGGCGGCGGAGTCAATAGGTTTCCATTAAAGTCAATGTGTGTATTTTCATTGACTGCGGAACGGCTGTGTTCCGACTCCGTCCCAGCTCCGGCGACCGCAGCCCTCCGGAGCAGATACGCAGATACGATTTCTATTTTTGCCGGATGCCGGAGAGCGCCGCAGGAAGTCGAGCACAGAAACAAAATAAAACATCCGGTAATTTTCAAAATAAAATACCCCGTGCTCACGGCGGATCGTATTTCCCTGCACTACACCTTGAAAACGTCATAATGGGCGGAGATTTTGTTTTATATACTTTTTCCTTTTCCAACAAGAACAGTTAACTTTATTTACACAGCCTACTACTTTCCCAATACATTCAAAAAGGAACCAAAAATAAACATTTTATGAGTTGATTATATAATTATAAATATTGTACTTACCCATGGTAGAATCACAATAATCTCCACAAAAAAGGGAGATCAGCAGGTCAGCACAGAGTTGTTTCCCCTCTGGATGGAAACAAACTGTTGCTGGTTTTGTGGTTCTGTTTATGGAAACTACATCCTGTTATATCGCACGATCATATGTAAATTCGCGAGATATCGTGTGTCCTCGTGACTTCAGCTGTCAGTCATGGCCGCAGCCGTTCCGCAACAAATCCGGATCTGGTAGGTATTGAAGGACGGGGAGCACGGAGCCGACACGCAGCGGAGCCGATCCGCAGCCGTCCCGCAGTTGGTGGAAATCCGGGGGTGTCATTGACTAAGGTAACGTTAAGGTTGGTAGCTGCAGACTCCTCATTAATGCTAGCTGTTCCGCTCACATCAATGTTAACGTTAGTTTGAAGCTCATGAGTCGTACCTGATGTTTTTTGGTTGGACTTGGACCTCTATTGACGTGTCTGGCTCTGGTTCACGCGTTCTTTTAGTACTTTTCTGAAGCCAGGCTAACATAACGACTTTCAAACTCGACACACTTCTTTTTAGTTTCTAGGTTTTCAATTTCAGCAGTGAAAAATCTGTTACGGTCAGATGGAAGCCGCAGGCATCAAACAGCTTTTTCGAACTAGCGTCCATTGAGAAGCAAACTTCTGAGGGTGGGCCGACTGCTTGCCTTTACGTGATTCGTCAAGATCTGAAGTAAGTCACGGAGTGCCCTCTGGGTAGTGTAGTTTATGTAACGTTAGGTCATTACCAATCTCTCTGACACTGACGCTTTTTATGTCAGTGGTAGAGTACCGGCTACATGCGGTATGCAAGAAAAAGTGCAGGTAAGCTTAAGAGTAAAATTTAGAAGTGCCGGTACTGCGTACCGGTGAGTACCTCCCCACTTCAGAGCACTGGTTCTAATATCCTGATTTTTCTGCTCAAAAAAGGTTTCTTATCATTCATTTTGTCTTTACCCTCACTTTTGATCAATTTGATGTATTGTTGCTGAATAAATGTATTCATTTCTTTTTTTTTTATCTTACTGACCCCAAACTTTTGAACAATTATGTAGTATTATGAATTCACGGGGTTTGTCTGAAAGGGTTTTTAGTATGCTAGTGCTCTAACACTTTATAACAGCCTGCTAAAACAAAAAAAAAATTTCGAAGTTGGGTTTCAAAATTCATTTTTAAAGGCGTCAGCCATCTTGGCCAGTAGTATCCATCATGCACTTCAGTACATTTTTCATTGGTCGTCATTGGCTGCATTTTTCATTGCATTTTTCATTGGCTGCCGAGAGAGGAAGGTCACATTCTGCCCCTCTTGCATCCTACAGAGAGCAGCGTGGGCCGTTTCCAACGTCAGAGTGTGATGACTCTGGTTGAGCCCTGACAGCTGCTTCTGAAATGAGCTGTTGGGTGCCACAGCCCAAAGAACACACTCCTCAGAGACTCATCTCAATCGAGACTGCGTCTGCCAATGTCTTTGTGCGTGTGTGAGTAAGTGTGGGTGCGTGTTAGCCTAGCGTAGCTGCGCCATGGGAGGCTTATGTGGTTACTGCTTTTCACCGGCGCACACTTGAGAGTACTCGGTTCTAACACGCGTGCATACAGATCTCCCATTCATAGACCTATTTAAAGCTGCCTGTGTGTAGGAAAGGGAACAGGCAGAGCTCTGTTTGAATTAGTGAAATCTGAGAGCAGGAGAGGGGAGAGACCTTTGTGTGTTTACGGCTCTTAGCCCTCCAAGCCGATCTGTGATCACCGGCACAGTATGTTAGTTTTGCGTATGCTAGTGTGCGAGTGGATAACTCGGTCCCCCTTGTGTGTGTGTGTGGGTCTTATGAGGTCGTATGTTGTAGATTAAACAGTGGATGTGTGTAGACGGCTGATGGGAAGGGCAGGCAGACAGACAGACAGACAGGCAGACTGTGCACTATTGATGACCACGTCTAGACGGAATGTTCGTCTCCCTCCCTCTTCTCTTAAAAAATTTGCCCTAGGCTGCCAGCCAAATCCTCTCAGGAATGAGCACGTCTGAGCCTGTGTGTTTGATCCCTGTGAGTGTGTGTGTGTGTTTTGATATTTAGAGGCACGTTGTTTGCTCGGGTTTTTGTGCAAGTGTTTTAGTTTGATTATGAATGTTTGGGTTGTTAGGGGCCAGCCCCTATTGTATCCAAGCGTGCCGCACAAGTCCTGAAAAGTGAAGCCAAAGTGTCTTGATCGCCCCCAGTAGCTGGTCCCAGTATAGGTCATAAAGCCCGCCTCCCCATGAAGTCTAATGAACGCGATGGAAACTAAACAATCAAATTACACTTCACATGAATTTTTTCCAAATATGTAATTTTAGGTAGTTTTTTTCACGCTGATGTAAATTTAAGTGTTCGTTTTTTAAAATAAGTTTGGTCTTAGTTATTTGATGCTATAAAAACGGGAATGTGACGTCATGATTGACAGCTTCGCTAAACGAAGTAGTCACTTAGGCACCAACAGACTTTTTGGGGGATTTTCGGGAGGAAATTTGAGCTTTTTTTTTAGTCTATGATTGTATCTGTTAGTTTTCTTATTACACTTTTTCCCGAATGGGAGTCAATGGCAGCCATATCAACAGAACATAGGAAAATGAAGAAATTAGGCACACTTGTAGTGATGGTAATGAATAGTAATTGTACCAATTTTGGAGTCTCTAGGACCAACTCTATAGCGCCACCACCAGTTCAAAATCAACATTGAAATGGTTAACTTTTGAACCCTTTGATCTAGAAAAATGAAACTTAGTACACTTGATTCCACTCATTATGGTTATCTCAATCAATATCTTACATTAAGACTCCGACCATTATAGTAGTGGCCATTTTGAAAAGTACTGTATTCAGGTTTTTTGCTGCTACTCATTCAAATTTTGTTACTTTCTTACGAAAATTGTCTCAGATGATCTTTGGACTGAGCCGCACAGAAATGACTGAACAGATTTTTTTGATTAATATTTGTTCAAAAGTTATGGTGTTGCAAACTTAACGAGGTCGACCCAAAATTGGTTCAAAGGCTGCATCTCGGCCAAAGTTTGATCAATCGAAACGAAAATTGGTAAGCTTATCAGAACCATGATCTGAGGGGCCATGCTAAATTTGGGAACCGCGCCACCTACAGGTCATGATATCGGGAAAATGGCTCTTTTGGCCAATAACGTTTGAACAGTTTGTCAGAAAATAAATAAATGTGGTATCTATGGATTCCTTGTGTCATGCCAAATCCGTGGATACCGATTTTGCTAGGATTGGATTACCACGTGTCCGCCATTTTGAATTTTGTTCAAAATTGCAATATTTTTCGAACTATTTGACATATCTTTACAAAATTTGCTAGGGATCATCAACAGCATGTCTGAAGGTACATGAGAAGATTGAACAGAGCGCCACCTAGTGTTCCAAAGATATACGTTTTTTTGTGTGCAAAAACACCTATAACTTTTGAAAACATTGTTTGAAATTTGATTGCTTTATTTCATTAACGCTCCTTGGTTTATGCCAATTCTGACGATATCTCATATGTCATTTTTCAACAATGTGACTGTCCGTCATATTGAAGCAAATGCAACACTACTCCTCCTACAAATTTTGCTCAATTGTGTCCATGAGCTTTGGACCGAGCCGCACATAAATGACTGAACAGATTTTTGATATTAGCTACCGTTCCCGAGATATTCGTCTCCAAATATGACCTAGCCTGTATTTGTAGTCTCATGTTAGTTAGCTTAGCATACTAATTGGTTAGCATATCTTTGTGTGCTCATTCTTACACTGAAGCCTCTCCTCGGCAGCTTGGTAAGTCAGCGTCCTCTGAGTGGCGCAAGCTGCTAAACCATGTGCCACGAACCCCGAACCATTCCTGGGTTCGAATCCTGTGTGGGACCGTATGCCCAGACCGCAAAAGGTACTGTGGCCCTTAACTGGTGGAAAAGTTGCTTCTGTTTCAGACATGGTGTCTTTCTGAGAAGGAACTCCTTAAATAAAACATGTGGCACATTTATATAAAAAAAGCAAAGTATTTATTTATTTGAACCCATTGATCTCATCATGCTGTTCACATTCAGCATCTTGAATTAAGAAGTAAGGATACTTTATAAGAACACAAAGTAAGAATACTTTGGTTATTAAAGTTTCTTTTAAAGTTTTGAAATCAAAGTATTTTTAACTTCTTTTTGAACCCATAGTACCATTGGAATGGCTTGGCCCTGTGATGGCTGCTTGCAAGCTATATTTTTAGTTTTTTTTTGTACAACGTGGATTTTAGTACTCCAGTGTATGAGTATAGACGTCATAGGTATGTCAGGAATGCATGTTTACTTTTATAAACAGTATGTCCAAAACCATACTGGCCATGAGCACTTCCAGGTCAGCTTTCACTACCGAATTCACTCCTAAAAGATCTAGGTGGCAACCAAATTTACATTAAATCCACATAATGTTGCCAAAATGTTGCTGTATTTATTCTGGAGTGAATCTGTCTGTTCTAAATACACATGGGGCCTTAATCAAGAATTTGTGTAAATTGTATTCTTGCGCTAGTTGTTACATTTGATTTAAGTAGGGCAATTCACATTTGAATGAATTTACATTTCAATTCATTTGCTTGCGTTTCAGGAAAAAGACACACGGAATGATCATTTTGGGGATTTTTATCACATTTAAGTGTCCAACATACTCATATATTCACACGTTTCATTGATGATTGATGCTATGTAATATTTTACATTCTTGTTAAAGAAAAAGAGGGAAATTGTCACTGTTTTAGATCTCTCTTTAGTTCTGTCTGTCTTCCTCCGTTTTATCTCCTTATAGCCCGCATCAAGTTGGCCTACATTTGTCCACTGTCCAGCCCACATGGAAAAGATGCCTCATCACAGAATAGCACAGAGTGCACAATGAGTCTCACAATGCAATGCACGAGACTTTTCCAGTATGACAAATTAAATGGAAGTAACATCCGCAGTGATTTTCATGACTCATTATTTGATGACATATTTTTACACGCACTTGGATTACAAATGCTAAACAAACATTTACTTCTGAGACAACTGGACTCCACTTGCTGACTTAAAGTGATAGCTTGCCCCAAAATAAAAAATCTGTCATATTTACTCACCCTCATGTCAGATTTTGTTGCTGATTGAAATTTATCTTCTAAATCCAGGTATGGCAAGCAGTTTATAAGATTTCAGGATTTCCCCATTCAAATAGATAGGACCAAAATAGCTGCCCGGAGGTGTTGCAAAATTGGCCGCTTAGTGGACAGACTTTTCTTGAAAGAGACTTTGATAATATGCAACAAACAACATGCTAGTCTTCCATTCTGAACACAGCCATTGTTTCCAAATTGTACATGATTTGCGTACTTAAGTCAACTTGGCCTAAATTTGGTCACCGTGCACCCGGCTCACACATGTCCTCACTCCTTTTTTTCCCTGTAGTGCTAATGATGTGTGAATAGGAGACCTATGGAGGGGGTACAGTGAGGGGCCCCAGCAGCTCTCTGTGTGTTTGTGACTGAAAACTGCACGTTTGCGCTGCTTTTTTCGCTTTATACACACCCTCTGCCAGAGCTGCAACAGATGGACACACAATCACCCTCGTGTGCCGCCTTTCACACGGATTGTGCTAAACTGTGTGTGTGAGGTGCTTATAAATGAAAAAGCCACTCATGCTCCGTGTCACTCACAGATTTACAAATTAAATGCTTATACACACGTGTACACACAAAAACAGGACAGATATGCATAAAATGGCATTCCTACACACGCGCTCTCTGAAAGGTCATCGCGTATTATGACTGTGTGAGGTTGGCCTAGATAAGATTCATCATCGGCCCGTGCGGCTTGTAATACTACGCTGTAATTCCCCACTTACACCGTAGCTGATAAAACGTGCGGGAACTGCTAAGACATGGCATGTGTTTTTGACTTTTTCTCGTCAACCTTAGTCGATACGTTGTTTTTTCGTAGCTGTTTTCGTCAGGGGATCTCCATAGTTGGTAATAGTGATGTGGTCAGGCTTGTACATGTTACAGTCCTCATTGTCAGAGCCAAAGTAGAATTTGTGTTTGTGTGTCAGTGACCTCATTATGCCCATTTCGAGGGAAAGCACTTGAATTTGATGAGGGTTTAAAGTGTTCTGTTAGATCTAGCAGGTTGTTTTGGCGCTCAGGTTAGCGAGCTGATGTGGGCGTACGGGAGATCCGGGGCCTAAAGGAAACAACGCAGACCCTAATACTGAAGAGCGAAGGGTGTGTGCGTACGAACATGCATTCTCTGATGGATTAGGAGCAGCGGTGGTACGTTTCAAATGAGCGAGCTACAGGAATGCTAACTCCCACCGTTGTGAGCGGTCTTCCTCTCTCACACACACTTTTGCAGAGTTTTGCATATCACATATGCTTGTGACAAGCAGGCTTTGCATCCTCTGGGTGTTTGTGTGTTGTTGTTCTGATTGCATGTCGAGACGTGAGGGATTTGTGTTAGTTACATTTGTCAACGATGCACAAGTAAATAGTGTTACAGAATATGATTGTGTGTGTGAGACTTTAACACACTAATTAAAAAGAGATTAGAGATGGCTGAGGTGTTGCTGTCCCTGGAAGAGAGCGCGGAGAGAAACTCATAACAACCTGATCCGCATGATTTGGGATCTTGAGTGACTTAAACGAGAAATAACCGTTTGAGAAAAACTGTGTACATTTACAATCGCCTTCTCAGCAGACGCTTTCTTACCACATTGTTTATTTCACGTCATTTATATATAGTGGATTTATGTCATGTATCTCATGTTTTTGCGTCTTGAGAGCATGAGACACCTGTTCCAGTGTAATTTTCTTATGTCCTTGAGGGGAACAGAGCAATAACTCTCTCAGTAAACAGCGCCCACAGCTTTCGCACAACTATCACAATCACTGCTCGCACCATGTGCTGCAGGCCAGCTAGATAAATCCTCGTTTTTGTGTTTGTTTTGCTGTAAGGTCTTACGTCAAGGCTGCACTGCATCTAGCATGTGATACAGCAGATTGGAAACTCTAATATAAAGCAGTGTGTGTGGTGTCTCTATGGCGGTTCAAAATAGCATACTACTTGTGCTGGTTCTGCAGTGTAGAAATATATACACTGCATAATATGGTAATTTTCAGTATGCGCAGAATCCCCACATGACCTAATATAAAATGTACTGTGTCGTACTGTATTCCCAGTGTCATGCACTTGATTTGACCTTCTATTTTCAGTATAACGAATGAATTAAAAGTAATATCCTATTATCTTTTTTTATGACTGATTATTTATTATTTGACTGTCAAGACATTTTTGCACAATTGTGGATTACAAATGCAAAATGTCTATATTTATTTTCTTCTTTATCCCCACTTGATGAATATTAATTATATATATATTTTATTATATATATATATTTATATTATATACAGATTAATTAACCAAGTAAAAACTCAAAATATGAAAAAGGACACTAAGACCCTACAGTATTTTCATTTTAATTTTCACATATTGAAAGGACGTGGAACTTCTATGAACTCTTTGTCTTACAACTGTACTATCTGTTTGAATATTTTTTTTTTTATGTTTTTCCAATAAAAAAGGAGAAAGTATAGTATGTACTATTTTCATACAGTATATACTGTGCAGTATGCTAGTAATCTATTCCAAACATAGCACTTTGAACCAGGTTTAAACATTAGAATTGCATACTATGCTCTTGAGAGATGAGAACCCACAACGTTAACCGAAAACGTGAAGGAGACGGAGTGGGGACTGTGTGATTACATGTGTCATGGGTGAGGAGGTAGTGTTGGCTGGGCCTTGAAGTGTGGAGAGATGGGCCGGTAGACATAGTGTGTGCGCTTGTCAAGGTTAGACAGGCTCACCACTGCAGTGTGCTCATTGTTTCTGCCCCCCTCGGCAGCTGCCCACCCCTCCCTCATGCTGCAGTCCTCTTCCCTCAAGAAAAACAGCCCTATCTCCTACACGCACATTTTTTTGCGTTTAGTGCCGATGTGTGGGGTTGCCATGTCACCCCACCACTGTACAGCTGCTTTATGTTGTGCAACGACATCGCCATTCATTATTCAGCCTCCAGGAAACAGGAGATCCCATAGTCTGCAGGAAGTTGTAATTTACTCCAGATAAAACATGTTTCTTCCTCCTCTGGCACCCATCCAACCACTACTGTTAGTGTCTCTGTGATGGAGGGACGAGGATGTGCGTTACACTTTCTGGTTTGCTCTGCCAAATAGAGGATGCTACGGATTATAAACATTAGAAACGCACATGAATCTTCTGAAGAGAACTGTTATGTCAGATGAGCGTAAGGTCTCTTCACTTCTGTGTCAGCTATATTAGTCTCTGTCTGTGTCTCATAACCATCAGCACTGAGCTTGGCCCTGATTCATGCTGTGTGACTCGCGCGCGCGCGCACACACACACACACGCACATATGCGCAAGCCCTGCAGCGTGTTTGTTGAAACGTTTAGCAGAGGAGGTGACGGACAGATCGAGTGTGGTGATTTGTGCACAAGCTCTCTGATATCAGATGTATTCCGTGTCGGAACGCTTGCAGCTAATTGTAAACACTCTTGTGAATAAGGTTGTGCTCATGAAGCATGTGTTTGTGTTTTCTCGCAGAAGGTGGTGGATGACGACAGTCACGGGAGGAAGTCCAGTCCTGCACTCTGCCCACCTAACAGCAAGTCTGATAACGTCCTGGAGAAAAAGGTACTGTCTATCTATGTAACTGCATTGTTTTACACCAAAGTTCCTTTAATGCAAGGCTACTCGCAGGCATCTTGGCAACGATCTTCTTTCTATTTTCTCATGTCTTCTTGAATAGAGACTGTCTCAAATCTCTAACTCTGCTTAGTATGAAAGAACAGTTAAATCACTTATAATCTGACAAAAATAATTTAATTTAGCTTCTTTAGCTGAAATAAACTGTATTTGTACACAACTAAACAGCCTCCGTATATCTCCAAATTAATTCTTCAAGTGGTCCGTATCCTCCTTGCCTCTGTTTACACGCAGGCACAGAACGGCCTCCCCATTCATCCACACACACCCTCTTCATCATAGAGTCACAGCAGAGTCCTGTTCGGGTACCCGACGGGTGACCCGCAAATTTTGCTCAAACGGGTGAAAAATATCCAACTGTGTCGGATACGGATGCGGGTCGGGTCTGACACGGGGAAACGCGGGTCTAAACACGGGTTCAAAACAGTCACGTGCAAATGTAAAAATAAATGCATATTTTTAGGAACACATCTACAAAACTATGCCTGCCCTGTATTTCAAGTTGATAAAATATTTGTTTTTAGTTTATTTGAGCCCGCGCCCTCCCATGAGTCTCTAGGCCTAACGTTACATTCACTTTTAAAAAATCACAACCACTCGAACTGCTGCATGAGTCGTCTAGATGGATAGTGAGGAGTTGAAAAAAAAAAAATAGCTAGAGGAGATTATAAAGTTGTCGACAATACTTCATCGAAACTCAAGTCAAGTGTGTGGGAGAAATTTGGAGTCATCTCTGATGAAGAAAGCAACATTGTGAAAGGCTTTGCTGCATGCAAAACCTGCCTTAAAGTTTTCGTGTTCGATAGCCGAAAATATGGAACTTCGTCGCTGAGGAAGCACGCAGATACCTGCAGTAACAAACCGAACACCAGTTCTATCGAACAGTATCTTTTGTTACAGTACACTGTTGTTATTGTCTAATTTAAAACTGTTAAGTAGGCCTATGTGTGGTGTGAAATTGTCTGATGTGCTAGACGAAATTGCATTGTTTTGTGGTAACGTTAACCATGTTCTGTATAGGCTATCGGCTTTTTGACAGCTTCGGCTGTTGTCCTTGTCTTAAGGCAAGCCGCCAAAGGTAATAAAAATTTGAAAAAAGTGTGTCTATAATGTGATTGGCTAAACTGATTTTATTTCGGGTGCGGGTCGGGTCTCGGTTCTATTTTAAGCGGGTCGGGTCGGGGATTTTAATTAGTGCTGCTGTCGGAAAACGGGTCGGATGCGGTTTTAAGCACTGCGGGTAAGGGCGGGTGCGGATTTACAAAATCGGACCCGTGCAGCTCTCTAAGTCACAGCCTCTCACTATCTTGCTCACTCATACTCATTACAGGCCTCAAAACCTACATCACCCTTCCTACCCACCCCTAGACAACTCCCTCATTCACACCCCTTCCTCTCGTTCTGTCTTTGAGTCACTCAGTCATTCATTTCATTCAGAAATATCTAACTGCACACACACACACACACACACACACCAGAGACCCAACAGTCATCCTTCATCTTTTCATTACGGTTGTTCTAATCACAAGTGGGCAGGGCCAGGCGTAAACAGGCTCCAAACTGTTTCATACAAACCATTTTTAGAGGGGGGCCTTGTTTATTATTAACATGCACTAACTTTTGAAAGTTCAGGGTTGGTAAGTTATTTTTAAAGGTTTTTAAAGAAGTCTCTAATGCTTACCAAGGCTGCATTTATTGAAGTAAAAACGGTAATATTGTGAAATATTATTACAATTGAAAAGAACTGCTTTCTATTTTAATTAAATGTAATTTATTCCTGTTATGGCAAAGCTGAATTTTCAGCATCATTACTCCAGTCTTCAGTGTCACATGATCCTTTAGAAATCATTCTAATATGCTGATTTGCTGCTGAACAATAACCCCTTTTTTTTAAGAATCTTTGATTAATTCAACGTTTAAAAGAACTGCAATTATTTATTTATTTTTTTTTTTTTTTATAACAAGGTAAATGTCTTTACTCTCACTTTTAATCAATTTAATGCATCCTTGCTGAATAAAAGTATTCATTTCTTTCATTAAAAACGTTCAAAACAGATAATGGTAAATACAAGTGTACATGAAGTCCAAAAGATTTTCCACCTTTGTGCTAGTAGTGCAAATATATCCTTTCAAAATCCCTTAACATGAGAAACATCTGAGACACCTTTTCAAAATAAGGTGTAAACAGAGCCTCACTTTCCCCCAGTACAGTTTACCAAGCGTTTACAAGTCAGAAACCCACCCGGGCTGTTTCACTAAATGCTGCCTTTCTCTTATCCTCTTCATTAATGCTCTGTCTGTCAATCTGTGCGGCTACTGATGGATGAGCTCCTCTCATGCATGCATGATATTACAGCAAGATGTTTGTACTGCTCTCTTTGTTTACTCTGCTTCAGGCATCCTCACTGCCCTCACCAAGTTTCCCTCTGTGTGTTTGTACATTTTTGTGTAATTATTGCTGTTCGGCTGCTCCTGCGCAAATGCTCTTGATAATCTGTGTGTAATGAGAACTTCTGCATTATTCATGCTCAAATGTGAAGACATGTATTTTAATGCAGCTCAAACAGTCCATTTCATATTCAAACGGCCTTAAAGTGCTTAATTAATATTGATATGCGCTTGTTTTTGTGTGTACAGGGCAATTCGCAGTCTTCACTGGTTTTCAGTCGACTCTTTCCCGATATCAAAGAGGAACCAGGACACTGCCCCATCGTCCACCCGAGGTATGGCCTTTTTTCCCCAGCATTTCCCTTTCCTGGGCCTTGTTTCAGGATTTCAATAGGAAGAAGCAAGTGCATATGATTAAAGGGTTAGTTCGCCCATTTAAGACATGAAGTTGTATGGAATCCTTACCAGCACTATAGTGCATACACACTGACCCACTCTGTAGTCACCTCCCTGGTCAGAGTTCTGGCCGCTGGAAGTTTTTCAAGAAAGTACTCCCGGTTAGTTTCCGGGGCCTCAAAACTGTGCGTTTTTACGTGCGTTTTTTATTTGCGTTTCAAAGCTTGATTAATTTAACACAAAAAACACGCCGGTCAAAATTCATACCTCAGTTTTAATCGGCAATATTTTCTTTCCATTTCTATCAGTCCGCGCTGCTGTCAACGTCAACAGTGCGCACGTTCCGATCAGCTGTTCCATAGTGTTTACACAATCGATTACGAAACAACGTAAAAAGTAGAAAATGAACGATGGTGCGAACTTGTAAATTTCCAGGCTGTGACCACAAGAATGTGCCGGGATCACCGTTCAGATTCCATCGTTTTCCTGTTTCGGATATAGCTACGAGACAGCTTTGGCTGGTTGCCATCGGCTACTCTGCGGGAGCTAAAATATCCAGAATCAAGGATTATCGTGTGTGCAGTGCTCACTTCAGCGAAGACGATTACATCCCCAACCAAGGAGGAAAAAGAAAAAAACTGATTTTAAAGAGTTTTGCTGTACCAGTACCACGGTAAGCTCTATTTACTAACTTTATGATCCCATGTCTAAACTTGGGTCTAGACATGTTGTCAGCGAGTCGCGCTATCAACAGCTGATGACGTTGATGACGCTGATGACACTGTTGACGTTGACAGCAGCGCGGATTGATAGAAATGGAAAGAAAATAGTGCCGATTAAAACTGAGGTATGAATTTTGACCGGCGTGTTTTTTGTGTGTTAAATTAATCAAGCTTTGAAACGCAAATAATTTTTTCACGTAAAAACGCACAGTTTTGAGGCCCCGGAAACTAACCGGGAGTACTTTCTTGAAAAACTTCCAGCGGCCAGAACTCTGACCAGGGAGGTGACTACAGAGTGGGTCAGTGTGTATGCACTATAGTGCTGGTAAGGATTCCATACAACTTCATGTCTTAAATGGGCGAACTAACCCTTTAAATGGGCAAAATTCCATAGATGTCATATACACTGAATCTAGGGATGAGAATATCATAGAAACCTGGGTTCTTTTGATTTTGGCCTGTACGAAACACCCCTAGTAACCACTCAGGACACCCTAGCAACCTCATAACAAATCAGTGGCAACCAAACAACAATGCCCTAGCATTGTGATGGCATTTTCACCACCCATCTTTTCAGACAATGTAAACATTTATTTAAAATGTATATTTGCAAACCTCATTGAAGAATAAGACACTTGACCTGAAGGCTTGGAGTCGGCTTGGCTTGGAAAAAAGTGATTGCATTGCCACACTTTAGCTGGATCCTATTTTTTTTAAATGCTAATTTATTTCCAGTCTGATCTGATTATTGCGATTTAGCTCTGTAGTGCATCATTACCTGCTCAGCTGTACATGTGAATGGCTTTCTGAGAGAACAATTCTCCTGTTATTGCCGGAGTGTTCAGTTTCAGTGTTGTATGTGCTCTAATCTGAGGGTTTGTTATGTTTGCAGTTACTACCTGTACACGTACGATAAGATGGTGGCCCCTAACGTGTCCCTGCGGAAGGAGGCAGAGGTGAGCCATGAGGTTCTGGGGGCCCTGCTTAAACAACACTACAGCAGGAGAGCACTCACCCACGACAGCCAGCCCACCACAGGTCAGTACACGCACACTATTTAGTTATCCTAGTAAATTAATCTACATGCATGCACAAAATGTACAAGAATGATGAGGTGAGATGTTTATGGACATGTATGTGGTTGACTGACTCAAAAGGTGAGGAGCTGCTGAAAGTGTCTTGCTAATGATTAGTACAGCTCACATTTTGTTGCCAGTGAAGAGGGAGAGAATGAAAAGAGGCCGCTGTCCCTGCGAGTGTCAGATCGCTTTAGAGTAGAGTACTGGGGGAGGGGTCTCCAGTCTCCACCGCAGGACACCATATTTCCTCACGTCCTCCTTCTGCCTGTCTCTCTCTCTCTCTCTCTCTCTCTCTCTTTCTTCCTTTCTCTCTGTGCCTCACTTTTCCTTTTCTACACTTTTTTATCCTGTTTAACCCCCTCTGTCCCACCACTCACCTCTCTGTGCTTACTGCTTTCTCTCTCTTTTTTTTGTCTCCCCTTCTTCTATGTGTCGGTTTCTCCATCCTGGCTCCCCTTTTCTCTCTCTTCTCAGTCTGTCTATCTTTCTTCCCCCATCTCTTATCCTCAATGGTTTCTCTTTCTTCCATGTACCCGTTCTCCGTTCAGGCTCCCAGTCTCTCTTCGTCTTTCTATCGCTATTCCTCCATCTCTCGTTCTCAACCTGTCTCCCGACTCTCTCCTTTTATCTCTTTCACTTTCTTCCACATTTCTTTCTCAATCCGTCTCTCTTTCATGTATTTGTTCTCCATCCAGGCTCCCTCATCTCTATTTCTTCATCTGTTTTCCTTTCTTTCCTGAGTCGGTATTTGTTTTGTTATATCCACTCATTTGTCATCCTGCCTCTGTCTCTCATTTCTTTTTCTTACATGTATCTGTTCTCTATCCAAGCTATCCTAGTCTTTCCGTCTTCATCTGTCTCTCTCTTGTTCCCTCTTTTTTTGCATCCATCCAGGCTCCCCCTTTTTCTTTTTCATCATCTGTCTGTCTTTCTTCCCCCTGTCCCTCTTCCTCAATCTGTCTGTCTTTTTTTCTCTACACCTTTTCTCCATCCCGGCTCCTTTTTTTTTTCCTCAATCTGTCTCGCTTTTTTCCATGTATCCGTTCTCTATACGTGTGCCCCCTGTATCTCTTCTTCAATCTGTCTCTCTTTTTTCCATGTACTCGTTCTCATCCTTGCTCCCATGTCTCTTCAATCTCTGACTCATTCTTCTGTGTGACAGACAGGTCTTAGTCACAGTAGAGGCTAGCAGCAGAGCGAGGCTGTTATTCGGCTCTGCAGTGCCAGACCTGCAAGCCTGCCTGTCCTACATTTAAATGAGCCATATCTCTCGCACACACACTCTTTCTCTCTCAGTCCCTCTGGACTCCAGTATTGCTCATCTAAACATGCATGCTAGGCAGCTGCGGTTTGCCTGGTTCAGGTGATTTATATGGCGAGCCTGTGTAGCACCTTAGCAGCACTAAAAAAAAATTAAAATCAAGAAAATCTCCACTTTCCACTCATTTCTGTGTGATACGTCCAGCCCTTCCCCTCTATGCTGACCTTCAAAAAGAGACACCCACAGAGAATTAGTCACAGAGACTTTCAGCACACGACAGATAAGGTGTGTGTGTGATTGCGTGAGTGTGGTTAACCCTTTCTTCCCTTTCCCTCAGATCTTCCCGCATCTCCTTTCTCTGTCGCAGAGGAGGCCAAATCCCACCACGCGGGCGAAGCGCACGAGCGCCGCCAACCTCCTCCACCAGTCGCCATGGAGACTAGCTCTGGCGGCAAGCAGCACGCCCCCATTCCCACGGCGGGAAAAGACAGCGGAATAGAGGACGACAAGGACAGGATCATGCTGGAGATTGTGCAGATGTACCGGCGGCAGCAAGAGAAGCTCAATTCCACCCTTCAGAAACAGCTGCAGCTGGAGATGGTGAGACACATCCCTACCTGAGACAGACTAACTCTAATGAGCTTCCTCTGTGTCTGCTCTCTACATAGGCAGCAATCTTCTAAGGATGCGTTATAACTCATAAGTAACTTATTGGCTTCGTACTCTTGACTAATGCTCAGTTGATTACAATAGAGACTGATGTTAACATATGCTTGCAGTACTCTAATAATGTGTTTAATTAAATATAAATTAAAAGTGACCATATATATTTAATGTGTAAGACCAATTTATATTTTGTTTGGAAAAAATATTAAGCATGATTTTAAAATGACAACATGGTGGCTTTTATGTGGTCACTCAACTAAAGCCTAAAAAAAAATATTACCTGGGAATTTTTATTTTCTTTAGTTGACTTTTTTTTCTGTTCACTATTAAAGAAAATAAGATAGAACCTTATACAAACCCATTTCTTATTGTTAAAAACTGGAGCTAACAATAGAATACAATCACTGAATAATGCTTAAGAAGGGATAATGAAAGTAGTAATATCAAATTGAGTAAATGTTTTTTTTTTTATTAATCTTATTAAAACATTTCATTTAGATTAGATCAATTATATCCTACCTTATTACAAGCACCTTTGCATTCCCTTGTTTGAAACCCCCTGCCCTTAGGTTTCATAAGCACAAATAATATATGGCAAATACACAATCAATAAAATTGTCCATTTTTAATTTTGATGCAATTTTTATCTATACATTTTATATATGTATACGCACACTGATGCATAAATATGTGCATATACAATGCATATTCATAATTATTTCCTGCTGCCATTTTGGATGAGAATCATTAAGCTTGTCCTATTGCATCTGGGATTGCTTCATCCGCAAAATGATTTATGCGATTCTGCCCTAGATTTTGGCCTAAACGGGGATCTTAAAAAGCAGCGTGATTTTACTTCCTTCTGTATGGAGCAGCCACCGTGTCAGGTGTGCGCCTATGATGTCTAAAAATGCTCCTCTAAATAGGCAGCTCACTAGAGGTTTGATCAGAGCCAGGGAGATGGACTAGTTGTGTATCTGAGAAGCTCTTTTGTGGTCCTGTGAAAAGAGAGGGACCTTGTTATATAGTGAGTGTAAAGGTGAAGGCCAGAGCAGAATGGAGTATGTTCCAGTTGAGCTTTATCACCTTCGACTCGTCCACTACAAACCCTGACCTTTGCCACGCATTGTTTGATGCATGTCTTGATGTGCGTGTGTGTGTGTAGGAGCTGGAGGCAGTGCGCGGGGGCGAGGCGGCCAGGCTGAGGGAGTTGTCTGCGGAGCAGCTGGAGCTGCAGAACGAGCTGGAGGCGGTGCACTCTGAGCATGCTCAGAGACTGGGGGAGGTGCGGCAGGAGCAGAGACAGCTGGAACACCGACTGGAGCAGCTCCGGCAGCAGACCTGTGCTTGCCAACCCAAAGAACAGGAGGCGCAGTACAACGCGCAGGTAAACGCGAGAGGGCAGAGCCTATCTGAGTGCGCCAGAATGACTCTGTGATGCAATGATAAACTATACCCAGTGTGAATTATTCCTGTGCCCAATGCAATATGCTGCATGTATCAGCACAGCTTATCTGTGTGTGGGAGTGAATCAGTAACGGGAAGAGAGATACGCATCCACACTGAGATGGAGAGCCAGTGCCTGGCTGACTTGCACACTGGGTCTGATTTCAGCGATTATTTAGGGCATTGGTTCTCAAGCTTTTTAGAGCAAATATCTGGTCTAATCAAATCAGACCACCTAACACACAAGTAGCCTATCCGTACCGCTGATATTACTGCACATTTGTTTTGATCACATACATAAATATATTAAAATTGAAAAATTACCAATGAGACAAATTTTTTTTAATAAAAAAACAAATTAAGTAACATTTGCATATTGTAATATTTTTTACTATTATTTCCAGAATTGTGTTGGGAGTATCACATTTTGAGAACCATTGATTTAGTTTTTGTGTGTGTTATGCGTCTGTTGCCTTTAATGTCGCTAAATACAGGAGTAAATGGAGTCTGTGTCATCAGATCTGTTATTTTAAACCAAAACTATTAAAAATCGTTTTGGTTATTTAAATAAAGCTGAAATTAAGTAAAATAAAATACGAATTTTACGTGAAAAACTGAAAGAAAGAAAAAACATTTAAGTTATATTAGAAATATTTAAAAAGTACATAATGACTAAAACTTGAACAAAAATAAAAATGAAAGCTAATTCAAAATAGGAATAAATACTATAAAAGTATGCACATAATACTGAAATAACACTGCATTATATATGAAATTGCTCAATTTTTTTAAAGTAATGACTCTGTTCACGAAGTGAGTCACTGAGGCATTAATACTTGTTGCTTTAGTATAGTTTTATAGTAAAGTGAAGAGAATGCAATAGAGCGACACAGTAGACGGACATTTTACTATCACATTCAATTCAATTGTTATTTTGCCGTGGCGCTATAGATTTGCTCTGCTGCTGAAATGCGGTGCAGAAATCACTGAGGTTCAGTTTTGTGTTTTCTGAAATATTTTGTGCGTTCCTATTTCTAACTCGTCTCGTTCTGTCTGCAGCTGTGCGAGCTGCGCTGTCGTCTCGAGTGTGCTGAGGCGGAGCGGCAGGAACTGCAGGAGGAGCTGTGCAGAGAACGAGAGGCCAGAGAGAAGCTGGAGCTCATGATCTCAAAGCTTCAGCTGCAGATGGCCCAGTCTGGCACCAAGGGAAGCCGCAGCAGTAGCCCTGCTCAGCCCCCGACACCCTCCGCAAGCCCCCAATCCCAGCATTCCCCCGTTTCACCGGCCCAAGAGGTAACCTCCGGATAAACTCCTCCTGCTCGCCCCGTCTCTCGCACACTTCCACGCCTGTAGCCCAGGAACACGCTTCCCCACTCCCTGCAGAGACAGACCAACACAAGACCTCTGCAGAAAAGAGCAACTCTCCCATAAACATTTCCCTTTGTGTTCCCTTAATGTTCGTTTAATTTAAAAAGACTTTACGTGTCTCCTTTTTTCCCCCCTAAGTCGCCCTGTCCTCGACCAGTCGTCAAGCATTTTTTTTTTTGGATGTACATGTTTGTTATAATTTATAGTCGTGCTGAGAGGCTGATGGGACAGAGGAGGTGTTTCTTTTCAGTACTTTTTACCTCCTGTGTTGTTGGGACAGTGCTTGAGTGCTTTTCCTGTCCAAGCCCTTTGGATACAGGAAACAAAACTGACACTCAGTAAAAAACTACCTGTCACACGGGGAGCCCCAGGATGCCAAACAGCAAGACGCCAATGCCCTGCAGCAGCAGCAAGAAACCACGTGGATGTTTACTTTTTTATTTTCATTATGTATCATTATTTCTTACAGAAAAAAAGTTTTTGTTAATATCACAAACATATCAGTAAAATATTATTATATCGAATTTCAAGTCATTATGTTTCATATAAGTGATTCAGAAACTGAGGCCCCCCTGGTTTAAGATCATAATCCTCATCCTTTCCTTCTCCCCTCCATTTTCTTTCCCTCCGTCTGCCTGCCTGCCGTTTGTCTTTTCGGTCTGTTGTTGATTATATGTTTCCTGTCTGCACTGCTGACCCTTTGCAGGCTGGTATATGACAAACAACTCAGTTCATTCCTGTGTGATGCAGTAAGCAAAGACTCGCATTCGCCCCCTGCTGGAGAACACTATGAAACTTGGAAATTTAAAGGGATGGTGGACCCAAAAAATGAAATGTTAACATCATTTACTCAGCCTTATGTTGTTTTAAACCTGTATGAGTTTCTTTCTTCTGCTGAACACAAAATAAGATATTTTAAAGAATGTTGGTAACCAGACAGATGACCGCACCCATTGACTTCCAAAGTATATTTTTCCTACTGTGGAAGTCAATGGGTGCCGTCAACTTTCTGGTTACCACCATTCTTTAAAATATCTTCTTTTGTATTCAACAGAAGAAAGAAACTCAAACAGATTTGGAACAACTTTAACCATTTTAAAAAATTTTAAACCCTTCCAGGGTTTGGTGCAGTTCACCTGTTCAGCATTGAAAGAGTTCCTGTAGTGTCAAAGAACTTATTGGTTTAGTTGACTGGAAACACAGTTGACCTTAAATTTGTACATTTCTTATGAATTTCCTCAAGGATCCATTAGTAGTGTAATTGAAGATGTAAAGCATTGAAGTACGTCACAATCTCTCAAAAACCAGAGTTGATTTCTTTATGCTGATAAATTACCTACAGTTTTTGAATGCTGGATTCTAGGTTAAATGATTTGGCTATGTATTGGGTGTTTTAGGATTGGGTGCCTGAACTTACTTTCTTTTTTTTCATATTCCCCCGCTTCATTATTCTGGATGACTAAACAAACAGGTCTGACACAGACAAAGAAAACAGACAGGGGGCCAAGGGAGGGACATTAAGGAATTAATGCTGTCAGGTTAGCTCCGTCACTGGGGGTTGAGGAGGTGCGCTTTTTCTCCGTAGAATGGGGCAGTTGCCTTTGATGCCCACCATACATCAACTGTTAGATGGACACAGAAAGTGAAGTGTTTTTGCCAGTAGTGCAGTTTGTTCATTCTTTCTTCAGTTCCAAGTGAGTTTGTAAACAATATTAGACCGAAATAATAAAGGCTTTTTTTCATGATGTACATATCTCATATAGAACATTCCACTGTGCACAATTCATCCGTTCCAAAATCAGCGTTTTTCTAAACCCGATAATGTGTACAGTGCAAAACCTCTTAAGGTGCTGATACACAGGGCAACTTTTTGAGCAATGTTGCCGTCAATGGGCAACCAGATGAGACACCGGGCCCACGACCGATCTAAATTATCCAGATAGAAGTTTATTGCCCATATTCAATGAGAAAGTGACCAAGCAACAATCGCTCGGCAAGATTGCCCAGCAACATTGCTCAAAAAGTTGCCCTGTATATCATCACCTTTAGACATAAAAAGAGGAAAACACCCTGATTTATGTGAATATATCCAGCAATGAAGAATTTAAAAACAAGACTATATTGTAAATGAGTGCTTTGCCATTTTTGAACTTTTCTTGAAATTATTCAGAAATTATTTAATGTATTAACTAATAAAGATTTATATACACTTTGTACATACGGTAGTCATTAATATATTAACAAAATTCTTATAAATAATCTTTCAAGGTTTCTGATCACATTTGCAAAAACTGTGTGTAGGCCAAGCTCTGTTTAAATTTTTTTTTTCGGCCTTAAGAGTGTTTGTTGATAAAGTGTGTATGGTGGTGAGCATGATGCTCAGAAGAACCCCTACACTCCATCCAACGGGGATTGGGAACAGTGACGTACTCTGCCCGGTACTTTAGTGTCTCCCTTCAGTGGGTCATTTCGTCCCTTTCATTGGAGCCCACTGAGTCTGACAACCTTATTTTGGTGGTGTTCGCTTTTCAGCTTTTCCTCTTCCCCATAATTTGAAATTCTTACAAAGAAGGGAGTGAAGTAATGCATGTATTGTTAGATACTATATTGTTATGCTAAAACATAAGATTCATTATTGCTAAAGTGAAGAGTGATTCTTTCTTTTTTTTCTCTCTCTCTTTTGTATTCTCTCACATATACAAGCTTTCAAACAAATGTTCCACCATATTGTCTAAAAAAAGTAGTCTTTATGTAAATAGACACAAAATGTGCTCAAGAGCCTAATTTAGATGCCATAGACCAGAGACTTTTGATATGAGAGACTGTGTGTGAGTGGCAAATGAGACATGCTTACTGAAAGGAGCGATTTTATTTTATTATATATATATATATATATATAGCTCTGATTTCATTTGTAGTTCTTTTGAGAGATCGTAGCATTTGTTTTGTCGCGTGTCGACTACAATTTCTGTACAACCAGTATTAGGTTTCTTTTATTTTCACCACAGTTACCTCTGTAGCAGCCAGTTTCAATGCTGTTTTTGATAGTTTTTGGGTATTAAAGTGTATTTCTGAAGCTTTTTAGAGTATACCTTTTCATTTGTAACGTGTAAATTGCATTTTGTACACAGGGGGGCGCTGTATGTCTTCTATATAGAATGCCATGTTAAATTTGAATTATGGGCATAAGAATACAGTACTCTTTAGACTCTAGAAACAACAAATCTGTTTTTGGCTTTTGCAGTATTAAGAAAATGAATACAGATAACGTTGTACATATTTGAGAGGTGTGAAATGTTGAATATCTGATCTGTATAGGCCTGGTATAATATAATTAGCTAAATTGTACCTTAAAGCAATCTAATACTAGAGTTTTCCAGCAAAGCTACCATGTATTTTGCATTCTAAAGGAAAATATCCCATTTTACAGGGGATAATGAATAATGTGGCTCCCTTGAGCTGATTAATGGCAAAAAGAGACAAAAGAAAATTACAATTATATAAACCGAACATTTTTTATATTGGTAAAAATACCTGTAGTATACAAATAACTACCTGCCAGCACAGCATGTGTCCCTATTATATCGATCACACCTTTTCTAATGTGTAACAGACATTAATACAAAAAAAAAAAAAAAACAGGTGTGATGCTTTTTTTTGGAGAACACACTCAACACTGTAATAGAAATGATATTGTTTATGAATTTTGTAAACAGCAAAGATTTTTAGGTTGTAATTCTGAGATATGAAATGCAGTGTTTGTGTGTATCATTGCATATGTTGCCAATCCTGCAGTGTGATGAGAGGTTTTTTTGCTCTTGCATGAAAATGAGACGTTGCTCTCCTACCTCATGTTGTGATATAAGATGTTTTTTAAAGCAGATGACACATCTCAAACTGTTTATCATGATTGATATTTACGAGTTGAATACATGTACATGCTTTTAGCCAATACCTCAGTTGTATCTAGTATTTTATTGTTTATTTCCCCTCTTTCAGACATTGTAAATATATATTGTATAGACAATGAACTTGGAGTCAATTCAAGTAAAGTTCTGTAGTGTCAAACCGGTTGTGTTATTGTACTTTTTGTGTTTTTAGCACACATGCTTTGGCCGATTTAGCACTCAAGCTATGAAAATTTTAAATATAAAATGGGAAAACACTTAAAATGTGTTAGCATTAAAGCTAAAATTTACATTTAATTTGCTTTTGAGGCTCTTAACATGCTTCAAATTGCATGAAACTCGACATGGCGATATTAGCAGGATATTAGCCAGTAAACATGTGCAAAGTCTCAGAAACGGGCGTGGTGGAGGGGCTTGGTTGCGCCACCTTTTGACAAAAGAGGGGTAAAATATTGTGGTCTGAATGTGGATTTTTTGATATTTCAAACTTTTTAGCTACTCCTCCTAAGTGGTTTATTTTATTCACACAAAACTTTTTCAACATGATGAAAATACATTAAAGATGCTAAATTGTAAACGGATATTAAATATCTCAAACGGTTTTGCTATAGTGAGGGATTAAAGTAATGTCAAAAAAGTAAATAGAAAGAGTCTATTAAAAATAGGTATATTGTGCCATCTAGTGTTTTAAACTATGTATAAATTTGTTTTTTCTTTTAAACAGTGTGTTTAAGTACACTAATTAATTTCATTTTATTCAACATTGCATTTTTATGTATATTGAAACATTATCAAAGACTACTTTCTGTCAAAGTTAGGATGTTATTTTTTGTTTAAAATGTTCTCTGTCTCCCTCTGTCTGTCCTTCTCCTTCTCTCCCTCACTCAGTCTCTCTGTCTGTGGCTGCGTTCAGTCCACTTTTAGACATGCACTTGCAAACTTCCCTAAGCACTTACCCTCGGGGAATCCCTGCTGCCATTTTAAAGTGCGTTCCACTTCCTGAAGTGGACGAGGGAAGTTTATATGGACAGACCCTCGTTCCCTCGATTTTGACCGAGTCTACTTCATATCATAGACAGTAGCTTCATATGTACTTCAGGCAGTTCCATGTACCACAATGCAACACGATTGTGACATCACCGCAGATCTCGTCTAATCACCACCGCCAAAAACAACTCTATGATATATTAATTAGATTTTTTTATATATAAAACAACCCAGACACACCTATATACATTTGGATGCTGCATTAAAGAAATTCTAAAAGGGAAAAAAATTGCAAATAATAAATCAACTCCATAGCTGATTCCAGAGCTGTTTATATCTATGATTCCAGAGCCCGTAGACATTCTCTGCTGATTCCAAGTGATCAAGGGCTTAGGACGTTCCAGTTCAGGCCATTGCAGTTTCCGCCAGTAGTGGGCACTCGTGCAACGAAGCAATGACGCACATCCGAGTGAATGAGACGGAGGGAAGTTAGCGAGTGAAGGGCATGGAAATTTTGGACTGGAACCAGAGCCCGTCTATTAGACATTCTTTGCAGGAACGCAGCCCGTGTGTGTGTGTGTGTGTGTGTGTTTGTGTCTGGCTGTCTGTTACAGTGACAAGAGTTTAACCATTTCAATCATTTGTCCTGCATTAAAGGATAAAGAAATCTTTAAGGCCTTGTCTTTTTGCATAACAATTTTTGGATATATATTTTTAAATGACAAAATATGCATATAACCCATATCTTTTAAATTTATTGTTTGCTTTAAATAAAATTACGATTGTATGTTTAGTCAAATGAATGTGAATATGAATATGAATATCAGATCAACATCAATCAACACTAACTTTATTCTCCTCTGAATTATAAATAATTTATTTTGTATAAAATAATACTACCATTAAAAAACACGTCTGAGTTTCTTCTTTCAATCAATGTATTATGTGTAGTTTAAAAATAAGCAGATTAAACCATAGACTGTAAAAAAATAGGATTAAACATATGTTTGAGGGCAAGACATGAAAACGATTAAATCTATATTACCAAAAGAGGGCAGTATAGGGTTATTTTTAAACAGGGTTGGATGAATCAGATAAAGAAAATATATTTTGTCACATTTTGTGTTAAAAAAATCAAGTCATACACCCCCCCCCCCCCCCCCAAAAAACAAAACAAAACAAAACACCCCATCAAGTCATACAAGTTAACACCAAAATTAAAATGCTGTACTCTTTTTACTCACCCTTATGCCGTTACAAACCTGTATGATTTACTCCTTTGGATTTTTTTTCACTATTCAATGAACATGTTGTAGTACACAGTGCCTTCTGATTTTTAAGCAGGTAATGGTATATAGCTTTTTACTTCTGGCGAATACATGTAGTCTTATCTTGTTGGACAAAACGTGTCAGTATCATAAACTTTTGATGATCACATAGCTTGTTTTTGTTGTTGCGATAATCCAAAAGCATATGGGAAAATCCTACAAAGTAACGTCATACCTGCATTCATTTTGCGGCCAAAGTTTGGACTACCCAGTAAACAATTACCGTCTTTCAACGTTGAAATTTGGTTGAAAATAAGTCGGTCCACCTTGGACTAGTTTCCAACGTGATTTCAACTGATCATCTAAGACACATGTTTTCAAATGATAATCTAAGACAGGATAAGTCTGTTATACGTGCTAAAATAACAGAGAAAAACAAACGACCAAACCATGTTCATTATTGTTCATTATTATCTCAAATAAATTTAAAGAGTTTTACATATTCCATTTAGACGTTGAAGATCGAGCTGTTTTCAACGTTGAAAAGTTGTAATTAGATGTTGAAGATTTACGTCTATTCAACGTCTAATAAACGACTTTTTGCTAGCTGGGTATCTATAGACAGGGTCCCCGCGGGTCCTTAAAAAGTCTTGAATTCTGTTTTATCTAATAAGGCCATAAAGTCTTAAATATATATTTAGAATTCTGTTTTATCTAATATCTAATAAGGCCATAAAGTCTTAAATATTTTTAAATATATATTTATAAAAAAAATCTTAATTATCCTTTCAAAATGTCTGAAATTTGGAGACGGAAAAACAGGAATCGCTATGGGATGATTAAACTTCAAAATGCGTTGATTTTTAAGTGAGATTAAGTATTAGCCTACTGGAAGAGAACAGGGAAGAGAATGAGTTTGTATGTTCATTCAGCCCAATTAATGTGACAGGTTATTGCTGACAGACATGATACTACATTCGGTAAGACAAACGCATTTGAAAACACTCGAAACACTGTTTCATGAAGTTTAGAAACCTTTACGAATCTGTAAACTTTTAATATCAACATTTGTCAAACATTACAAACACATATCTGAAAATATGATTTATGAAAATGTTTTTAAACCATTTTTTAAAACAAAAAAGTTTTGTTTTGACAAAATTGGAAAATAAACAGTTTACTGACTTTTTTGCATATAATTTTTTTTTTTTTTTTTTTACATTTTATGCTTTGAACATCGTAACTGAACAAAAAAAAATTTTGCTGTATAATGAAAATTTTTCATTTTCCTAAGTTAACTTTCCCTAGTTTCCTAGGACCTATTTTCCTAGTTTCATTATTCACTCACTGGGAAGTGAGAAACCAAACATAACAAAAACATACATCAAATAAATGTTTTTTATTTATTTTTTGGCTCTGTGAAGCTGCCTTTGAAAATCCTACATAAAAGTTTTGGTTAAAAGCTAGGTATTTTAGATATCTTGAATATTGAAATGAGAGCTTATTTTACTATATGTGTCTGACAAAGATTTTTATCTGTAATTTGCAAATAATTCTGAACACTGTAATTTTAGCTTTTTCAAGTGTGTTTGGTTAGGGTTAGAGCACTTTTAGATACACTTGCACGTTAGAACTGGAGTTGAAGTGCCCTGACATACAGAAAACAAATGTTTTTATTTTGTGTCTGTACAGTTGCTTTGAATGGCTGTCTATGATGGGTCAAACTGACCCGCGAACATCACGAACGTAACAGTAATTTT
The DNA here is from genome assembly GCA_026230005.1 of Gila orcuttii. Lineage (NCBI taxonomy): Eukaryota > Metazoa > Chordata > Actinopteri > Cypriniformes > Leuciscidae > Gila > Gila orcuttii. The sequence continues at coordinate 15,700,126 of JAPDVR010000008.1, forward strand.
GTTTGTATAAGTCAAAACACATCAGCATGTTGAAACTTTGCATGCATGTTCATCATGATAAATGAGAAAATATCAAGAAAAAAAAACAAAGGTTAACCAGTATTTCCAACAACTAGAAAATCGAAACGGGTCAAATTGACCCACAACACCTTACACCACAGGAAAATCTAAAATAATCAGTAGAACCATCAAGAAATCCGTTGTCGGAAGGGGAGAATTGGGCCCAAAATCGGCTCGATTATCTTGTGCTGCTTTAAATTGACCTCAGTAGTCTTAATGTGCTGGTCTAATATTCACTTTTATTGTACTAAAGAGAATCATTTTTTTTAACAAACCACATGTTTAATTTTCTTTTTGTAATGCAAACAAAAAAGCAAATATGCATACTCCACAATAAACGGTCAAACATTTAGTGTTTTAACTGCAGTGCGGTCAGTTTGTTGTCCAAAATTCCACTGGTCAGTTCCATATGTAAAACAAAAGTAGGCTACCAGGAACAAAAACCATCTGTAATGGTGTCGCTTTTCTGGGAATTTGGTGCAAAAAAGCGGCCACACAGTGCCAAAGCGACAGAAAAACTGTTGAGGAAACTCAACCAGACAACGTTCAACTGCAGCTGCCCATGCATCTCTATCATTAGCAGAGGTGCGATGATCATCATAACGAGAAACGAGGCCCATGTGCTGAGAAACGTATGCATAACCCGCCTTAAACAAAACAAACAGCATTGTTGACTGGAATCCAGAAAAACCTGCACCCTCCATTTCTCAAACGGAGCGTACGAGTAAAGAATGACGAAGGTGACTGTCAGTAGCAATGCAAAAAGAATCTGAGAGCTCTGAGGGCTACTGAACAGCTTGCATTGATGATTCTCTATATCTCTAAACAGTAGAGCAATGTCAGGCACCCAGAAAACATACAAAGCTGCTAGAATCCAAAGGAGACACACTCCCACAATGTAAGTCAGCTTTTGTGTCCAGGATGTGTGTCTTGAGCTTGATGATAGTGTCCAGAAGTTATCTAGTCCTACAAGGAGGAACACTGGCCAGTGGAGGATGGCATAGATAAAACAAGCAATCTGAGTCACTAGGCATATGTAGTACCTGGTGAAGTGCCAGCCTGAGATGCTGACGTCTTCCAGATAGAAAATAGCTGTGAGGACAAAACTCAAGAGACTGTCAATCAGTGCCAAGGAAATGCAGAAGAATCCCGAGAAAGTCCGGATCATGTAGGGTCGCTGTATCACGACAACCAGCCAGTTCAGGAAACTCTTGAGCCACAGAACCAGCAGAAGAGAAGGGATTGATGTGTCCATGGTAAGGCATAGTCCACGGCAGAAGTCACAACAGTCAGTCACAATTCTAGTTTTTCTTGTAACTGGCCAGCAGTTTCTCACTGAAACATTTTACACCAGCTGTCAGTAGACACACCCTCAAGTCTACTAAAGTAGAAAGTCTAAAGTCTACAGTCAAATGAATAGCCCTTTTCATTGGAAGTTCATTATTACTAGTAAAGCATGTATGTGCATAATTTTCCACACAATTGAATGTAGGTGTTTTGTAGGTTGTAGGTTACCTTTCTTTAAGTTAATCTGTTTTTAGGTACTGTTGCTGATTCAACAACACTACTCATTCAACAACTTTATTAAAATAGATCTAAAATTGAAAATGAAAATAACTAAAGTAACCAGCATAGCAGCAATACAGTACTTGTATTTAAAATTGATTACAATATTTATAAAAAAAAAAGTAATAATAATTCATACAAAGAAACTTTTTTTTATTAATAAGCTAGTTGATGAAAATGCATGCATAGTGACAAATTAAGTTTTATTAAATAAGTTCGGGAGGAGCACGTTCAGATAATTAACACGAGTGGACAGCAATCAATGATAAGAGGGTACATATGGACTCAGCAGTCTTACCTCGATCCATTGACAGTTTGCAGCATCCCCCCTCCACCCCTTCTCCACACTCCTAGTTCTCCACACTCCTAGTTCTCCACACTCCTAGTTCTCCACACTCCTAGTTCTCCACACTCCTAGTTCTAAAAATCACTTACATACGGGGGGAGTAGGACTCTGGGTTCGGGCTGAATTCCGAGCTCGGAGCCCTCCCTCCGGACAGCACGCCAAATACGCATTAAATCTTACTCCCTCAAAATTATATGTAAGTGTGAACTCGTGAAAACATTTACAAAAACTTGGTCCCAACAGGGCCTTTAACGTCAACATGTTGAACAAGTCTGCTGGCTCCAGCTATGCATTAACAGACAGACTGAACGTGGTTCCTCACTGCACTTCCTGTGTGTTGTGTGTATGATACTGTGTGTGTGCATGCATGTGAGGGAGACAGAACAGAAATAATAATAATATAATGATATGCCTATAATTCATTGTAATCGACTTAAATGTTTTAGACAATTTTCCATGAGGATCCTCATTGAAAATTGTCTAAAACATTTAGGTCGATTACAATGAATTATAGGCATATAACTATATTAACAGTCTATAATATGTCCGAACACTGCAATAATTAGTCATCAATGAAAATTAAAATCAGGTTTATTTCAAAAACATTGTTTAACAAATTAATAAAATAGGCACGGTGTCGCAGGTGGCTTGGAAGACGTGGGTAATAACTGCACAAACTGGAGGCAACAGTAATTTGTAGCTAGTTTGAACTACAGAACTTAAAGAGTTCCCTCTTTTCGTTTTCTTTTTTTTTTTGTGCTGCAGTTTTAAATTTTTAAATTCTGTTTTCGCACAGGCGCAGTGAGGGAAAAACACTGAGTAGGGCAATCGGTTCGTAGCTCTGCTTCAACTGTGCGAGCGACCAAAATTTCTGACATGCCAGAAATTCATCCGACCATCCGATTGCCGATCGGGAGAGGTTATCGCCTCTCCATGTACACTTCACGACAAACGACGCACGACAAAGCTGAAAATAGGCCCGACTCGAAAAAGAGTCGCACGAGTCAGAATTCGGCTCAAAATCGGACAGTGTATGCCCGCCTTGTCAGCTGCACCCATAGACAGTAAAAGTGCACTTCCTGTGTGAATGATAAATAACCTGTTCTGCTCAGTGCTAGCTGTTAGCCAGTCATAGCGGTCATAGTTAAGTTACCCTCAGTGAAGTGCCGCACAAAACCTTTTCCGGCCTTGGTCAGCCCATCCAGCTTAGGTGTAGATCTTCCTTTTAAAATGATCTCTTTCTTCTCTCCAAACATACGCCTTGAAAAAGGCACACGAAGGAGATCGTCAACAGGATCGGTAAGAGGTGTGAAGGCAACGGCCATAGCTCAGTTCACTGACATTGCTCACAACCCGCCAAAATTTCAAATGGTTGATGACATAAGCGGGGGCTAGCGCCGACAGCCCGACACATCGCTGAGGGCGTTCTGTCACTGCGCATCAAAATTTGATTGGCTAATGAGACACGTCAGTCAAAGTTATGATCATATGGGTAAAAAAAAAAATATATATATATATATATATATATATACAATATATATATATATATATATTTTTTACATTATATTATATTTACATTTTAGATTTTGACAGGGCCAGAAGAGAAGGCCCTGACAGCCCACCTCTGCTATTGTAGATATTTTGCTAGTAACCTTTTTAAATGTTATAAAGCAGTTTAAATATAGCAGAACCCTAGGAACAACAAACAAGTAAAAATAATAATATATCAGCTGTTTTTGCATTGTTTTTTTGTAGCCTACGGTTTCACTGCAAAAGCAGAACGTCGCTGGAGGACGGATGTGTTAACCGAGTGAAATAACTGAAGAAGTGCAGCTATTGACATTATATTAAACCTATGATGAAAGAATGAAAAACTACAAACCACGCCTGATTATTTCTTGCTTTTTTCATCCTGAAAAAGTATCCATTTGTGTAATCGTCCCAATTAACGTTACACACCTAATTAAATACGATTTATCATGTGACAAGAGTTAAATAGAAAAAATCAATGTCTTTTTAATTTTTGTAATGTTTATTTACTCAAACCTTGTGAGGTGTAGGTTGCCTTGTTCACAGTAGGCTTATGTGAATCTCAAGCATGTGTAGGCTACTTCTTGATTGGTTTAGTTCAGGTTGTCCATAAAGTTTTTTTTCCCCCGGCATGACTCAATAAATGTATTAAAATAACACAAAAGGCAAAAATAAATAAAAAAATTGATAAAGAAAATCAAGGCATAAAACTATAGCTATAAGAGTTTTCATTTGATTCTCAGAGATTCTGCGCAGCAGCTAGAGTGTCACGACCAGCCTCGTGATGTCACTGGACATCCCATATAAATAATATTAACAAGCACAGGCCGTTAAGCGTGGTTTAGTAGAAATAATGTTGCTTTCAAGGTAACGAGGTATAGTGTATTAAATTTACCACTTACTGTAAAGTTCAAAAGGGAAGTTTCGCGGTGTTTCCTGTTGTGCGGTAAGCCTTGGGGAAGAGTGTTTGTTTAGCTAACGTTAGCTTAGCGCGGCTAACGTTAACTTAACTTAGGGCAAGTTTTGGTCGATGGATATGATCCTACTGATGTGCGTTTTCAGTGCAGTGTCTCGTGTCGCTTAACCTATTAAAGACAATTGCTCCTTGTCACCCTGTGACCGCAAAACCCTTGATAGTTTGCATGTTTAGTAGTATGAGTAAATCTGCCTTTGCGTTTTGTGCAGCACACATCAAATGCGTTTGCTGGCTATTCATGGTAAATAAATACATGGGTAGTTGACAGATAACATGTCCTTGGAATTGTTTTCATCAACACTAAGGTTTTAGTGTTACAGTTTAAAGTGACTATATTTTAGTATATTTTTAAGTCTTCACCCCTTTAACGTTACACCTTAAATCACCTAGTTTGTGCTAAATTGCATTGCAATATGGCGAATTATGTATATATTTAATTTTGTCTAAAAGTGAAATGTATAATAATAATAAAGTTAAATGTATAATGATAATAGAATGGTGTTAAAATAGTTAAATACTAGTTTTGCTTGTTAATGAAGGAGGGCATATAAATGTATTTATACATGACACCAGCGGAATATGTTTGATTTCTCTGTTTACACAAGCCATTGTTTTGTAATGCATGTCAAAATGTCTTTTTTGATCAACAATATCCTATATAAAGCAGGGGTGAGATCAACCCCTGGTCCCCTGATGAGGGGGCTCAATTAAGTCTTCCACCTCATTTTTAGAAATGATTTGATTCTTGTAATAATGTTGATTTGATTTTATCCCTTAAGAATTGAAGGCATGGAAGACGGGCTGCCCTCCAGAATAGGGGAGGAGGGTGGTTCATCTAAGCGGTCACAGAGGCAGCAGGAACGGCAGGGGAAACCTCCTAGGAGACGGAAAGAGGTGAAGAGGTCTCTTCGGAGGCCGGACTGTCCAGAACACCTGTCGGGGGGAAGCGCACATCGGTTGCCCGAACAGCACGAATCAGAAGCCTCTGCATCAACGGAGGACACTGCCGAGAGTTGCCCAAAAAGATGGGATAGATGCAGGTATATAACACGCCATTTTATGTAGATCAGTTAAACTCTAAAGGGACTTAAGTGAAATGTCTGTTTGTTCCAGACGAGGGCACTTTCTACATGGACCATATCCTGCTACTCACTTTGGACCCAAAGCTTGCGTTCTTCCCAACCCCACTTCAGTTATGTAAGTAAGCGCAGTCAGGCCTTCTTTAGGTGAGGGGTGAGGTCACATCTCTTGTTACGGTTTAAACATTAAGTCAAGCAAAGGATTGGACAAACAAGTGACAGGAACCTGTGTGCCAGAGGGCGTTTTTTGGGGGGGGAGCTGGATTGCAGTGCAGTCGGGTACTGCTGCTGCCGTCACAGGAGCGTTCATGCTGGAACTTTCTAACAGTCCCCTTCCAAAAGCCCTCCAGCACTATGCCTGTTTTACACACCTCAGGACAAAACACATGCAGAGGGTAATGTGGGGTTTTATGGTTTGATATCTGATGTTGTGCCTTCACATTTTCTTCACATGTTGTTTAGATTTTATGAATGTTTGCTATGTGTCAATAAGTATGATTAGAGTGAGTCTAAAAATCACTTATTCTGGACTTTTTTGAAATTATAGAAACCTAGCTGTTACTTAGGCTTACTTACTTAGGTACAGTAAATTAAATGTGTGTATTAAAGATTTATTTAAATATTTGACAATAAAAGGAAGAAAACAAAAGTGAATGCGTCTCATAACACCTATTATTTAGTGAAAATATTATTATTATAATTTTCATTTTTCACCCATTCATCAATACCAAGAATGATCTGATCCTAGATCTGCCAGAAACCAAAAGCAGAAGTCCACATTTACAGTGCTTACAAAATGTTTGACCATGACTAAGTTGTGTAATGAGTGTACAAAGTACATGCAGTGTTTCTCTGTGTGAAGGACAGTGCAGACGCTCAGAATGTTTGCCTACTCTGTCAACTTTCCCCACAGGCACATTCAGGATCCAGCCAGCCAGCGGCTCACCTGGAGCAAACCACCACTCAATGTCCTGGTCATCAGAAAGATCCGAGATGAGACCCTGCTGGAGCCGTTCAAAGAGCTTTGCAGGTTTCTCTTGGAGGTAGGTTACACAAAATCCAATCTAAAAGCAACGCTAGTTGTTGATTTACAGTCTTTAAAGCTACAGGTGCTTTTTTTACTCTTTTATTTTCATTTTGTTATATAAGATTTATGTTTAGATTTGGTTATACAAATTTGATCTAAATTATTTCTACCATCAGGAGAAACATCTGATGGTTTATGTGGAGAAGAAAGTTGTGGACGATGTTTCTCTCATGAAGGATGAGTCATTTTCCGCCATCCGCAATCAGCTGTGTACATTCAGGGAAGGTACTTAAACCTCAGTTTTGAATTGGATATGAGTGAATTGTTGGCAGGTTGACCAGTAACAGGATTTACATAACCCTGACACACCATTAACCAATAATGGAGTAGGTGCATTAGGAAAATGAGCGATTCATCATTGTTTTTGTTCATACAGGGTATGATGACATCTCGGACTGCATTGATCTGATTATTTGTTTGGGTGGAGATGGGACTCTTCTGTATGCATCATCTCTTTTCCAGGTATTCTCTCATCTCATCATTTGTTTGTGCACAGGAGTCTCCTACTAGGTCATTCTCAGCTGCTTTCCATTGGATGGTCTCTGTGTGCTCCATATTAGCAGAGAGAATTTGGATATGCAAAAGGTAGTTGGAGATTGATTTAAGAATCAAATTTGGTTTAGTCATCCAAGGTCTTTTGTCTCATTTGTTTAAGGGCAGTGTTCCCCCGGTCATGGCCTTCCATCTGGGTTCCTTAGGATTTCTCACACCATTTAAGTTTGAGTCCTTTAAAACAGAGGTGGATAAAGTTTTTGAAGGTAGAGAGATTGAAAGTTTCTTATATTTTCCATCTTTGAAACTAGACAAACTAGTTTTAGTTTTGTAGCTTGTTGTTTGTGATGAATATCTGAAGTGTTTGTGTCCTGGCTCTTGTAGGTAATGCTGCCATCATTCTGCGCAGTCGTCTGAAAGTTAAGGTGGTGAAAGGCATTTTCCAGAGGAACGAGCAGCTCTTCAGCACTCAGGACAATGGAATAGTGCCTCATAACCACATAAATAACGAGGCAGGCAAAATCACACTGCAGTTACAGGTAACGCAGCACTGAATCAAAACATTGGGCTTGAGACAAAGTCTGTCTTTTATTTGCCAACACATTTTGGCACACAGGGCCAAAAAAAGTACTAAAGGTTTTTTAAATACAAACACTGACAAAATTCAAACTTACAATCCACCAATAAGGACACTTGAAAAAAATCTGATGATATGGTGTCTACCAGTCACATGACACAAAGGGAGATGCCATAAAACAAGCTAAGGGCCTTTTTTTATGCCTTGCCCTTTTTCCTAGTACTTTGTACCAAATATTATATATATATCAGGCATGAAAACACCTCACCTTTCGGCGAAATTCACCGTTTTAAAACCAAAATGGGTCTCCTACGTGATTTGTGAAAATATTGGGGCCTGGCCAGCATTTACCCGCTATATCTCTATAGTTTTTTTTTTTTTTTTTTAAACAACAATTTTATTTGTCAAAAATTGTCACACAAGTTTAAACAACATTTCCATTTTCCATTACAACTGAATAAAAATGAAATAAAAATTGTGCAAATAATAATACAAAATAATAATAATAATAATAAAAATAAATAAATAAATAAATAAATAAATAAATAAATAAATAAATAAATAAATAAATAAATAAATAAATAAAATAAATTAAATAAATAAATAAATAAAAAACATACAGCAATAACATAGGCTACTTGTCTATATACTCTCAATGTCCATCAATTCCACGAAGGAGTCACCATCTAGACTCTCCAAAAAGTTATAGAACACTTTCCCAATGGACCAAAAGGTATCTGGCTTGTTTTTCAAAAAGTAGGTAATCTTTTCTAAGGCAAGGTGTGAGGTCATCCCCTTTATCCATTGAGACACGCCGGGACTTTATTATTTTTTCCAAGTATATGCTATTACACGCTTAGCCTCTAGCAAACAGAGAATTAACAATAATCTTTCATGTTTGGTGATTTTAAAATTCAGAGGACAAACATGCAATATACACAGCTTTGGATCAAGAGGAATTGCTTTACTAATGATTTGGCTTATAATATTCAGTATTTTAACCCAAAAGCAATTAACTTTAGTGCATTCCCACATACAGTGGAATAAAGTTCCCTTTTCTTGTTTACATTTGTAGCACATATCAGGAATATTCGGGTTGAAGTGATGTAACTTAACTGGAGTGATATATTGTCTACTCAACCATTTATACTGAAGTAGTCTCAAATGGGTGTTCATTGTCTGAGTCTGGGCTTTCAAGCATGCCATTTGCCACTCTTCCTCTGTTATATCAGTCTGCAGGTCAGACCGCCAAGCTTGAAGTCTATCATTAAATGATTCTTTAGATTTGGCTACAAACAGTTTATATAACACAGAAATCTGACCTCTACCTTTCAAGCAGTTAAGTGTGATATTCTCCAAAGTAGAAAGAGTTGGTTCAACCACTTATCTCTATAGTTACCATAAACTGCGCAGCTTTAAAAAAAAACAATCATCATTCCTAATGCCGAAACCCGACAGCCCATCCGAGTCAGAGTAGGGCAGAATTGTTTTCAAAGTCTTTTACACCGAGTCTGACAACTGGACACACTGCCAAACAAAGAACTGCATGTCGGAAAGCAAGCCTGAGGTAAGTTAGCTTACAATGTTAACTGTCCTGTCAGATACAGACAGTGATGTTGCCAATGTCATTTTTTAACCCACTGTTATTAACCAATAATGTTACCTAAGTTAATTGTTAATTTATGGAGACAAGTGGCAGCAACCTGAATGTAATGAAGGCTAACGTCAACAACAGGATAAAACGTGTCGGTATCTTTCTCTTGTTGCATGTTATCTATACAACTTGTAAGCTAATGCAAGCAGGAGCAAGCTCCTATATGCTAGCTTTTATAGAAATGAGCCTGACCTCCGTTTTACATACGATGCTAATAGATGATGCACATTATACGTTTAAAATGGTCATGGCTGAGACATGCTGGTAAACCGAGAAAACAGGCCCTTGAGATTTTGGTTCAGGCGAAAAAGAAAAAAATAATCTCATGCTGTGTGTTTTGTGTAAATACTTGCCTCCACACATTAAAATGGCCCCCATATTTTATGTTTTATGTGTTCAGATTCAGATTTTTTGCTGCCGTATCCTTCTCACTTTTTTTTACCCCTGACCAGTTTTCATGCCTGATATATACAGGTCCTTCTAAAAAAATTAGCATATTGTGATAAAGTTAATTATTTTCCATAATGTAATGATAAAAATTTAACTTTCATATATTTTAGATTCATTGCACACCAACTGAAATATTTCAGGTCTTTTATTGTTTTAATACTGATGATTTTGGCATACAGCTCATGAAAACCCAAAATTCCTATCTCAAAAAATTAGCATATTTCATCCGACCAATAAAAGAAGTGTTTTTAATACAAAAAAAAGTCGACCTTCAAATAATTATGTTCAGTTATGCACTCAATACTTGGTCAGGAATCCTTTTGCAGAAATGACTGCTTCAATGTGGCGTGGCATGGAGGCAATCAGCCTGTGGCACTGCTGAGGTGTTATGGAGGCCCAGGATGCTTCGATAGCGGCCTTAAGCTCATCCAGAGTGTTGGGTCTTGCGTCTCTCAACTTTCTCTTCACAATATCCCACAGATTCTCTATGGGGTTCAGGTCAGGAAAGTTGGCAGGCCAATTGAGCACAGTAATACCATGGTCAGTAAACCATTTACCAGTGGTTTTGGCACTGTGAGCAGGTGCCAGGTCGTGCTGAAAAATGAAATCAGATGGAAGCATGAAGTGCTCCAAAATCTCCTGATAGCTAGCTGCATTGACCCTGCCCTTGATAAAACACAGTGGACCAACACCACCAGCTGACATGGCACCCCAGACCATCACTGACTGTGGGTACTTGACACTGGACCTCAGGCATTTTGGCATTTCCTTCTCCCCAGTCTTCCTCCAGACTCTGGCACCTTGATTTCCGAATGACATGCAAAATTTGCTTTCATCCGAAAAAAGTACTTTGGACCACTGAGCAACAGTCCAGTGCTGCTTCTCTGTAGCCCAGGTCAGGCGCTTCTGCCGCTGTTTCTGGTTCAAAAGTGGCTTGACCTGGGGAATGCGGCACCTGTAGCCCATTTCCTGCACACGCCTGTGCACGGTGGCTCTGGACGTTTCTACTCCAGACTCAGTCCACTGCTTCTGCAGGTCCCCCAAGGTCTGGAATCGGTCCTTCTCCACAATCTTCCTCCGGGTCCGGTCACCTCTTCTCGTTTTGCAGCGTTTTTTGCCACACTTTTTCCTTCCCACAGACTTCCCACTGAGGTGCCTTGATACAGCACTCTGGGAACAGCCTATTTGTTCAGAAATTTCTTTCTGTGTCTTACCCTCTTGCTTGAGGGTGTCAATGATGGCCTTCTGAACAGCAGTCAGGTCGGCAGTCTTACCAATGATTGCGGTTTTGAGTAATGAAACAGGCTGGGAGTTTTTAAAAGCCTCAGGAATCTTTTGCAGGTGTTTAGAGTTAATTAGTTGATTCAGATGATTAGGTTAAAGCTCGTTTAGAGAACCTTTTCATGATATGCTAATTTTTTGAGATAGGAATTTTGGGTTTTCATGAGCTGTATGCCAAAATCATCAGTATTAAAACAATAAAAGACCTGAAATATTTCAGTTGGTGTGCAATGAATCTAAATTATATGAAAGTTTAATTTTTATCATTACATTATGGAAAATAATGAACTTTATCACAATATGCTATTTTTTTGAGAAGGACCTGTACAATAGTGCATTTATATTTGTAAATGTATACATAAACATTACGGTTCAAATGTTTAGGGTCAGTAAGATTTCTTTTTGACATTTATAATGTTAAAAGATTTATAAATGTATACATAAACATTACGGTTCAAATGTTTAGGGTCAGTAAGATTTCTTTTTGACATTTATAATGTTAAAAGATTTCTATTTCAAATAAATTCTGTTCTTTTAAACTTTCTGTTCTTCCAAGTATCCTGCTAAGAAAAATATAAATCAACCCCACAACTGCTGTCTTCTTATTAACATTAATAATAATTAGAAGAGATGTTTTAAAATGGGGATAATAAAACTGTTTCTTGAGGACACAATCAGCATCTTAGAATGATTTTTGAAGGATCATGTGACACTGAAGACTGGATAAAAGTGTGCTGAAAATTCAGCTTTGCCATCAAAGAAATAAATTACATTTTAAAATATCTTAAATTAGAAACTGCTATTTTAAACTGTAATAATGTTTTACAATATTGCTATTTTTACTGTATTTTGATCAATTATATGCACCCTTGTTGAGCACAAGAGACTTTCAAAAACAATTGGTAAAAATCTTCCTGACCCAAAACTTTTGGACGATAAGAGTATATATTCATACATATCCACAAACATATGCATATCTATAAACTAGTGCTGTCAAACGATTAAAATATTTAATCTCGATTAATCGCATTAATGTCATAGTTAACTCTCTTGATTTCTTTTTGTTCATTATTTTTTCTCATTTTAATGCTCTTATCAACATGAAAAAAGTGGATTGCTTGCTTTGTGCACATTTTTTTTTTTATTGAAAACAACATTGGCAATACTGTGTTCAATTTCACACTAACATTCTCACTTGGAGCAAATAATTTCTTTGTAACACAATGTAACACTGTCCATCAATAAAAGGGTGAAAGAAATACTGACGAGGTACTGATATTGACGAGGGGGCGGAGAATTCGCATCAGCTGTGTGTGTGCTTGGCCATCATCAAGTGGTATTTCAGACTGGACGTGCTGCGATGATGATAGCTCAGTTCATAACGACAAAACACACAGATCACTTTGGTCTAGTAGTCAATGAAACCATTTGGCAACTTTTTAAAAGTAAACTTTCCATTCAAAATCTTATTGACATCCATTTCGGCGTCTCGCGCTCGTCACTCAAAACGTAACGTTAACCTATTTGGCCGGCTCTCAAGCCCAAACAAGTGTGTGCGCGTGCCTGTTGTTTTGTTTCCGGTCTAGCTAGATCCATTTGCGCTTTGGTCGACGAAGCAACAAAACGTCCTCGCACGGCGCAAGCCCTTGAAATGAACAGGTCTCATAGCGCAGCGGCGCGCATGCCGCGTCCTGTTGCAAAAGCATGTGAAAAAAAAAACTACAAAGTTTGCTAGGCCAAAAAGACCGTTAATCTCGCGATAAAAAAAAATTAATCGCGTTAAAATGGTTTTGCGTTAACGCCGTTAATAACGCGTTTAACTGACAGCCCTACTATAAACATATTCATATAAATGCATGTACCTGCATCTGCTCACAATAAATATACAATTTATTAGCTAGCCATAAAATAATTTACAAAGTTTTTTAGAATGCAGCACTCATATACATTAGTTATTGTTGTAACTATAAGTTGTTATAAGGGTTGAGGAGACGAGAATAAAAGTAAAATGTCTTCAAAGCAGATCTTGAAATTTGTTGCACAAGAAAAAAATATGAATGTCTGCCATGTAAGGGCACTCTTTGAATATAATGTTTTTTAGGCCAAAGACACTTAAACGACTGTTTAGGCCAGTCTAATTTTACACTTGATGGTAAAATGAGTGGTATATGAAAAAACCAACAAAAAAAACATTCTGTCCTTCAAGACTTTTTAGAGACATTTTTCCATGGTGACAGACATAATAGGAGTTATTTGAAAACAACAACTGTGATAGGTCTATATGTCCAGTTGCCATAACAATAACATGATGTCATTGACAACCTGCTCTTTTATGTCTGAGATGGATATTTTGGACCAGAGTGGCATGTTATTTGTGCAGAAATACACCGGCTTGTTTAAATGCTTTTGTGTGCAATTCATCCATTGGCCATCTGTGATATGGATATTATGTGTGTGTATGAAGGTGCTGAATGAGGTGGTGGTGGACAGAGGACCCTCATCCTACTTGTCCAATGTTGACCTTTACCTGGATGGACGTCTCATCACATCTGTACAAGGAGACGGTGAGCACAGATTTACTGGGCCGTTCAGTTTTTATCTATCTTAAGAAATTAATAATTTTATTCAACAAGGTTGTGTTGAATTGATCAAAAGTGACAGGAAAGACACATTGTAATAATAATGCTGTTCTTTTGAACTATTCTCTATTCATCAAAGAATCTTCAAAAATGTATCACGGTTTCCATGTAAATATTAGGCAGCGCAATTGTTTTCAACATTGCAAATCAGCATGTTAGAATGATTTCTAAGGATCATGTGACACTGAAGACTGGAGTAATGAATGCTAGGAATTTAGCTTTGCCATCACAGGGATAAATAATATTGTAAAATATATTATAGTTTTTAATGTTGTTTAATATGTCTATGTGGTGTTTTAATATGGTTTAAGACAAACCATGTGCAAATTCATAAGTCAACACCATTGCTGAGTATTTTCTCTTTAAAACTGCAGTTTTCAAAAGACAGTCTCACAGGGTTAAAACAGGGTTTGAAATCGACGGTGTTTCTTACGGGCAGTGGAGTCTCAAGAGAAGCCAGGTTATGTTATCCTGGTATATTTTTTGTTGATATGAAAAATCGTTTTCATTTAGCAATATAGCGGGTGAATTATGTATATGATGTATATTACAATGTAATGATTAGCTATGCCTTTCTCCACTGACGTTCTGTGTTGTTCAAAGTGTTTCTTAGGATACTGATTGTTTGATGGCTCTGACTCTGAGGTGGTGAACAGGAACATGGTTTGTGTAACATTAGCAACACATTATTAGCTGTTTGATAACGTACTCACAAGCAAAAGGCTTATATTAATTACTATTATGTGTCCGACGTTGTAAATAGCGATACCACTGTGCAGCGTTTACTTCAGTAAGTTGACTGAGTGAGTCTCTGAGCTGGTGTGAGTGGAGGCGGGGATAATTAGCGTAATCATGAGTACACGTATACTAAATAAAGCAAAGGTGTAAAATTACATTCAAGCTATTTAAAGACATGAATAATTTTTTTTCCACAGGGAAAAAAAGGTTTAAATGTGTTATTTTGGTGATGAAAGATGAGTTTTAAGTGATAAAATTATTGACTATAGCGGGACTTTAAAAATAATATATATTATAATTGTAATATTTCACAATATTGCTGTTTACTGTATTTTTGATCAGATAAATGCAGCCCTGATGAGCATAAGAGACTTCAAAAACATAAAAAATCTTATCCATGTAGCTTATCATAGACGCACTTCATCTTAGTGTTTGATTTTTTTTTTTCTTCTAGCTCAAGCAGGTCACAGTACATTATGGTCTTTTCATTTGCTTTGACGAGAGTCCAGCTGCTATGAAAATAGATGTAAATATGTGGCTTTGTTTCTATTAGTGTTAATTTTGTCACGTATTTTTAATTTTGTCTTAGTCTTAGTCTTGTGCCAAATGTCCTTGTTAGTTTTAGTCATATTTAGTCATTCACATATCTTTTTTTGTTAGTCAAGTTTTAGTCGACTAAAAGTCTCGTCGTTTTAGTCAAAAGAAAACTCAATATATCTTAAGTCAAGTTTTAGTCAAAACATTTTAGTCTTTTTTTTAAATAAATAATTTCTGAGATTATTTCTGATAACCATTTCAGTCAAATAGTGTTTCACGCTTCTCAAATATTGATTAAAGGTCATAATTACCTGACAAAATACACTTGTTTAAGGATTTTTGATGAATGCAACTTTGTTAAACGTGTCTGGTTTTCTAAAGTTGTTCTGAAAAGTATGTTATTTTGAACTAACACAATTCAAAAGCTGGGGCCCAACAGACTCCTATTGACAAGTTACAAAAGTTTTTAAAACTGTTTTTGGTTGCCTTGTGTCTCATTTTTTTGTTCAGAGCAGAAATAAAATAAGTATATACCCAGAAAAACTGAAAAGAATAGGCCTACTGTAGGCCTAAAATACAACCTATTTACATTCTAGGTTGGTCTTGAGAAATAACAAACAAATTAGATTTTGCAAGGCTTAACAATTAATATTTCTGCTAGGTAACTGGTTGATTTACAGCGTAGATGTTTTTCCCCGATATTTTTTGTCCGCAGTGCTTCCCGTCAGTTATAATGACACATGATTTTGACCACTTATTAAGTTGTGTTTTGTAGAAAGCCTTTCTTTAAAGTGAATTTCGTTTTGTATAAATTGTATCTTCATTTTAATCAATGTTTCATCAACAAATTGCCTGGATTAATAAACGAGAAGCAAATAGTACACAATATAATCCGGACACGAAGGTGCGGGCGCGTGACCTGGAGCGCGTCTCATAAATGAACTGAAACTCAGCTTATAAGATACTTGCCTCACAGACCTGAGAAGAATATCTATAGAAAGCCTGAAATGTGTACTTTTAAACAAAACAATTCAAAACGAAAAGAAATGGGCTGTTCTCTGTTTATGTAGGCTAATCCGTATAAAGTGTGCATTTCTCTCTAGGCGCGTTCACTACTGCGAAGATGGCGAGTCAGCATCGTCAACTTTATCTTTGCAGCCAACACTGTTATAAAACACTAGTTTATTAATAAACACATCAAATGTTTAATGCATCATTACTTTTGACGTTTTTTTGTGCGCCACTGTGGGCGTTCTGAGCGAGCGGCGCGTAATCTTCAGAAATGTGCTCTCCGCTCTAGAGTAAATATTACCACTCCGCTCACATGCATGCTCTGGTGTGAGACAACATGTATCATCTTCTGTTGTCTAAGAGTTGATTGACAGCTTTTAGATGCATTATTGGCATCGCCACCCTCTGGTTACATGAACGTGTCACCGCATCAGAATCGAAAACATGGGGATTTTTTATAGACGACAATTGCACAACCTATTCGATATTCTATAATAAAATCAACTAATCGAATATTCGAAAATCGTGACTCATCCCTAGTAACCGCTGAATATTCTATCTCATGATGAAAAAGACGATTGTAGACGAAAATGAAGAGAGATTTTATCTTAGTCTTTATTTTCTGCAAAACATTTTAGTCTCGTCTTTTTTCGTCAACAATAATGCATGTTAATTTAGTCTTAGTCATCGTTTTTGGACATTGGTGCAGTCTCGTCATTGTCTCGTCTTAGTCATGGAAAAAAAGGTCTTTGACGAACATATTTAGTCTCGTCTGTCGAAATTAACACTGGTTTCTATGCAGGTGTAATAGTTTCCACCCCAACGGGCAGCACGGCCTACGCTGCTGCAGCGGGAGCTTCCATGATCCATCCCAATGTCCCTGCCATCATGGTGACCCCCATCTGCCCTCACTCCCTCTCTTTCAGACCCATAGTGGTGCCTGCTGGCGTGGAGCTCATGGTGAGAATGACATTTTGCCAAAGTTTAGCCATTTGAATGACTAACATTTACCAAGCAAACTTTTGTTTATTCATCTCATATGAGAGCTGCAGAAATACAGTGTTATCTTACAACAAACTGTATTTACTCTGCAGATAACTCTATCACCTGATGCTCGCAACACAGCCTGGGTCTCATTTGATGGCAGAAAGAGGCAGGAAATCCAGCATGGAGACAGGTGTCACTCGTTTACACAATCCCATGAACAAATAACTTTTACCTTCCTCATAATGCATGATACAACAACAGCTGTTACAGTTATGGAAATGAGCATCAACATTATCAGTAGGGATCAGCACTCAGCCTTTGTACAGTTCAAATGCAGTTTGCCTCTTTCATTAAGAATTCATTGGCTATGTATAGTAACAGAAAACAGGTAGTTTAGATTAAATCATCACTTGAACTCTCACAACCAGGGTGGCCGCGGGTCCTTAAAGGGGTCATATAATGGTACATGCACTTTTACAAGTTGATTGTACTGAAATGTGTGTTGACAGTGCCTGTACACAACCATCATATAATGATAAAAATCCATCCAGTGTTTTTGTTTTAATCTCCTTATATGTTTTCCCCTGCCTCAAATTGAGCCGTTCGTTTCTGTGACGTAGATAAAACGGACGCCCCTCCCACGATTGTTGATTGACAGCAGCGTTTCAACACAGACCCGCCCTGAGCGAAATGTGTTCATAGTCCGTCATTGTTTACACTGGAGCAGAATGGCGTCTTGCGATTGTGGTGTTCTGTTCTTGGATGTAATAACGAACACAACAGTCATTTTGTTGTTCCTAAATCCGAACCGCTGAAGACGCAGTGGCTGAGTTTGTTTACGATGGGAATATTCCCCACGATCAACGTCAATGCGTTCATGTTTGCTCGAATCATTTCACACCAGACTGCTTTATAAACGAGGAGGGTCAGTATGGTTTTGCTAAGAAGCTGCTCCTGAAAAAGGAATCGGTACCAACTATACGTGTTCCTGCTGCACCTCCAGAAGAAGTGAGTGTAACGTTTCATTAACCTTTAAATATTAATCTTTGCAAACCGCTTGCAGGCTTCACGATGAATGTGGCTAATGTTTACACTCAGGGTGCATTACGGCATGTATTCTATGTAATGTTACGACGTTCTCAATATAATTAATAATCCCACGTTTATAATGAACAACGCGTTATGGTTATTGTGTTATTAAAAACTACGCACAGAACAAAGGGGGCGGAGTGAGCAAAGCTCATTATCATTTAAAGGCATATGCACTGAAACGGCGTGCTGAAAACAGAGCTGTTTTTGAGCAGGTAAAATTTGTGTTTTCTTAAAATACTAATGAGAATTTTTAATAAAAGTATATTACAAAGTTTTTATTTTGACCCTAAAGATTCATATTAACTTGTACAAAAATGGCATTATATGACCCCTTTAAAAAGTCTTAAAATGTATTAAATAAAGTTTTCCTAATAAAAGGCCTTAAAAAGTATTAAAATGTCTTAAATTCAGACTCAATGGGTCTTAAATATTTATGGTCACATTACCGCTAAAATTTCTCCAGTCAAATAACCAGTGAAGCATCGAATCGCGAGAATGATTCTGATTTTATTACATAAACAGCGATTGATAATGATAATGACTTCTGGTAGCGCTGTTGAGACGCGCGCTGCCTGTCTCTGTGAGAGATTTTATAGTAAGAAATTAAAACAAATGAACATAACAGCCAGGGCTCCAGACTCCAGAAATTTTGCGACCATTTTTCATGCCGGTGCGATCAAATATTTATTTAGGTCGCACTGGCGCGACCACAACATTGCCGAGCAGCGAATGCAAACAAAATGAAAGCGGAACGAAAATGCGCTACTCATTTATGCTCCACGGACCAATAATAGAGAGCGCAGCGCCCCGAACTTGCACTTGCCAGTTGCTGGCCGATGTCGATCACGCGACACTGTTACTACGAGATCCAGTGAAGAAATCCATTGACTTCGCCTCAGAATTAATAACATCATCTCTGCGAGATCCAGTGAGAAACACTCCGATTCGGAGTGATTCAGTTTTCTGTTATAAACCATCGATATCAGATCAACACAGCGCTGACGTGGAAACCAGGAGAAACACTTATAGAAGGCTTTCAGTTCACAAATCAGCAACATTCACCATGGATTTATGCTAATGTAGTAACTCTAAACATTACTATGGTATTGTGACAGAAATAGTGAAAAGCTTACAAGTACTACTACTAACTTTTTTCAGCACTTCAAAACTATAATATCATAAATGTTATTTTTAATGTGATGACCAACACATTTTTGTTCATCCTTTAAAGATTGTCCTAAAAACGTTAGGAAAACTGTTATTTAAACACTTATTTAAAATTACAATAAATTGCCATTGTAAACAGTAGGATGCTTATTGGATATTTTCACTCCCTAATATAATTTTTTTTCTCGTTTTGCTTTTTAATTTATATTAAGACATTATGAATGATAATAATTAAAGTTTATTTCATCTACACCCTAAATTAATCTGAGTGCTTTATTGTCCGCCCCAGTGCTGCCAGATCTGTGTTGTAGAGCTCTGTCTCGGTGCTGCTGCCTCAGATGTTAGTCTGGAGCCTGTGAACTTAAAATAAAACTGCACATTGTAATATCTGTACGTTAAGTCTATTATTAAAGAATTTGTCAGTATTACAGTTATTTTGGGGGAAATTTGAATAATTGCATTGCAAGCTGATTTAAGTTTTGCCCCTAAATTTTCTGCTTGCGCTCCTAAAAATATCAGTCAGGGGCTACAGCGCTCATAGTGAAAAAAGTTAGTCTGGAGCCCTGCACACATAAAAACATGTTTTTTATTTATAACATATGATATAGCCTAGATAAGTAACATAACATGACGGGAGCTATTTTGCTGAATATTCTCACGATTGCAAATGTTACATTTGATTTTAGTTCAATAAACAAGTAGTTAATATTAAATTTACTTAGGTTAAACATTAAATATTACATATACGTTTGTAATATAATGTGTATTTCCATCAGAGGTTTGATCTTAAATTTCATTCAAAGTGGCATTAAAAAGGTCTTAAAGTCTTAAATTTAACTTGTTTATATCTGTAGACACCCTGCACAACAATCGGATCTGTTAATCATGAGTTTTGTTTTCCCCCATAGCATTAAGATCACAACCTCTTGCTTTCCGGTTCCTTCTATCTGTTGTCACGATCTGGTGTACGACTGGTTTGACAGTTTGGCTCAGTGTCTTCACTGGAACGTCCGCAAGAAGCAAACACGTTTAACAGATGCCAGCGACTCTTCCGAAACGGAGAACTGAAACCACCATAAAACCAAGTGTTCTCACAGTCTGTTGACATTCCAAATGAATTCAGATCTCCATCCTGACTCACTGAAAAGGAGGGTTTTTTATATTTACATTACATTGTTCATGTCCATATTCATAGATGAATTTCATTATAGCTCACAAGTACTCATGTTCTACCTGAAAAATAACACATTAACTAGTTAGAGGTCAGCCTGGATTACTTGTAATTTATCGGTATCTAAAAGTTTGTTTGTTTAAGAGCATCTAAAATCATGATGCATGATTGCTAAACGTCATTATGCAGACAGTTTCCTACATTCTGTTTTTGTAGCTGACGGCTTCTCATAATTAACAACATGCTGAAGAGTAACTGATCCCATTTACTATTGAACAGGTTTTTTAATACCATTTATTAACCTTTACCATTGACAAAAATGCTTAGTTAATTTTTCGCCTGTAGATTCATCCATGTTTAAATAGTTGTTTAATACACACGTTTAAAAAGGAAATGCACATTATACTGTAGCTCGAAATGTAATTTGTCCATTAGCATAAAACTTTGATTTTTGAGGTGTTTTTACAGTGCGTAACTCGTAACAACGTAGCTGTTGACTAAATTTACCACAGACAGGAGTTGGGATTTCTATGTGGTTTGCTACAACAGTAGTTCCTCTTGTGTGGTAATAAATTGCATAAAAAGCCATTCTTTGTCAGTTTTTGTTTGCAATCCGTTTTGTGCACTCTACTAGACACCATTGTACATTCAACTACTAAGATTAAACACGGTTTGGCAGGTTTTTTATTGTAGCTCACTTTAGCTGTTGTTCGATTTCCATTCAGATTGACTAACCTGTGCAGAGCCTTTCTGAATATGAATCAAGTGTTCTCGTTTTTCTCTTTGTCAGGTTGGCCGTCTGTGTCTAACCCAAGTAGATCTTGAGAAAGAACATTGTAGCCTCCCTGTGGTGACAGGATGGTGCTACATATACTGCATTTTCAGAGCTGCACCATCCTTTGTTTAATTTTTACTCTACATAAGCTGTGATTTATTCATTTTTACAAATGCACTGTGTGTTTTGCACTTGTCACTATGTATTACTGATCCTTTATCTAGGTCATATCACATTATTGCATAAGAACTGGTATAGCTGAATGTAAGCTGTTTACATTTTGATGTAAATTAGAGATACTATGACGTATTTATCTCGTTTGTAATATTTCAATAAAATGTTTCTTTTTATCTTGAATGTTTTGTTTTATTTTAGGGATTATTTATATTTTTTATTAAAATTACTTAATGCTCAAGATTTGAAATGTACCATTCAATCCTGCAGTGGTACAATCTTGTATTTAATCTTACGTATAATGGAATAAATTTAATTGTTTTTGACTATCAAGCTTCTTAAATGAAACAATCTAATGTTTGCAGAGCAATGGAAAAGATAACATTATATATATTTAAAAACTGTAATAGCTTGTGTGAAGTATATTTTAAAAACCAAAATGCTTGTGACAGTTTTCAACAAAACAATGCAAACTGCTTGAATTCTATATTTTTATTGCAATGAAAGGATACAGATTGTAGACAGACACTTCAATTATTCGCCATATACTGCAAAAAGACAATCCTCAACAATCTAAATGCAGACAATTAGTTGAAGATGCTGACCACATAAAAAAGATGAGATTTAAATTTTTTATAAATGAAATAACTACATTTTTACATGAGTCACCTAATGTCAAATGAATCTTCCTGCAAAAAAAAAAAAAAAAAAAAAAAACATCTGGGATATCAGCATTTTTCTCTCTCATAAAGATAACGGGACAGAAAAAAGGTGAGTGAAGTTCCATATAAAGTAAAAATATGTCTTTAGTTACACGTTGTGTCATGCCCAGTCTATCCAGGTCTTCAAAGTCAATGACAGAATATTGAAAACATACATAGTATTTCTACAGGAACACTAAGCGTGACCCCTCTGGGGTTTTGACTGACAAGATCATCTACTTACAGACGTGGTTAAAGATTCATACATTTGATGAAGAGAAAGAGAGAGACGTTCTCTCAGGCACGAGGGCTTTCCCTGCACCTCGTCAACTTGAGATGTCCGTGAATTTTGAGAGATGCGTTTAACAATGGTTTTTAGTTTTTAAATGTAGGAAAAACACCTTTTCAGCATCTTGTCTTGTGCGCTTTTGACAACCACTAGAACTCAGATGTTTGCTGCATTCTTTCTGAAGTCTTCAGCATTGAAAACAATTGGTGGTTTTAGTATTAATACAAAATGCAGTGAAATGAAAAACCTGTGTGTCTGACTTTATAAAATAGAGTACAGTTCATGCTGAACCTGAACTGCTGACATGAACATCTCTGGTAGATTTATAGAATCCATATATAAATGATACATTTGTATTTTATCTCTTAAATATCATCCTCAGTATGAGTCAAAGAAACAGCTAATGTAAAATAATACTCTAGCCAATTAGTTAGCAACCCTACGGAAAAATAGCATTGGACCTTGGCCCTGTTAAAATGCAAACTAACAATCTATTTTGGACCACAAGCCGCTCGGGTAAGTACGATTTGTCAACCTGGGACTTTGAACACCAGATGGGAGAACCAGAGGCTATGATGCACAGATGTGATTGGCTCTAGAGGACACATACGAGCTACGGCATGACATGTTTTAACTCCTTATTTGTAAGTTGGTCATAATGTAAATGTACATGAAAAAAGCATCCATATCCCGCATCATTTGGCACGAATGTGTATGTAGTTTCCCCTTTTGAATGCAGTCGACCTCATAAGACTCAATTGGAGTTTGGTTTTAAATAACTGCCTACCACAGTCAAGGATACTACTCCAATTTATTAACCCCTCGTTTTCAATAACAAGAACTATATCTCGTTAGGGTCCCAAAACGTGATTGCAGAAATATATGTGGCAGACCGTGTCAATAGCACAAAAATACAGCTCTCGTCCCAAACCTAGCAAGATCTCCCAGAGTTCCTCAAAGAAATGTCACAGGTCAAGTGCCATTGACATTTATGACTGAAACGATAGATAACTAAGACAAAATATGTTGGTCCTTCCAAATTATCCTATGTATCTAAAAGGAAAGAACAAAAGAAAAACCCTTCAACTTCAGATTTGAATCATTCAGACTATATTGGAGAGCGAACATTCATATGTGGGTTAAAAAAAAACATTGTGAAAGTTGACCGATTCAGTCCTTAACACTTAACACTAACATGTTTATACAACAAACCGCTTGACATTAGATAAAGTTAACATGAAAAAAGAGAAAAATCAAGGAACCAGAGAAACATGGGGCTCGGGGAGACTTGCATTGTTGCATCCCCAGTGGGGAAAGCATTTTCAGGGAATTTTCATTTTCTTTGCGATATTTCCATTGTCATCGTAGCCGTTTCCTGCTCTCGTTTATCCTTTAAGCCTGTCTGTTTTCACAGAGGAAGATCTTAGCCTGAACAGAAATGGGAAACATCTTCTGAACTTGACAGAAGTACATCAGCAGGTCCACATGGAGCATGGGAGTATGTGTGCGGTGTGAGGAAAACGTTTATGTCTGAACAGTCAAGGGCTTTGTCTCACTTTGCTCTTCTTCGTCAACTTCTTCCTCATCCTCCTCTTCTGTGTGCTGCTCCAGCTCTTCTCTGGTGATCATTTCAAAGTCGTTGCCGTTGCTGTGTTGCGAGCCCTCGTCCTCTCGCCTGTCACTGTCTGTGTCTGACTGACGCTCTGCGCCCGCTTCCATTTCTTTATTCTCGTCTTCATCCTCTTCCTCCTCGCCGTCTTTCTTCTCGCTGTCTGATTTATCCTCGCTATCTGATTTCTGCGCTTTGCTGGAATCCGAGCCCTTGTCAGATTTCTCGCTGCTGGATTTCTTGGAGCTGGAGCGGGGACCCTTGTACTCATGCGTATAGAGGGGCCGGAAAGAGTCGATAAAGCCCACGTCGGCTGTCAAGTTCGGTAGGAACCAGAAGTGATGGCGGCCGCCGGTCACCAGCCAGATGATCAGGAACAAGATGCAACGAGCTGAACGAAAGGGAAAAGAAGGAATAAGAGGATGAGAAAAGATAGAACATGGTCACTTGAAAATGGTAGACGATATCAAATTGCAACTAGAATGTAAAGTCTTGAGGTCGTACCAACAGCCAGTAGTAGTATGCTGGCAACGAAGCATCCTGCTGCCACGCTCAGGTAATACACACCAACTCTCATCTCAGCAGGCCACAGAGGGAACAGAGTGGCTGCGATGACAGCAATGACTGCAAACACACACAACGCTCTGAATCAGGACTGGAGCCAGTCAAACGACAGACACTGTAGAAGAAGAGATCCTACCTAGAATCAATCCCATGGCAAAGGTTTTAAAGTGGACTGGATCGTAAACCCAAAAATAAACCTGTAGGGAAGACAAATGTTTGAACTTTTTCATTAGAAAAAAAAAGACATGAAGAATCTATAACAGTATATTTTCATTTTATCACAACACAGTAAGAATACCCAGCCAGCCTAAATATTATAATATTATGTTATACAAGTCTATAATATCATATAATATATTACAATATTTAGGTTGGCTGGGTTCCAAAAACATCAGTGTGTAAATTGAATTATATTATTTTAAATAATAACAACAGTAATAATATTAAGATGATAAGAAAGACTAATATATTAACAATGTTTTTAATAAATATTAAGGGTAAATAATTAAATAAAATAATTATTATACTACTAGTGTGGATATTGTTAATTAAAGGTAAAATTTAAAATGAATAAAAATGACAGGGGCATATAACAAAATTACTAACAAACTAAAATTAAAACTGAAAATATAAAAAAAGCAAATTTTTTTTTTAAATAAAAACTATAATAGTATATAAATTATACAAAAATAACACTGTATACTAGCCCTGTGCAACATTTTATTGTTTTATTCCATAAAATAGTTAAATGTGGGAAAAAAATCGTACTATATAAGGTAAGGTATATTTTTCTTATACTGTAAGCATTATTTCTACAACTGTTAGTTGACCCTCAATTCTGATTGGTCAATAGCTGTTTTATTCACGATAAGGCACGACTATGAGCTCTTCACCCAACGGTTCTGTGTATCACTGCGCAACTTAAACATATGTTTGTTCTTATTTGAAGAAAAACTTAATTGGAATGCTAAAATGTTTAAAGTAAATTTTCATTTCATAGGCGGCATGATAGTAAATGAGTGGTTTGAGGAACAATTTGGAGAGACATGAACCGTCATGGTCCAGTGCTGAAATTATTATTACATGTATTATGAGTGTATTATGTATTGTGTATTATTATGAGAGAGAGATAAACCAAGCGAGTGTATTACCTGCATCTGATATACCATTCATTCTTCTGGTCAAGCTTATATCCATAACAAAAAATAAGTTGCAATGACTGCTGAGGAAAGCTATATCTTTATCTTTAGAATATCTATATATTTTTCCCTTTAACGGTTAAGGGGATTCCCCATGGCTAGTTGATGCATTTGTCGATTGTATCTTATAAGGTGTTGTTTAAAGTAAAAACAACGTCCCTGTTTACAACCTTGTTCTAGGCCCTTTCAATATTAAAGTCTTTGCTACTGACTCGATCATAAAGACCATCTTTGCTGCCATCTAACGGCGCAACAATGTAACTTTCACTGAAGTCGAAAAACCCAATCACTAACGGACCCTTTTTCAATACAAATTACGGCATATTATTTATATAAAATAAAATACTATTTATTGAACAATAATATTTAAATGAACAATAATAGTCATTATAAAAGTATAAGTATTTGTGAGAATATAATATAATAATGATAGAATATAGCCGCGTTTCCATTACCCTTCAAATTGCGCAAATTGAAACTGCGAATTGAAAATACGGCCAATGGAAACACGTCAATTTCGCAAAAACTCCCATTAATCGCAAAAAAAGTTTACATGCTCTCGCATGAGGTGGTTTTTCAGGCAATTCGAAAAGAAATATTTCGCAAAACTGCAATGGAAACAGTTTTTGCGCATTTACAGGTCACATGACATAGATGTTTGGACAGAATACGAGACAGAGTTCTCGTAGAATTACAGGAATACTGGATTCTAAACCTCAAAGAAATGCCACAATCAAGACTTTGAAGCAGATATGAGGGAGAAACACCCAGAAACACCTCATATGTGCCACTCTCAAATATAAGGGTCTTTCCATGCCATTAATGCTTGGATAACACACATATGTCTCCTTTTAATAATAATGGCCAGTGCAGTGGCTGGGATATACATAAACCTACCAAAGTCCGTTGCCATGACTTTTGGAATGACTTATCGCGAGAGGAAAAAATGAAGTTTTAGTCGCATAACATCAGTTAATGGAAACGCAGTCATTTTGCATTAGTTTTTTGTCGACATTTAGAAAAAAATAAATCGCAAAAGTTTTGCGCAAATCTGTAATGGAAACGGTTCCAGGTCTGTTTTTATTTGAGCTCAATGAGATGACGCATATTACACCTAGGAACATTCTGTTACTATTCACGGTCAGAGACTATTTTTTCCAGCGGAAGGAATGCATTTAGGGATTTTACTTAATGAAAGTAGCATTGATAAGATACATATTTTTGGCTTTAATATTTGTATTGTGTGGTAAGTGTTTTATAACAGCAATAAGGTGCGACAGGCTGTGCTGTATGGCTGTGCTGTATGGTGAATAAGTCACGGCTGAAGGGCGTTGTTAGGAACGACGAGCATAAAGAAGACAATTAAATTGTTAACTGCAAATGACAATTCATCGTCAAGCGAGATTTATATTTACAAGCATCTGTTAGATATGATTTTCTGAATGCTACTCATCCTGACCTCACTGCCATCCAAGAACAGTTGGTCCTCATGAGGTTCCAGCTTGAACTTCTTTTTCACATCCTTCTTCTTCTTTGGAGATCCTGGACTGTCATCCTAAACACACAGAAATAAGCCATCAAAATAAAGATTCATGATATGCACATGTAACAGCACTCATCCTCTCAGATGTTATAGTCATACATTTTTTTCCTTCTTTGTGTCCGCAGCCTCAGAATCCTTCTTTTTGTCTTTGTCTTTTTTGCTCTTTTTTTCCTCTTCCTTGCCGCTGTCACTTTTAGCCTTCTCTTTTTCCTTTTCTTTCTCTTTTTCCTTCTCTTTCTTTACATCTTTCTCTGGCTTCTTCTTCATCACTTTCAGGGCTCTGTGGAAAAACTGCTTCTTCAGGAGCCTGTGAATAGTAAGAATAGTTCAAATTAGTGATTGACTGATACAGATTTTTCAAAATACAAATTTTCAAATACAGATATAATGGGAGCAGACTAATGGAGATGTATCATATAAAATAAAATGAATATGTACACAAAATTATGGAATTGAAGAATTTTACAAGACATTTGTAATTTAATTAAATAAAAGTTATTCAATTACAAGTCAAAAGTGGCAGTAAAGTTTTCTATTTTAAAAATGTCTTCCCACATTGATAATATTAATAAATGTTTCTAATATGCCAACTCTGTATACTCTGATAATATTTCACAATATTACTGTTTTTACTGTATTTGTGATCAAATAAATGCAACCTTAGTGAACATAAGAGACTTCTTTCATTTTTCTTTAGCTTTGATATCTCAACTAATTATTTCAATAAACAGATTTGTTACTACTGAAAAATCACATTCGGCATCATAAAATGAGAGAAAAAGACTAGGTTTACCTGTTGCAGTAGTCCACCACTGACTCTCTGGTTGTGAACAAAGCTTCCTCACCCTTCTTTGCTTTGGCCCACTTTGAATCCAGCAGACATTCAACTGCTTTAGAGGCTGATGAGCAGAAAACAAACATTTGGTGTAATGACAGCATCTGAAGCAAAAAATAAATAAAGTCCCCCTGTAGTCAATAATTGTATCCCTTAAAACTCATCTTTAATCCCCAAATTGACATATTTCAAAGTTTTTTTCTGTGAAAACAAATTCTTCATGCCTTTAAATAGCTTGAATGTAACTCTACACCCTTGCATCATTTAGTATACGCGGGTCCATGAATTCTAATATCAACAGAAAAGACTGTTTTAGACTGTCTTCAGATCACTAAAGTTTTAAAGAGAAAATACTCAGCAATGGTGTTGACATGAATTTACACAAGGTTTGCCTTAAGGGATATTAAACGCAACATATTGACATGTAAACAACATTAAAAACTTGATATAAACCCTATGCTGAAGGGCACAGAAGAAAAAAAGACAGGAATGAGTGCACTGACCGACAAAGTAATCCACTCGATGTCCCATCATGTTGGTGGATTTGGTGGGGCAGTTAAAGCGCAGGTACTTCGCCACAGCCTTCTCCTCCTTGGTAGGTTCACTGACCTCCTGAAAAAAGTGATAAAGATTGTAAAGGCTTGATGATAAAACTGGTCTGCTGAAGACCTAAACAAGTTTCTATCTGAATCAGCAATCAGATCACATTAAATATAATGCTTCAGTCAGAACGTACAATATATAGGAAAATTCAGTAGCATATTGGTTAGGCTATCTGCTGAAATTTGTGATTTTTATTTATTTATTAATACCATCAGTCAATATTGGATACATGATACCACTCACAAGTTTATGTTCAGTATAATCTCTTTTAAAGATATTGATACTTTAATTTAAAATGTTTATTTATATTTAAAATCGTACAAAAGATGTCTATTTCAAATAAATAATGTTTTTAAACATTAAAAAAGAAAAAATCTATTCATTAAAGAATCCTGCAAAAAAATGCATCCCGGTTTCAACAAAATTTTTTTAAACTATTAACAACATTGATAAGAAAGAAATGTTTTTTGAGCAGCAAATTAGCATATTAGAATGATTTCTGAAGGATCATGTTACACTGAAGACTGGAGTAATAATGCTGACATTACCTTCTGAAACCATTTATTTTAAGCGTTTTAATTTTCTTCAGACAAAATAGCATAGAATTGTAATACCGGCCAAAACTTAAAAAAAAAAACAAGTTGTAGCCTAATATGTGCATCCCTATTATATTTGGAGCATAATTCTGGACCAATGAGACTTGAGACACCATGGGAGTGGACCTAGATACTAAACCAAGACTCATAGTTGTAACAGAAATGACAAAAAGCTGGTTTGTTCCTTTGGCTACAGCCCTTAATTCCAGTGAAAAATGATATCAAGAGAATTTAGGATAACAGCAGTGCAGGAATCTAGCTAACCCCTCTGAAAAAGCTTTGAAATGAACCTCCTGCATTTGCAGCAGGACCCTCGTCAATCATGGACTCAATGAATGTGAACTAATTAAAAGCCTCAGCTCACCACATACTGATGTGCTGTGCTCTGTAATCACCATCTCCATTCAGACACACAGAGTCCTCACTGACCCGCTTTATTAAGCTAAAGATCATTACTTGTGTGACCTCACTATACAAAAAAACTCTTACAAATCCAGCCTATAGAGACATCATTCATTTGAGTAATGAATAACTATCAGGCATCACTACCCTATAAGCCTGAGGTTTTAGTATAGGCTCCACAATCCTTCAGTCATACTCTATTTGGTCAGTATGTCTCCTGCACGGCTCAGAGAAACATTCAATGAAGACCATATAAACATGGTATTTTTGTCTGGGAGTTACTGGCACGTTGCCTGATATTCCTTTGGATTTTGTGAAGGAAGTCAGCCAAATGTTTATGGATTATATTGTCTCAGTCACCTTGGTAAATAATAACTTGTCTTGCAATACAGCAGGCCCTGGTCTTGTTATCACTACGGTTTGGTGGTCTCTCAGTGAAAGCTGTACTACATTAGACAGGCTGATGACTTCAGATAAACTGCTTGAAGGGATATTATTAACTCTAGTGATGCACCGATGTGAAAATTGTGGCCGATACCGATATTAATATTGCTGTTTATGGCCGATACCGATATTTACCGATGTCGATATCTCTGTATAGAAAACAAATTTTTATGATAATCAAATAAAGCGCTATTTTCCAAAACACTTTTTTTTTTTTTACTTTTGTAATTTATTTTCAGAAATGACTGATATTGGGCACCTTTACCTGTGTGCAAAATATGTCATCAGATTTTCAGAAGAAAAAATAAATATTTATATAAAAATACATTTTTATAAAGGATACAAGTGTGTCCTGAATTCACACTAGGAATAAGCCAACCCCGAGTATTCTCAATAAACATCTAACTCACTTGAGTCCAAGTCACTGTATTCTGTGAACATTGTACAACAGTTCAAAACTTTAAAGTACAGTACTGTCCTACTAAGCAAAAGACCTTAACTTCTATTTTATAGCACAATGTTATGATAACACTTAAAATGTAATCAATATTAACCCTATTAGACTCACTATGATAAAAATGGCTTCACATGTATAAACAAGAAGTTGAAGTAGTAAGCATAGTTGGAATGTCCTGTATGAACAAAATGACGGAGTATGTTTTTGTTTCCACTGTTCGATCGCGCCCGCGCCTCTCTCTCTCACACGCACGCGCGCGCCACACACACACACAACATATTCCAGCATTGCAAACTTGACGTCGCACAGTTCATAATAGTCACAGAGCTTCAGAGCTAAGGCAGGGCTACAGATTATGTGTCCCTAAAGAACTGTAACGTTATCTAACAGTTAGTAGTTCCGCATTGTAATGGATTTGCGTTCTCGTCGGTTGTTTGACATGGATTTTAACCAGGGTTCAACAAAAGGTAGGCTTTAAATTACTACATTCCCGCTGCTGGTGTATAATGGGTGTGTCGTTGCGGCTCCAACTGACCAACTCGCGTAGTTTTCAGTCAGTGGACTGTCATTGACAGGCGAGAGCTAGCATTTTATTTCAGTTGTAGCCTACATGTAGCCTTACGGGCTGTGAATTAAGATATCCTACAAGCCTGCTCTAATGCAGCGCTTGTTACTAGATAAGTTGTTGATTATGGCTCGAAACGTGTTTGTGTCTAGTTTGTGAAGTAGCATCGCTAGCTAAAGGCTACCGCTAGCTATTACTGGATTTTAAAGATTATCTTTTTTATGCACCCGTGTCGTGTGTCATTCTTACCTTGATCATTTTCATCATCATTTTCCCCCGAGAGTATGCCATTATTCAGTAATCTAACAAAAGCAATCACTGTGAAACATGTAACTTACATGTGTGTCTGAGGTGATTTAATTGCTACATCATAACCCCGGAAACTCCAGCGCGACAATACTTTGATGGTCGGTCAGAACAAGGCAGAGTGCTGTAACTTGCCGCCTCCAGCACCTGCTTCAGCACATTATGTGAGTGTAATGTATGCGCGCGTGCAAAAACAAACATCCCCGCCGGCCCCACATAATCCTACACACACGTCAAATACACAGGAATGATTATCGGCCTGTTCACATCGGCCCTATTTTGACACCGGAACGATACCGATGTGTAAAAAATTGACCATATCGGCCGCCGATATATCGTGCATCACTATTTAACTCATTTCGTCCTAACCCTGTATGACTTACTTTCTTCAGCGGAACACAAGATTGTGTTTTGAATATGTCATGGCAGCAATTGACTTTCATTGCATGGACAATAAAACCCAGACATTTTTAAAAAACATCTTCTTTTGTATTTCACAGAAAAAAGAAAACCATATAGGTTTGGAAAGACATGAGTAAATAAAAGATGACAGACTTTTCATTTTTGTGTGAACTTCCCTGTAACACTTGATCTAATTGGCATCTTTACAGTGGAAAAACATTCAGTACTTTATTTGTTTTAGCTTGATACTTTAAAACCTAAAGATTTGATTTAGGTGTCCTAATGATGTTATGAAGTAAATGTAATGCAGGATTTCTCATCTATCACTCAGAGTGGAAATGTCATTTTAATTTACTTGGCCTTTACGGAGGCACTTTTATTCAGCAAGAACACATTAAATTGATCAAAAATTACAGTAAAGAGATTTATAATGCTACAAAAGATTTCCTTTTCAAATGAACACTGTTTTTTAAACTTTCTATTCATTAAAGAATCCTAAAAAAAAATAATGTTTTCAACAAAAATATTAAACAGCACAACTGTTTTCAAATAATAATATTAAGAAGGGTTTCTTGAGCAGAAAATCAGCATATTAGAATGATTTCTGAAGGACCATGTGACACTTAAGACTGAAGTAATTGCTACTGAAAATTCTGCTTTGTATCACAGGAATAAATTACATGTTTATGCACTGAAAGAAAACCGACCAGCAATGACAGTGGATTTCAACCTGTTGTATATAGAGCAAAAACCAACTTGCTGGAAGGATCACGAAGGGTGACTCTCTTATCAAGACAACACATCATTACTCAAAACTCCACTGTTCTTTTACATAACACCATATTTATTACAGGAACACAGTGGCTGTCTAAAAGATCCACATAACGTAGCACTTGCATTTGTTTGAAATATTGAGGAAGCTACACATGTTAATGATGGAGAATGGCCTTACAGGGATAATTCACCCACAAATGTAAATATTGTCAGCATTTTCTCACTTGTTTGAAATCTCGTTTTCTCATGGAAAATGAGATATTAGGTAAAATGTTATGGACTGACAGTCAGAGTTCACTTTTAATGCAATAAAAGGTGACTGAGTCACACAAGTCCTTGTGTAACTGTTATTCGACGCAGAAATAGTCAAATGAGATTGAAACAACATGAGGGTAAGTAAATGATAGCAAGGAATTGTTATTTTGGATTGAAATGTCTGTTTAATTACACTGCAAATAGGTACAAATGTGGCGATTGTGCAATAGTTGAGAAGTTATGTATTTTGGGCGAAATTTGTTAAAATTCGTGAAGCATCTGAGACAGCAGCTGGTTAATAATAAGAACAGCCTGCAAACCGAGCAGCCTGTGCCGAGCTAAGATGGCCAACTCCATCAGCTGTGCCACCAGACACATACTCTTCACAGGGGAGAGACATTCAAATCAGGTCATGCTCACATCAAATACATCGAGTAAATGTATAAGTGTTTAGATACCTGCCAAGAGATACATTGCATTAGCGAAGAAAGGCGCAAAAATTGCGCCAACACTGATAAATAACCCACCTCCCATATGAAAGCACTGCAAAAATAACGGATCAATGTACAGCTGTATGTTATGTCGAATAAAACACTAACTCGAGAAATGACACAAAGCCAAGCAGAGGCCATCTAAGATTGAGCATCTGGTAGCAAATATTACGTGAATTTGGTACCTGAATTCGCTTCTTGTGTCTCCTGCGCTCCGCCATGATTTCTAACTTCTGGGTTCCCTTGACGTGGTCACGAACAGAGTGGGGAGGGAGTTCTCGCGATATTTCGAATAGCCCGTGATCAGTCACTTCTTCGCTTTGCAGATTAAAATCTGAATGAGTGAATACTGCCATCTGAAGTGCAGGTGAGGCACACAAAGTGCGTCTTCTTCTTCTTCTTCTTTCGTTTTTTGGCGCGTTGCAATCTTAGTGCATATCGCCACCTACATTTGCTGTTATGCAGTCATGGTTTCTTATGATCAGATTTTCCTTATTTTATTATTTCTTTACTTCTTTCTCAAATATCCATCCTTATTTAATTATTTGATGCTTCATTTAATTCCATTTCCCATAGCCCACCTGTCGCTGCGCACAAAGTGCGTCAGTGCATTGAAGTCATTTTTAATGCTGTTAATGCAACTGTACGAAGCAAACTGCTTGATGAAAACTTAACAACACTGAAACAGGTGCGTTTAGTTTGTCTGTCAGTCCGTTGCTGTTGTATAATAATTTCAACCCTGACAAATCCCACAATTTTGTTGCGAGAACTATCATAAAATGAACACATCCATTAATGTTCCTCAAATGTTTGACGCCTTAGAAGAAACATTTGAATCAGGGTTGTTACTAGTTAACTAAACCTTAAATAAAATGACTGTTGTTAACGGAAAAAAAAATAAAAAAAATAAAAATAAATTATATATGTTATGGACTGACAGTCAGAGTTCACTTTTAATGCAGTAAAAGGTGACTGAGTCACACAAGTCCTTGTGTAACTGTTATTCGATGCAGAAATAGTCAAATGAGATTGAAACAACATGAGGGTAAGTAAATGATAGCAAGGAATTGTTATTTTGGGTTGAAATGTCTGTTTAATTACACTGCAAATAGGTTAAAATAAGATATATATATATATATATATTTTTTTTTTTTTTTTTTTTTCGTTAACAACAGTCATTTTATTTAAGGTTTATTTCTAACTTCTTACTTTAACTTGTTTTATTTAAGCTATCAGCCAAGGCAACTTTTCTCATTTTTCGTTTAGTTTAACTTGATAAATAAAACTAAAATAAAAAATTATAAAAACTATAGACATATTTAAAAAAAAAACTAATAAAAATGGGGAAAAAACAACAAAATTACTAAAACTTTAAATTTAAAAAGAAAATGGAAAATATACTAAATAAAAATTATTTCAAAATATTACAAAGAAATATATAGTTTATCAATTATCCTAAAATAACAAAACTTTAGAACCCACAACACAGAGGGGTTATAGAAAGACAATAAATAACCACCATTTTCTTCCGTTTTTGCAAATATTGTTGTGTTGACTGCATTAACTAACTACAAAACAACATTTGGTACAAACTAGCTAGCCCCGAGTAACAGCTTAATTAGGCTACATTGGATTTGATGTTTATTTCTAGAAAATTACAAAAATCGCAAAGGATTTAGACTATTCAGTCATATCATAAATAGTGTATTTTCATTTGTTGAAAAAGAAAAGAATAGTGTAGATTTTGTGATTTTTTTTGTGTGTGTGGAAAATGCTGTATTTAAACCTTTTTTTTTTATTTAACACCAATTTAACCAAACAAAGATCAAAGGATTTTTTTTTTTATTTCCTTCACAGCAAACAACACATGACAAAAGAGAATAATTCAAGTTTGAAGTAAAAACCAAAATACAATTTTGCAATAAAAAATAATAAGGACAAAATGTTTTTAATTGATTTGCTAATTTATTACAAAATATACATAAT
This sequence comes from Gila orcuttii, assembly GCA_026230005.1. Lineage (NCBI taxonomy): Eukaryota > Metazoa > Chordata > Actinopteri > Cypriniformes > Leuciscidae > Gila > Gila orcuttii. Next base: position 15,735,536 of record JAPDVR010000008.1, read on the forward strand.
ATACGTAAAAAAAATCCAGCATTCAACAGTCTACTAAGTCTGTTGGAGCACATTTTCAACCTATTGCATTACACAGATCATAATATATTTGTGATTCACTATAGAAATGTCAGTTTCTGTCTACCTTATGCATTAGGTGTCAAAACAGTATTTTTGAGGATTGTGACAGGTGGAATAAAAAGAAGTCCAATAGTTGTGCTCTTTCAGGTGGTCTCACTCATCTGGGTCGGTGAAGGATTATCAGCTTCACTAACAGGCTCCGTAGATTTAAGAGCCTCTGTGTCTCTGGGGCTGCTGAGAAGCTCCACGCTGTTGCAGTTGAGGGGGGAGCTGATGTCTGATGATCTGTCCCCACTTTTCTCAGGTGCAGGCTGCAGGCCAGAGACAGGCAGGGGCAAGTTCATCATGTTGTAGAACATGTTACCCATCCGTCGGGACAACTAAAAAGAGAATAGAATAACCTAATGAGTAAAAAGAGCTAGAGCTAATTCTTTAAAAATCTTTAACCTTTTGAAGATCAAGGACCCATTTGAGGATAGAAAGAACCCTTAAATACACCATGAAATCAAAATTGACAATTCTTTTTTAATGGAATATTGCAGTGTTTATTATAAATAATTTTATCCATGCACATGATTTTATTATTTTTTTAAATGTGTGTGACCTCTTAATCTTTCATCAAAATAACTCCCCCCTCCCTCTTGCGGCAACATCTCTTCTCTGATGACGTTCACTGGCATGAGGGCGGGATAACCTGTCACTCACATGAGATCGACCAATAGCAAACGACAACAAAATCAACTCCCGCCCTACATTTTTTCTTGTTTGAGAAGCCTTTTTACTCAGATATACATCACAACAGGAAAGAAAAGATTATTGCAACTTCTGTTTGACTTTTAAAATATATTTAATTTTCCTAATACTTTCATATTAACTTAATTTAATTTTAATGATTAACCTGCTTATTGGGACATTATATGTAATGGAAAAGGTGTTAGTGAGGCCAGCAGGGGGTGCTCACCCTGTGGTCTGTGTGGGTCCTAACGCCCCAGTATAGGGACGGGGACACTATACTGTCAAAGAGCACCGTCCTTCGGATGAGACGTTAAACCGAGGTCCTGACTCTCTGTGGTCATTAAAAATCCCAGGATGTCCTCCGAAAAAGAGTAGGGGTGTAACCCCGGCATCCTGGCCAAATTTGCCCCATGGCCTCTGTCCATCATGGCCTCCTAATCATCCCCATGTCATGATTGGCTTCATCACTGTCTCCACTCTACCAATAAGCTGGTTTGTGGTGGGCGTTTTGGCACACTATGGCTGCTGTCGTATCATCAGGTGGATGCTGCACATTGGTGGAGGTTGAGGAGATTTCCCCTTCCATATGTGAAGCGATTTGAGTACCCAGAAAAGCGCTATATAAATGTAACAAATTATTATTAATTAATTATTATTATTATGTAGAGAATCTTGTCCTTTAAACATCTAAATATGAAAATATGAATAACATCTAAATAAAAACAAATGGTTTCCTGCAGGCATACACGTTGGAGCCTCTCATCCTGAAGCATTACAGCAATACATCACCTGTCCAGATTCACTGGTGAGTAAAACGATGCTTTACCTAAATTTAAATTTAAACCATAAAGGATAAAGTAATCAATAAGAAATGTTTTTTTATCTATAAAAATGCATTTTTGTACATACGCACGTGTAAACATAGATTTAAAAAAAACTATTTTTTAGGTACAACACCACCAGCCCCACACCGTATGACCAGATCCGTCCCAAATACCTGTGATCGTATCTTAAGCGCCGGCCCAAGCTTTAGCCCAAGTGTATCCAGGAGGTGCTCCTCTGTAAGAAGAGGTAAAGTCTCTCCATCAATCTTGTGGTCTTTGAATGTCTGAAGTGAATGACACACAAAAGAATAAGATTGATAAACAGCTTTAAAATTATAATTACATTTTGTCATTTTACCCTTCTATTACCTGTGCATATTCAGCGCAGCTTGGTATTTCACTGATAAAGTTGAAGACGTCATCAACTGTCCATTTGCGAATATCAGACATCTCTTCTCCATTAAGAAACATATTAGGAGGACCTAGTTGAAAACAAAACAAATGAATAGGTAGCATTGACTATAAATGTGTCATCATCATCTTAATATTTCTTAAGAGAAATGTATATTGGCTCACAAAACATGCCTAACAAACAGCCAAACACCTGTGTTGTATTGTTAGAACTATTAAAAATGTTAAGTGTCACCGTCCCGCTAGCGGGACACCTAACTTTACTTCAATATATTACTATTAAATCCTAATTTAATCATGACAAACTATATATCGTTGGAAAGGTCTAAGACTCCTAAATAGATATTTTAGCACTGTTGTTTTTATTACAAATTATGTCGGAACAGTAATATATGAATTTATGACAAGAGAGCGCCTCAAAAAATCTACGTCATAACAGGAGTTTCTGACCTTTGTCACAAAAAGTCGACGCACACACTTTTAATAATTGAAACATTTGTTTTTAATGCTAAAAGTTCATAATAAAACATAATCTAGTATTTGTCAATAAGAAAAGATAAAAAAAAATATTTTAAAAAGTAAAGTAAAAAGTCCTCTAAAAAGTATAATATATATCATATATATATATATATTTTTTTTTTATTATTACATCACATATTTTAGTAGTTATCATAAATTAGGTATCATTTAAAAGCTTACGAACTCAGAATTCTTCCTGTGAAAACCATTTTGAAATTGGATGTTGCGTTACCATAGAAATGGTATTTTTGTATTAGGCTCCTCCCCTTTTGGGCATCATCTTTCATAATTTTTTATCAAAACCTTTTCTAATCTTGACAAAACACATATTGTCAGAAAGGTCTGAGTCTCAAAGTTCCATTTTTAGTGACAAAAGTGATATTTGGATAGAAATTTATTCATTTGTTATGGCAGAATGCATACAAATAAATTCAATGGAATTCAATGGCACCCGGTGGCTATATTTGGTACTACGCCTAAACAAAATCTCATGGGAACTTCAATTTTTGTGATATCAACTTCAAATTTGGAACACAACTTGGTTAGATATATAGCTTTAATTTTATAGTAATTTTATAGTAAAAAATAAATGTAAACTTCCATAACTTTTTATACTTTAATTTTTTGAAGTGCTTTCACTTAAGTAATAATCTGCTGAATGTCTTCTTTAAAACAAGACCAAACTTAGGTCTATATTTCAAAGCATTCTTGAATTAAAACCATTTAAGTTTGTATAGTGCATTATAATGTCTGTTATCAAAAGGAGGGGTGACACTTAAGGGGTTAATTGAAATATAGCTAATTTGACGGAAAAACAAACTACACTTTATTAAAACCGAAAGTTAGAAATGTTGCCTTTGCATCTAACTGAAATAAATAGTTAGTTAAAAGTTTAAGTTAAAGTACGAAAATGACTAAAATTAAATAAAGAAAAACAAACAAACAAAAACAAAAGCATGTAACAAAATTAAAACTTTATCTAAAATGAAAATGAAAATATAAGCTCACTTAAAATATGAAAAAATATTATAATAGTGTATAAACAATACTAAAATAACACTGCTAAATACAACCACTGCATTTAAAAAAAGTAACTAACAAACACACCAAGAGGTAGAAGTCCATTTCCTGGCACGGGAAGCATGTAGGGCATCCCTGTGAGAGGGCCGGCGGCAGATGGGTACAGAAACTTTTCTTGGAAAGCCGAGCAAGGGTTGGAAATGTCTTTGTCACTGGTGCCGGCATTGCAGTTGTTGACTTCTGCACATCCCTCCTGTCCACTAATACATGCCTTGCGAATCCCTGGCTCTCCTTCCTTAAAACTTTTCCTACTGCTGACTGAAGACAGCTCTGTTTCTACTTTGCTTTGGTGTGGTTTGCTGCTGGTGGCCTCACTGCTCATTTCACTTTTCCCTTCAACTTCCTTCTCCTCCCCCGATGCACCTCCTGGGCTTTGCTCGATGTTCTTCTCTTCTGATTGGCCTTTAGGGAGAGTGATGTTGCTGTCTGAGCTCTTATGATTGGTGGTCCTCCTGCCTGTCCTGCGTCCTCGCTCCCTTTGCAGTGTGCTGATCTGTGGGTAAGGGCTTGACATGAGGAGACTGTTAGCATGCAGGTCTTCAAGTGTGGTGCGGTGGACGAATACATCATGACCATCCGGGAGTCGCTGGCGGCCCCTGAAGGCCATTGGATTGGGTTGGATGCCCTGGTACATCATGGGATTCTCCATACCAATAAGACCCTTTTGGTGGGCGTTCTCCAACTCTTTTTGATGCAGGATAGCATTCATCTCCATCCTCGTTAAAAAAAAGAAAGAACTTATTGATTACATTTATTAATAGCTTTGTATTGTACTCCAATTGTACCATTGTACTTGTTTTTACTCCAATTTAATATTGTTTTACATAGGCAAATACACAGAAATTTACCTGGCTATGTTCTGTTTGTGAATTAACTCTTGTCGTCTGGCAACTGTCTCCATGGTTTCAGTTGGAAGGAAGCTGTAACCTGGAAATTAAAAAATGTAATAAAATTTGTTTGCTCTATGAGCTTCCCCTATTCTCTAAAATTAACCTGTATATAATTCCATTCCAACCTGTGCCAGGGAATCCCCTGCCTTGAATAACATTGGAGTTTTGGGGCAGAGGTGGGCCGAGGTGGGCACCCATGTGTATTTGTCTACCATCAGCTGATAGCATCTCAGTGGGCTGCACCAGTTCTCTGCAGATAAAGAGGATTCATTCATCATTCATTTTATCTTTTGAATGTTTTATTTTTTCTATATGTCCTGCTCATGTCCTTCTGTTATACTGTGTGACAAAAATTTCTAGTTGAAACTGCATAGTTTATTCACTACATTTTTACCTTACTTTTTTTACTCAATTTATTTTGCACTAACTGCCATTTTATTTTCAATGTAAATGTTATGTATATGCAGTACTATTATTGTAATTTACATTGCACACATGATTATTGTACTCAGCTTGAAGTGAGTGTACCCGGTCCTACTCGACCCACTCCGAGCGGGATTCAAACGGGGGACTACGGCGTGGGAAGCAGGCGCTCTAACAAGGACGCTAAAGACCACAGCCTTTAGCGTCTGTCGCTAGAACGCCTCTTGAGGCCAGGGGAGTGAGGTTTACACACACAGCTCTTACTGGCCTATGTCTGTTACACTCACACCCCTAAACCTCACTACCATCTGGGTCACTCCACCAAATGTAACCGGTCCTTGACTCGCACCGGGGGATGCGTTTCCCGTACAACAACGTAACTCGCTGCTTAACTATCATAGTATGATGCATCGTTGAAGAAATCAACTAGCTAGTCACGACTGTTTCCCAAAACCATATTGTCGCAAATTGGTCGAGATGGGTCTGTCTGCGGCCTGCAAGAGAGGGGCGTAACAGGAAGGGGGCGTAACTTGAAGTTGTCCAAATCACACAGAACCACACGATATGTCAAACTCAAAACGAGATGTTGTCGGCAAGATGCCAGCTCGTATAGAGACAACGGTAAGAATATATTCCCGAGATAACCGTGTAAATCGAAGTGTATAAGTAATATTGCCGCTTTTTACATCGCAGCAAGGGCAGAGCAAGCGTTTTGAACTTTGAGCTTGTCAAAGTACTTTGAGCTTGTCTCGCTGAGTATCCCACAGATGACCCCAGTATAGTAGATCGCCCTGGAGTGATCACTTGCCATTATTAAAATGTAAATGCATGGGTAAGATGTCACCTAATAGATGTAAATGTATAGATGTCGCCTAATTTATAGAGGGAATGCATTGACGTCACTTTCCCGCCGGAACACGTCCCCCTCAGCCGGACTGAGTGGCAGAAGAGCTGCTGCGTGACTGGATTTAATAGATGAAACTGCGAAAACGCGAGTAAAACAAATGATTATCAGTTTAAACTAAAGATTGGACTCAATATAGTGTTCCTTACAACTTACTAAAGATCCAGTGATCCATGGATATTGACATGCAGCCAGGAATCGTGTTTCCTGACATTTATATGTGCCTGATTTCGACACCGGGGAAATACATAGGCCTACAGCAAATTTGCCTGTGAACGCTTTATATAATTACAATATAGGCAGGTCTAAGTCCAGGTGATCACTTATATCAATGTTATATATATATCATCATATCGTCTAGACTTAAAACTTGTATAGTTTTTTGTCAGTGTTTATTTAAAAATGTCAAATTATACAGAATATACAGTGGTAAATATTTGATTGATGAGTTGTCACTACAATATATAACAATACAATATATAGAGAATGATTTTACCACTAAATTCAGCATATTGACACAAAAATGATAACTGCAAATCCACCTTTCGCTGCCTGGGGTCCAGTCGTTTCTATGAATTGCAGTGATCTATTTGCTTCTCTGTTCTGTTGCTTTCGGTAGTCTGTAAAAATATACCTCATATTTCTTGTCAAATCTAGTTGTACAGTCAGTCTCAAAGCTCTTTCCCGTTTTAGATGCGTTTTGTGTGTTTTTCCGCAGCATTCACGCTGAAAACCAATGCTGCCGCTCAGTGTTTTTGTCACTTAGTGGGCGTAACCGCAGTCACTCTGGCCAACGGTGACGTCAAGTGCATACCCTCTATTGTTTTCTATACCAGTTTACGACTGTTTCCTTGTTATTTTTTGTGCAGCTGTGGTGCTTTTGAGTGACAATTCCTCATTTGTCCTTTAACCCTCATTGTGTTGCCTTTCAACTAAAAGATTTTGTTACGGGTGTGCTTGTCTAACCACACAACTTTGCTGTTTGGGAATGTTTGTTAGAACGTCTCTGGTAACTATCATAACCTCGGTTCCCTGAGAGTTGGGAACGAGACATTACGTCAGCTTTGTTTGATGTACAGTATATGGGAATTCCTCCCTTCTCCACTTTTTCTGAAATCGTATGGGGACAGCTGGCCAATTGTCGCGAAGCATACAAATACTGACAGGTTAGCGGGCAGTATAAAATGCATGGGCGTGACAATTATGTCAGAATCGTGACTGAACACTAGCACAGCTGATCAAACAGCGAGCACGTCGGCTAACATAATGTCTCGTTCCCGCCTCTCAGGGAACCGAGGTTACAATAGTAACCGGAGACGTTCCCTTTCAAGGCGGTAACTCAACATTATGTCAGCTTTGACGTATATGGGAACTGTATTAAATCCCACCGTGAGAGCAGTGAAAATAAGCCCTGAAACGGGGTCAAGTCAGAGCCCGTATACGGAGAGCCTGTTCACACCCTATTAAGCCCTATTGTACCGAATTTTGGTTCTAGTTCGACCAGAGTTCCACTGGGGGGCGATCACCCTGAGTGCAAAATGAATGGGAGTCTATGGAGCTAGACGGCTAAATTTGTCTCTTTCACCCGATTGCCGTTGAGAAATCTCAGATTTGATTTTAGGTTTTGCAAGTTCAACATGGGTTATAGGTCGAAAGTTGAATGAACGAGTACTTATGTCCTTTCGATTTCTTACAGGTTGAGTTGTTGTTGCCCATTGCACGCTAGCATTCTGCTAATGAACGCTGTTTGGTCAGTGAAGGACTGATTACGACCAGAGATACCACTTGATGGCATCGTGGCACCCGAAGCTGGACCAGAATGTGTGTGTGTATTTTCGGCGTGGTATTTTAACTATGTGTATTTACCTGTGTCAGCGGTGTTGTCGATGCCTCGAGAGAAAAGAAAGTGCAGAACGTGAAAGCACCAAAGTGACTGAAGGATTGCCGTAAAGTAGTATCTCTGGTGGTACGATGTGTATGACGTCATTGACATTTTAAAAATAAAATAAAATAAATAATAAAATCTAACACCCAGCAATGAGTAATTTCTTTGCATCTCCTTTGGAATACAACATTCAAATTCAAATTACTAGACAAAAAATTATCCTGAGAAAAGTGGATTTTGAGGGGTATAGCTCCATAGACCTCCATTCATTCTGCACTCGTCCTGTGAGCGCCCTCATATGGAACCAGAGTGGAACTGCAACCAGTTCAGAAGCCGGAAGTTTACTGCCAGTGAAAGTTCTCCCCTTATTAGACATTCTCTGGTCAAGTCAAGCTACACCCACACATAAGAGACAGACAGTTCTTAACCCAATAGGAGTACTCGCATCTATATATATATATATATATATATATATATATATATATATATATATATATATATATATATATATATATATATGTGTGTGTGTGTGTGTGTCATTGACAAATAAAGCTTCAAAAAAGGTGTTTTTAAGAAATCTTTTCAAAACTGATGTAATGTCATGAACAATGTATTTAAACAAGTTTCAGTTGTTAACATTTCTAAGTGTTTAAATTCACCTGACATGGAAAGTGTACCAACCTACTCATACTTGAAATCAGCAGTTTTTACCTGTATTTGAGAGAGATCTACAAACCTTTTCACTCTGCCACAAGGACCATTTAGGCTCCTCTGGACGATGCATTATGATGAAATTTCACTTAATTAAATTTTACATTTTACTTGTTTGCAATGAATTTTTTCATTGCAAACAAGGTCACCGGTCACATGTCACCCAAGTCTCCTGACCTTGTGAAACCATAGTGAACATTACGTGATACCCTTAACTAACATACCAGTTTAAGAACACAAAAATACTTCAAAAACAACTGCAACACGGTCTTTAACCAAGGTAACATTAGCCAGAAGTATGTTAACAAAGGCAGGCAACGCTGGTTGACCACACTAATCATTAAATATTAGCAGATCTTTATCTTTTAAAAACAACATTGGTGTAACTACATATACATACTACATTCACATGTCAGTGTATTATATACATATTGTAAATCAATGCATTTATTGACTACAAATTACCAAAAATCACAGTTCTACTCTCTAACTCCATCGATTTTGAATTGGCGCCGAAGCACTTCCTGGAACTATCTGAGGTCTACGCGAATCACGTGACGACCAAGCATTTTGAACTTCTGTTGTCGCAACTCATGTCCCATGTCTCTATATGGCTCTGGTTTCGGGAAACATTGACTCGTTGAACTATGCTGATAACGACGGAACTTGCTTGCGACCATAGTTGGCTAACGATACTTTGGGAAATGCACCCCCGAGCGGGATTCAAACCAGGGTCTGATTCGGGCGCACACTAAAGAACGCAGCCGCTAGCGTCAGTCGCTAGCATCAGTCGATAGAGCGCCTCTTGAGGCCAAGAGAATGAGTTTTACACAGGTTTCTTACTGGCATGGTTCCATTACATGAGTACAGTAATAACTGAAATTGTCCAATTAAATCTCATTCTTAGTATTAGAGATTCTCTTTCAGAATCTTGCTAGTTTTAGAGTTCATCTAACTGACCTCTCCATGAAGCGGGGATCAAACTGCGCAGGAACACCCTGCAGTCTCTGCTGCCCCTGAGCCAAGATCTGTGGAGCCATGGCCATCTGGTTCCTCATCATGAGCTCCTGCCTTTGCCGCAACTCTGTTTCACATGCAAAGTAACAGATGAAGGTGTCAATAATAGTATTAGCTCTTTTTTATCCATAGTTCATCAAGATTGTGATCAGCTCTAGTTAAAGTGTTTCATGGACAGTGCCACTTCCGTGATGAACTCTCACCTCCAGCAGACATTCCATTGACCAGTCGGTACCAGTGTTTCTCATCTAGGGCGCCTTGCTCTCCCAGTGCTGATATCTTCCTTAGCTGGTCACGTGGGGTCATGACACTGCCTCCTCCTTGAGTGTAATAAACATAAACATTATCTAATTGAAAAATTCTCTAATAAGAACAAAAACAACACACTGCATTATAGGGACAAAAAAACAAAAACAAAACAGAAGTCAATGGAAAATGAAACCTTTTGGTTATCAACTTTCTTCAAAATATCCTTTTTTGTGTGTGTGTTTAACAGAAGAAAGGAACTCATACATGTTTGGAACAACATCTGTTAAACACACACACAAAAAAGGATATTTTGAAGAAAGTTGATAACCAAAAAGTAAATGATGACTGAATTTTCATTTTTGAATGGCCTATCCCTTTAAAGGGATAATTCACCCAAAAATGAAAATGTTGTCATCATTTACTTACCCTCATGTTGTTCCAAACCTGTATGAGTTCCTTTCTTGTGCTGAACACAAAAGAAGATATTTTGAAGAATGTTGGTAATCAGACAGTTGACAGTAGAATTTATTCCTATGGAAGTGTAACCCAAGGAAACCAGGCTACCAGTAAAGGAATAAGGGTGTGAGTTAAAGGGGCATTCGGCAACTATTTCAACTTAATAAAACCGTTTAGAAATCATTTGGATGGTTTAATAACCTGTCCCGGTGAAAATGGTGACTTTCCCCGCTCCCCCCAGCGTTCCCAAGCAGAAAAACAACCTTGCAACATGGGGACTAACGTCCCGGTAAGTTGGAAATAGGAAGTCTCGTGAGAAGCGAGAACGAGCGAGAAACACAAACTGCTTTACGGCAATTCGACATTAACACACACGCCGCCCTCAATGTGTATGATGTATTACCCACCTCGGAAGACATAGCTCCACACGATAAAGTTGGCCGGCTCCGATAATAACAAATGCACATGAGCAGCGGTAGAAAGGGGGAGGAGGGTGCCCCAAGTGAGTTTTTTTACGACATTGTTGTGAAATATACGCCTCACAGCTGTAGGGGGAGCTCGCTGAGAAAACATGCAACAACAAAAGTGAAAATCAGCGAAGAAATAGCTAGAGTTGCCGAGTGCCCCTTTAAGGGTTAAAAGGCTGAGAAGAGGAAAGAAATATAAGCATTTTAGAAGGACAGGAGAATCACCCAATCACTGATTGTGCTGCAGTGACAGACACTTCAATGAGCCAATAGGAGCAGCGCATTCAGGTCGCGCCGGCGCTTCTGTCAGTGTGAGCAGCAGACGAGAGAGAGCACGAGTCAGAGAACGCAGCTGTGCGGAGAAATCTCCAGAAACTCCCCACATTAAGTAATCGATTTAGAGCGCAAAGAGACCGGATATAACGAAAGGATTGGATATTTGAGTGAATACGATAACTTGGAGAAGCTGTCGTCGGAGTAAGAATAATGAGGCAAGGATTAAGAAATAGAGGCTGATGCAGACCCACGCAACATTAAAGCGCTGCGTATGAACTTCCTTGCTTGAATATACACTATTTTTTTCCTGGGCGAGTCCTACTTCAAATATCAACTTGATAATATGCAAGGAAAAAATGTTGAACTGAATCGGTTGATTCATTGACTCAGATGAACAGAATCAATTAATTGATAACAATTAGGAAAATGTATATTATGTTATATTATGATTCGGCCGATAGTAGAACATCGGATTCAGGAGGAACAGTGCGGTTTTCGTCCCGGTCGTGGAACACTGGACCAGCTCTATACCCTCTCCAGGGAACTGGAGGGTTCATGGGATTTTGCCCAACCAATCCTCATGTGCTTTGTGGAGTTGGAGAAGGCATTCGACTGTGTCCCTTGCGGCGTCCTGTGGAGGGTGCTCTGGGAGTATGCCCTTTTGCTAAGGTCTGTCCAGGCCCTGTACGACCGGAGCAGGAGCTTGGTTCGCATTGCCGGCAGTAAGTCAGACTTGTTCCCGGTGCATGTTGGACTCCAGCAGGGCTGCCCTTTGTCACCGGTTCTGTTCATAATTTTTATGGACATCATTTCTAGGCGCAGCCAGGGGCCGAAGGGTGTCCTGTATGGGGACCACACAATTTTGTCTCTGCTTTTTGTGGATGATGTTGTCATGTTGGCCCCATCAGACCAGGACCTTAAGCATGCACTGGGACGGTTTGCAGACGAGTGTGAACCGGCTGGGATGAGAATCAGCACCTCCAAGTCAGAGGCCATGGTTCTCAGTTGGAAAAGGGTGGCTTGCCCACTTCAGGTTGGTGGAGAGTTCCTGCCTCAAGTGGAGGAGTTAAAGTATCTTGGGGTCTTGTTCACGAGTGAGGAAAGGATGGAACAGGAGATTGACAGACGGATGGGTGCAGTTTCTGCAGTAATGCGGTTGATTTACCGGTCAATCTACGTTCCTACTCTCACCTATGGTCATGAGATGTGGGTCATGACAGAAAGGACAAGATCTCGGATATAGGCGGCCGAAATTAGCTTTCTCTGCAGGGTGGCTGGGCCCTCCCTTAGAGATAGGGTGAGGAGCTAGGTCACTCGAGAGGAGCTCAGAGTAGAGCCGCTGCTCCTCCACATCGAGAGGAGCCACCTGAGGTGGCTCGGGCATCTGTTCCGGATGCCTCCTGGACGCCTTCCTGGGGAGGTGTTCCGGGCGCGTCCCACTGGGAGGAGACCCCGGGGAAGACCTAGGACACGCTGGAAGGTTTATGTCTCCCTGCTGGCCTGGGAACGCTTCGGTATCCCACATCCCCCCCCCCCGGAGGTGCTGGAGGAAGTGTCTAGGGAGAGGGAAGTCTGGGCGTCTCTGCTTAGACTGCTGCCCCGCGACCCAGCCCCGGATAAGCGGAAAAAGATGGATGGATGGATGGATATATTATGATTGTCATGTAGGCTTATTGAGTGTCTATTTCTCAACCTGCAAGAATTTCTTTACTGGAATAATAACATGGTCTAGATAATTAAATCCATACAGATCTTTATTACTGGATAATTCTCCTGTGCTCTGCTTGGGACTGCCTCTGTGCGTATTACCCGTTATGAGGAGCCGTTCTAATCTGAGTCCAGTAATCCTCCTGTTAGTCCAGCAGTCTGCCTGCTACATCTGCTGACCTGCATGCGTGCGGTCCTGCTGTCAGCCAACCCCCAAACTACATTCAGGGCCCCTATTCCCCCCTCAGATCCTATTAGCTAAGTCCTGACTATACAGCATTTTAAAGGGATATGTTGGAGGTAATCCCAGAGTTTAGAGTTTTACCCTCAGCAAACCTTGCCTGTAAGCATACCGGACAATACACCCTAAGTGCTAAGCCTATTAGCCTCCATTAGCCCCAGAGATGTCCTAAAAACACCTTGGGGATAAATCTGGGATACAATCGGTTTATGTGTTAAATGTGGTGCAGGCAGACACTCCGTCAACAGTGTTAAAACCCTGCCTGATACACAGAAGAGTATTTATTATAGAATGATGGAATGATATTTATTATCTATAAGCATATTTCTATGTAGATCATTTTTAAAATACTTTTTCAAAATTCATATAACTTTGTATCTGTCAAAATATTTTCAAATATTACCCAAAAATATTAATTCATATCATTTGAAAATTCATAGGCATAGGTGGATATTGATAAAACACATTTTGGACAAACAATGTTCCTTATATAAATATGACCCCCTTTTGGAAAAATAAAGATATTATTCCATCACTTGTCACACATGTGATAAGTGATGCCATATCCAAGTCATAGACTTGAACTGGATGGATTTGCTTGGGACTAATCTCATTAAAGGAATAATTAAGGGAAAACTGCTGATGACTTAAATCAAGCCTTGCATTTGGGTAGGTCATATAGAGTAGATAATAATCATCTGGTCTAATGTAGTTCCTTTGTACGGTAAGGGCACACAATAATTCCAATGGTACACATCGAAGTCTAAGACAGTTATGAACAGAAGTGACAATGATACGAACACTACCAACTACCAACTACCTTGTCCTTGATCACTTCTTTGGCACATAACAAAGAGTTAAATGTGATATTTATATGTAAAGGAATAAAGATGGTTAAAATTAATTGCATGTTCTAGTCATGTCACCCTTATTTAGATATTACAGATTGTTTCAAAGCAGCTTTACAGTGATAAACAAGAAAATGATTCAGTGAATCAAACAGAATTAACTTCAGCTGTAAAGCATAGCTCTGCAGGAAAGAGTGATGTCATCACTGTTCTATATTGTTAAACTTCTATACTGTGCGATGAAACTGTTGCACACCATTGCAATGAATCTACAGTGAAATGAACGTTTAAAATACAGTCTAAATCATTAACCTTACATTACAGGTTAAAAATATACAGCATAAACTAGAAAAACACCAAATAGTGGAAGGAAAAGTTAGGCCATAAAAACAGATGAGACTTTAGACTCACCTCTGAATGTCAGCCAGAGAAATGGGAATATGTCCAGGCTCTCAGTCAGGAAGTAAATATCAGTACATTCATTCCAAACTAGAAAAATGATTCCGAAATGAGCACGAGACCTGAAGCTGCAACAAGAAAGGAAGAAAGTCAACAACTCTCAGGACTCAAGTCTTCAGTCCTGTTGCAGGTGCCTTGGCCAACAAGTGCCAGCTCCTTGTCTTAACTAAAAAAGACCTTTAATTACAGATTCATGTTATCTCTATTAGCTTGGCTTTATCTGCCTGCTTAAGCCCCCCCTTACCTGACATCACTATGATCTCTCGTCCAACTGCATGCAGGACACTCTGCTGAAATGTAATTAAGAGCACTGCCTAAGCACAGTGGCTAAACCTCTTTCAACATTTACCTCAGTAATCCCCTGTTAGCACTTTAAGACAGAGGGTAAGACACCTAAACGCTCAGCTTCCTTTTCCATGGAAAAGACAGTCAATTGAAACCAAGCAGGATGTGCCTGTGCCTTTCAAGTGCAACTTATAGAAATCATTCTCATGGTGTTAATCAGAGACTATATCAGGTTGCATTAATTGGGCGCCTGCCCTCCTGACTATATGTTGTGGATGATCATGTGCTCAGACTTGTTAATCTGACAGTTTGTGCTCACCACCCGCTTACAGCATCGTCTGCAGTTCCCAGACTTATATTTTTTTACACTGAGAGGATCAGGGAGAATTAGTACAGGGATAGGTGTGCGCACAATTGGGCGGCATATGAGCATTTTGCTGGAAAACAGATTCTTGGGGAGACGCAGAGATTGGCGGCAAGTGTTCACCTCCCGTGGGGATAAGCTGACAGAGGGCTAATAAAGCTGTTTTGCTGATTATTATAAATGGCCGCACACACCACCTCCTGTGCTATGCAGAGCTTTGTAAGAAATGAGTAAACAAATGCTTGTGAAACCACAGGAATCTCAAGTGCTTATTGATGACATTACTACTATAGTATTTCATCAAATAGCATTTGAACCTGTGGCCTTGAAAATTACAATATACAATGTAGACTATACCATTTAAAAAAAAGTTTGGGGTCAGAAATTGATGCATTTCCTCAATAAAGACATTTATAATGTTACAAAGATTTGTTTCAAATAAAGGCTGTTCTTTTGAACTTTTTGTTCATTAAAGATTCCTGAAAAAACAATATGACAGTTTCCACAAAAGTATTAAGCAGCACAACTGGCTTATATTTGTTTCTTAAAATGTTTCTTGAGCATCAAATCAGCATATTAGAATGATTTCTGAAGGATCATGTGACTGAAGACTGGAGTAATGATACTGAAAATTCAGTTTTTCGTCAAAATAAATTACATTTTAAAATAGAAAAGTTATTTCAAATTGTTATTATATTTCACAATATTAGTTTGTTTTTTGTTTTTTTAAATAAATGCAGCCTTGGTGAGCATAAGCATTTAAATGAAAACATCTTACTGACAAAAAGCGAAAATTATTTGAAGTCGACCATTATGCAGTTCTGTGTAATATTATTTATAAAATATTTTTGACAGTCTAAATTCAACAGAAAAAAAATAAAAATGAAATCTTATTAATCGTAATTTAAAAAAATATATTTAATTCACTCAGGTTTGAATAAACACTCATAATTCTACAAACAATATACAATAAAATTCTGAAGAAACATAGATCTATTAGTAGCATTTTTACACTTGTCTCGTTGGATCAAAGTAAAAAGAAAA
The DNA here is from genome assembly GCA_026230005.1 of Gila orcuttii. Taxonomy (NCBI): domain Eukaryota; kingdom Metazoa; phylum Chordata; class Actinopteri; order Cypriniformes; family Leuciscidae; genus Gila; species Gila orcuttii. Next base: position 15,751,391 of record JAPDVR010000008.1, read on the forward strand.
TGGTTACTAGTAATCAATTTACTTTTTCTCAACTGAAAAATTTTTTTTGAACAAATCAAATTTCTATGGTCAGTTAAAACTAAAAATACTCTTTGAACCAATGATGTTTTTTTTTATTATTAGATCACAAGTTATCACAATCTTTTGGGATTAACTTAAATTTTTACATTGTTTTAAATAAAAATTCCAAATAACTACAAACCAATATATGGCATATATTAAACAATATCTTCACCTTAAGAATGAGTGATTTTACTGTGTGAAATGTCACTGAATAACTGTTTGGAAAAAGGTTTATTTTTTATGTGGTCCCCCTTTTTGAATCTACTCAAAACTGAGTAGTAGTTTCATAGTTTGGTGTGCTTGAATAACAAACGTAACACTTCAACACAAAACATAGTTCAGACATCAGCCGTTCTTGTTGGTTATTTTGTTGAGTGTGTTTGCGGGCTAGGACGGTTACCACATTACCACAATACCGCGGTCACGTGACGCCTACCGTGGGTCTGAGCTTGTCACCGTCATCACCGCCGCAAATTTTTTTTAATTTAAAGTATTAAAGCGGTTTACCGCTATACCGCGGGAATTTCTTGCTTTTCAACCACGGTTAGAAAAAATCCATACCGTCCTAGCCCTACTGAGATGCAGGATTAGATGAAAACTTTGCTCATGTTGTGGACTCATATCAGCCAAAAAGAGAGAATCACGAATAAAGTGCTTAGACTTCGAGAGAGCAGAGTATTAAGACATGTAAACCACTAATTTAAGAATCTATGTGGAGTAAGCTTTTTAAGAGGGATTTCTGCCTGGCCTGTTTGTGCACTGTATTATAGAGTCACAGTGAGGCAAAGGGATAACGTGGGGTTTAACCCCAAAACAACTCGGTCTGTGAAGTCCGAATTATGCTAAAAGATAAGGGAACTCTCCATTGAAATTAAACATATAAATAAACAGACATATGATAAATAAACACAAAGTGTAACCACAGTGACCACTGATAGGCCTACATACCAAATACAGAAGACCTGTGACCTCTGCCCCCTACAGGACATACCTTATTAGCATACTGTACATAGACCTGCAGTATGAACTAAGACGTCTTTTAGACAGATGGATATACTGGTTTAGTTTATTAATACATTATTTTCATAATTCTTTACACAGTAATGTAGACATGTAAACAATTTTAAACCCAACGATTGGGTTTGTTGGGTTGAAACAACCCAACATTTTAAATAATCTTTGCAGCCACTGGGAATTAAGACATCACAAAAACATGTTTTGGAGAAAACACATTTTCTTAGGTAAAAACTTTTATTTGATTCTTATTTATTAAACTAAAGGGATTTTGGTTGGATTTGGGTCAGTGTATTTTTTTTGTCCAGATTTATCAGGTCTATCTATGATGGACATAAAATAAATATAATTTTTCAGATATTTGAAATATATAATATTATATATTTAATATTTGAAAACCTTCTTTCCGGCTAAATCAAATGTGTGGTGACCAACGTGCATAGAGATATTTTGACTACCAAACTTTTAGAAAAATTTCATGACATCCTCCAGCCTGGAGGGCCCGGCATTGACCACCACTACAGACAGAAGCGACAAAATCAGTAGTGCCTTGTAATGCAGTTCGTTGTAATGGAAAGGAGGAGGCGGGAACCGGCAAACATTCACAGACTTTAATAATAAAATAAACAAATACAAAACGAAAGTAAAGACTCACGGATGACTCCTGTCACGTATATTATAAAAACGAAACACAGCATAAGTCCAGGCCTGTTCCTCTCTCGCTCTTCACTGTCGTCGAGGCTCATCCGTAATCATGCCACCGGCCTCGCACCGTTCTCTAACGGCCCTCAGCCTCGTCCTGCTCGCCACAAGCCTATTCTCTGTTTCATCTGAATGAATATAAACACCAAAAAGTAGTTTAAGCAGTTTTAGTCAAAATCATTTGTTACATTATCAAATGAATTATTAAACTTTCTTATGTGTAAAAGTAATAGAGAAGGAGGACATTCAAACTTCATCTTACCTGTGATCTTGATTCTAGAAGGATATATAATCCATGCTATGGCAGTAAACCCTGCCCCCTGGACTACTGATTTTCTCGGGGAAGTTTGGGGCTCTTCACATCTGTTCATACAGGGGGCTTGTTTCACACAAAGGTCATTCAAACAAACCTTGATCCTTTCATTATCTTATAAGGGGAATGACACAAAATTGTTGTTCTCAAGAAGAGCAGGTTATATAAATTATATCACATCCAACTGACATTGAAGAATAAATAAATAACATCTAGTTCTCAATAATTGTCATAAAACATTACTCTGAACATTGTGTAATTGTACGTTACATAAATTTTTATTTGCACATTGTGTAACATAACTCTTTTTTGGGATGCATCCCGAAAGTTTTCTCGTTAAATGCCCTCATCCCTTCCTTTTGAGCCCGACTAAAAATTACAAAGACGAATTGTAAGATTATAGACATATGTATATCAAGGGTTATAAATGTGGCCATATAGAAAAGATCATCTGTCTTCATATAATTTCAAATAAGAACAATTCATACATTGATTTTATCAATGCAAATGATTTGATTGCAAAGATAATGTTTGATGTTAGTTTATTTTAGTGTTATTGTGCAATTTAGAGAAACGTGCTATGGTCAGTGGGGTACAGCTGAAAGCCACTGTATCAACTGTACCTGCCATAGAATCATATGGTCTCGGATGCTGTTAAAGCCTAGACATTTGGTATGAACAACTTCATCTCATACCACAATTAGTAACTGCATAGTAAGTTGACTAAAAAGAGTATGAGTGAATGAGTTACTCCCTTATTGACTGAGTGAATGTTATTTGTTTGCTTTTACAGTGAGCTGGTTTTTAATAGTTCAATATTTTTTGTCATTTAAAACTTTTATTTTAGAGATTAGCTATTACTAATTTGAACTCTCAATCTTAATTGGTCAGTGATTTACTGATGAACTATCAGTTAGCCTACAGAACAGGAAAAAAGAGAACACAAAGAGATACAATTATTTTTAATATCCAGTAATGCAAACTACTCGAGTTTTTGTCAGATTTCGCATATTTGAAGTGGAGATGTGGAGACATGCAAGTTAAATCATAACTGAATGTGACAAGACAAGGAACATTAAAGGAGCCGTTTTCGACATAGGCCTATTAATCATGCAAATGAGTAAGCATGAATGTGTGCATATTAAAAAAATGTGAATAATTCAAATTAATCACAATAAATTCTAGTTTTCTTTCGAAATGGTCTCACATTGCGTGAATCAGGCTTTGGGTGGGGGTGGGGGTGGGGGTGGGGGGTGGCGGGGTTGACCTCTATTTTCTCAGAATTCGAAAGCCTGATTTGTTAACGTTTGCCTATGGTATTTCATCTTGCCAAAACAAACGGGGCTGACTAAAACGAGGCAACTCGCTCCAATTCACTGGGATGGGTTTAAACTTCTGTTCAGGACCACGATGCTCACGTTCTCCACTCCGAAGTGCAGTGTCTGCTGGCGATGGGCTCATGAGTCAGGCTTTTACTGGCGCTACTTCCTCGTTCCATAGAGAGTTGGTGGGCTCAGGCCCATCCTCGATCTCAGGCTTGTGAACAGTGTTGCCAACTCTCGCAAGACAAATAAGCAGCTGCAGCTTCAAAAACAAGCCCCCCAAAAAAGCCCAATATTATTTATTATCATCAATATTATTCATTATTATTTATTATCAATAAATGAGCCTGTAACATTAAACTGAAATCATTCGGAGTTTGAAAAGCAAATACAGACGATATTTTACAAAAATCATCAAATTACAACATCCTCCAATTTTATGTGAGCAGAATAGGTTTGGTGATGGAAAAGGAGAAAAAGTGAAAATCCTGAGTTCCATCGTCTCAAGGTGGACCATCGCTGTGTCACAGCTATGGCCCCTTGGAAGGACCCTCGCCTATATTGGGCAAGCGTCCAATTGGGACTGAACTCCAGAAGGAAGGTTGTCACGACAGATGCCTCCAACTCGGCCTTGTAGCCTGAGCCTCGTAATTAGCCTACACTGTAAATGATTTCTGTTGTTTTCACAGTATTATTGCTGTATTATCAGTGAAAGTTTACCGTAGAAACAGTTTACAGTAAGTTTCTGTCAATTTGATAGCTTTTACAGTATTGTTGCTGTATTTCCAGCTTTGTCTTACTGTAGAAACGATTTACAGGAAAGTTGCTGTCAATTTATGCTATTCTTTGAAAAAACCAACAGAGTGGGAAAATAATTACAGTAATCCTTATATTACTGTTAAATTGATGACAGTATTATTCCAACAGACAACCCCAACAGAGGACGTTTTTTGGTTTATTGAGGTAATTTCAGTTGAGGAATTTTACAATACATTGTTTCATAAGGTAACCCATATATTAAGGCATTTAGCATATAGTTAAAAAAAGTTAAATATTTGATGTGGGTGTTTTTTAATTGTGTGTCTTTATGATTGCCAGATTTTGTCACAAACCCAACTAATCTCAAATGGTATAACATACAATTTTTTGGGTGACAGATGTAGTTCCATCCGATGATCATTGACATAGGCTAGGTAAAATAGATCAAATCAATTCCCATGATGTTTTTTTATTATTATTATTTTGCTTTCTTTAAACGCACTTAATTGCAGAAAGAGCGGAATCGCACGGAATATACACCTGGCAACCAATAATCTAAACCGTCAGCCATCACTCGAATTTTCCATTTCATCCTGAGCCTTTGAGGACGGGCACTACCAGCAAGAACCAGCCAGGTGAGATGTACATTTTTATTTTTATTCAATATCTTAAAGATGTGTATTTCTAAATGTTTCACCCCATATGTGAAGATATTCGTTTTACCATTAAATCGGTGGTGAGTTTGATAGCTTTGTAACGCAAACATTCAGATCCAGTTAGCCAAATACTATTTATCACAAGGTTTGCTGTTAACTTTAGTTAATAATTTCAAGTTTAGAACAAAGTAATCGAAATGTTCTTGTTTCTGAACATTTGTGTGTAAATTAACTACACTGTGTGCGTGTGGCCTGTCGCGATCTATGGTCGCAATCGAGTCCTCATACTCGCCTAACGTTACCCCTACAAGGCTACGTTCGAAATCGACCCATGTTATGCACGACTTGAAGGGACAACCACAGTGTTTTAAGTCATATTATACATGCATAACGTGAGTAGCTACAACTGATGCACAAGTGAATACACAGGCAGTGAAAGTCGCGCCGAATGAATTCCCTCAGCTCGGCATCCACGGTCATTCAGACCAGACGTTCACAGGGTTCGATTTTGCTCACTCGTTTTCATTCACTTCTTCAAGTGCACTATTAGTTTGTTGATGTCTGGATACATTCACTGCCAACGGACTGCGGTTAATTTAGTTGTATATTTAATATTCGTTTGATATTCACGAAAATGTCCATTAAGTTAGGCGACAATCCCCGTTTTATAATCCCTGAGGTAAATCATTATCAGCTATTGAAGAACGCATTAAAATTCATAAAATTAGAACGGTTTCAGATTTTAACATGGGAGGAGATCAGGATCTTAGAATTTAGTTTAAAGGTATAGTACACCCAAAAATGTATTCACCCTCACATAGTTTCATTCTCATTTAAAGGTATTATGTTTTGGCACATCTCCTGGTTGAATGTATTGTGGTTCCATATACTGTAAATTAAATGAAAGCTGTTTATCACATTGATGTTTGTCAAGCAGTAGTGCAACTCAATTTTTGTGTTTTGTTCTCCATAGGCAGCAAAAATCTGGGATCTCCATTGGCCCTTCCAAGTCTGGAGTGTTTCTACAGTTTAATGAATTCAATTTTAATAAAAGTTTTTAAACTGACTTCTGAGTGTTGTCCTAATTGACGTGACATCTAATAATCAGTAATATAACTGTGTGAAATATTTTTTGCATACAAGCCTTTATATTTCATTCTGTTTTTAAGCGTGTAACAGATTGCAGTTAGTTATAACATGTTGTGTATGTGAATATAAAAACTACCGTAATCAATTATACTGCATAGTAACTTTACAGTATTTTAAAATACAGTGCAAAAACAAGAACTGTAATTAATTTTACAGTATAAATATACTGTAAGTTATTATACAGTAAGCTGTGAACTGCTGTAGTTAGATTTACAGTAATTTTACCGTGGAATAAAATACTGAAGCTTGCTGGATATTTGTTGCCAGTAAGTTACTGTTGATTTTACGTTAAATTTTTTACAGTGTATGTTTCCTAGGGTCCTTGTATTGGCTCCCTTAGACTGGGCTCGTAGGACAACTTTTGTTCTGCGCTTGTAGGTATATGGTATATTGTTCCCCAAAACGTGATTCACGCAATGGGAGAGACCGTTTCGAAAGGGAACGCTCCAGTTACTAATGTAACTTTGGTTCCCTGAGATAATGGGAACGAGCGTGCTCTACCGTGCTCTACAGCTGCATTCGAGTCAACGCTGCTGCTTCTCAGTCGAATCGGGCTTCAGTTTTCTGAGAAAATGGTGATTCACTCAATGCTCATTCCCATTATCTCAGGGAGCCAATGTTATGTTAGTAACCGGAGCGTTCATTTACTGTTATTCTTAATGTGTATTTTACTATAGCCCTACTTTTTAAACGCAACCTATGTAAACTTTGTGTAATCATTTTCATGAAAGAAGTGCCTTTGGCTAAGGGGCGGACTGGGACCGAAAAGTGGCCCTGGACTTTCTGGCCCACAGCAGCCCACCACATCCCAAATCATAACACATTGGCCCATTAATGTGCAGAATATTTTTTTAACACCACTTATAGCATAAAAATATAACACAATACAAAAATAAATGCTATTTAAACATTTATTTTAAGTAACACAACATATAGCCTATTAGGTCATATTTGTAAAACCAAAGGGAAACAAACAGAAGAACATTAAGACAACATATAAAACTATCAAGACAGCATATCAGCTAGTCAGGGGGAGCTAGAGCCATCAGAGCCTGTTGAACTGCTACTCTTCGCGCCAAATGTATAATCTGTTAATTTAAAGCATTTCACAGCATCTACCTCTAATGCTTTTTTTAACCGTCGGCTGAAATTGGTCCTCGTCGGCTTTTTTTTGGCCGATTCGACATGTCGGTGAAAGAGGGAACTCTGATTGGCTGTTCAGCTTAGTGAACGAGTCAGTGCACTGCACGAGAATAATATCAAAACAGCGAGCAAAGAAGTCAAAACTGCACAGATAGAAGGCTGTTCTAATGTTATGTCATATTACCTGAGTGTTCCTTGGCGAATATTTAAATATTAACATGAGAGGAGTGGAATAAAGAAAGTGTTTAGCAGGATTGATATTCAGAACGATAAGCACGCACTGCTTTGTTTACGGTGTGTATCTGCAGCCGGCAGCGTCGGTTTGTCTTTTTGAATGACGAATATAGGCGAATATATCTGCAGAAATAGACAGTTGTCTCATTTACACGCAGGCGCAGAACGCGAATTGCCGCATTCTTGCTAACAGTCGGCTGTAGTTCTCTCGGTGTGTTCAAGTGCAGCTTTTTTCCAGCGACACAGGCGACAACACAGTCAGCTTTCATCTGATTCTGCGCTAGTTCATCGGCGTTGGCTTGGTGTGTTTCCAGGACCTGAAAGAGGGCGTGTTTCAAGATCTGCAATGGAGTAGACCAAACTTAACAGGGAGGGAGGGCAATACACTCACATGCATGTACACGAAACACACTCCTTGTCGACCGCGCCCGCGCGATCGATTCCCTCATCCATTTGTGAAGAAAAGAAATGTAATATTATGATTTCCGTCATTTTTTTTTATATATATATTTTTTTATATGTGTACCGGGGCGGCCCACATTGGCCAGCGGCCCACCGGGAAAAGTCCCGGTGCTCCAGATGGCAGTCCGCCCCTGCTTTGGCTTCAGATGTCAAATCTTGATACCAATGAATAAAGAACTTCTGTAAATAAAGCAGTGAGGCCCTTTTTTCAAGAGCCTGTCCTACAGTTTAATAATATATAGAGACTTTATAAAAATATGTTGTGAAGCACTGTCTGAACTGTGTGGTCAGAGAAAGTCTACCAAAGCTGAGATCCATGTGTCCAAGATTATTTTAATGAAAGTAGTATGTTACATTGCATTCACACAAAGTAATACTGTGAAGAGACATGTGACAAAAAAAGCAAGATCTTGTAACTTATACCTGCACAATATACTCTGAAACACCTCAGATTAAAATAATAATAAATCATTATACATAGTTGCTGATCAAATACTGATCTGAACTATTTACATTTGCACATTCATCTCTCCAGGAGATGCTATTATTAGTGATTTTAGTTACCGTGATCTGGTCTGTTTTAATTAATATCTATATTTTATGTTCACACACATGTACATTTTAATGTGTTTTTATATTTTGCATGAGGTTTTCTGAGCTAAGTCAACTGCAAGTAGCTAAACAAAGTTGCAAAAGTTTTAAAAAGTGTTGAAGCTCCATGTATTTACAAACATTACCTTAATGATAGCTCCGTAGAGGAGGGAAACATATTATTTATTTATTTTCATTTATTTATTCATCCATTCATTCATTAACATGTTAAGACCTAGGAAGAAATGCTTTTTAATGCTTTTTAATGCTTTAATGCTTTTTAGGCTCATTGAGCTCTGCCAACCACAGCTTAGATTTTCTGTAGGTTATATCTTCTCTGCTGTGCTGCTGCCTTTCTCCTTCTCAGCCGGTTAAACCCCGTCACTCATTCCATTGTTCATACTGTAGGTGGCTTTGGCATGCCTTTGGACATTGGAGGTGGCTAAGGAAATCTTTGGGGTCTTTTTTTGCTGGCTATTCACCAATGGACAAGGGTTCGGATCCCTTATGAGCCTGAAGGGTTTCTTTACTGCCTTCTTTCTTTCCTTTGACTTGTGTTCCATCTCATTAAAGAAGAAGCAAATAGCATCTATGTCATCCCATTCGACCCAGCATTCACAGCAGGCTTCGCTGTTATAGATCTTACGCAGTGGGCACATCTGACTGGCTTTCTAGTTTTCCAGCTCAGTCGATTGTCTCCTTCCAGCCATCATCCCATGTGCTCCAGTCGAGGTCCTCATCCCAGATAACAGCAGTCGACTGGGACGAGTTTTCATCAAGCGTCTATTTTTGCAATAGATGGGACCCATAGCTCTCGTCCATTCACAGTAAGCCTGGCAGGACAGCGGATCAGCCTTTTAAAAGCTCTTCTGCTCCTGAACTCTTCTCTCTTCTTTTTCAAATTGTATTAATGTCATTTGCATGTCATCATTAAAATAGTTAACTATTGGCAAAATTTTAGAAAGGATGCATTTCTTGCAAGAGTATAGCCTACAAAAATTCTTTAGTAGCTAGTTGAATATTGGTTAACTTTATAATGTCAGCTGAAAGGCATAGCAAGTTATTACCTTATTACCGTATTGTTTTGGTCAAAAAGCAAACGTTTTACTACTATTAACAGGTGCTTATATGCAAAGCAAATGCCAAGAATATCTTATAACAAAACCTATAACAAAACAAATGACAAAAGGCAGCATTTTGATATTTTGTCCTTTATTTAAAGTCTTATCCAAAGTATTTGATTTATCACACAATAGATATTATCTATTCTAGACAACATCAACTGTTTGAAGTAAGAAAAGTGACATCAGCAATGGATAAATAGGATTAATTAAAAGCTTTAGTTTACATTGCGACCTACGATTCAGAACATATTTAGTCACATTCTCATTGCACAGACCACTGATTAAGAATACTACAGAAAAAAACAATAATGTAAGGTCTTTAAAAAAAATTTTTTTGACCACAACACATCTCACAGTAGCTCATTATTCAAGGCTGTATTAAGGCATGCCGCTGCACAGTCCTGGTCTCTGGTCGGTCTCAGTAAAAGCATCAGTACTGATGCCTTGGGATTTGAGGATGTCTAACAGTGCAGAGACGGTCTCCTTGGGAAGTGTGCGTGTTCTGCTCATGATCCAGGAAAACTCAGCGTGAAAGAGACCGGCGAAATCAGAGCACGAGTAAACCAGGGTGTATTCATCATAATCAGTAGCCAGCACCCAGTAAGGGGCATCAGGAGCATCTGAAAGAGAACATCATGGATAACTCAAATCAAAGATTCATAAATAAAATCAAATAAACCAGCTGAAAAGAATGATTTAAACTTACCTTCAAAGAAGCTGACTTCAAGTTTGGCAGGCTCTGATGCATCTACAATCTTGGCAGTTCCCTCAATGAAGCTGATAGTGCCATTAGCACTGTGAGGATGTTCAGAGAAAAGATATTTTTAAGCCATTTCAGAAGAAAGTGCAAAACTCTTTTGAATATTCTGAATATCAGAATCCATTTTATTTTATTTGTAAATACACTTATTATATTCCGAATACTAACAAATGTATGATATATTTATATTGTAGGCCTACTATTTGCTCATCAATACTTACAGTAGCTCATCATTTCGAACCAGGACAATGCCGTCACTCAGAGTGTAAGTGGCCTGACAGCACTCGCCCAACTGGAACTGGGCTGGAATCTTCATGATCTCATGCCATCTGCCCATGTACTATAAAAGAGCAAAATGATAAGAAGTTATGCAACAGGATTTTTTTCCTGTGATAATATAGGTAATTTTGTAGCTGAAAAATGAAGTTTCATATAAACAAATACTAATATTCTACTATTTCTGCTTTATTTATTTTTTTGTTATCAATATGGGATTTATTTTATGTTGACAAAGTGGTTCATAATGATGCTCCTGATACTAAAAAAGTAAATATAAAGATTAAGAAACATTTACAAAGTAAAAAAAAGAAAGAAAAGAAAAAAAAAGATGAATAATAAGTCATGGTAACTTATGTTTTTAAATTACTTTAACTAATCCAAATATATATATTTTTAAGTCTGTTTAATGTGATTTAAGTTGAAATGACTTGTACAACCAAGTTAATTATAGGCAGCAGCTGAACTTAAGTATTTAAATAGGTGTATTTTTATTTTTTTTTTTTTTTTTTTTTACAGTGTATAAGCAAAAGTTTACCCTAGTAGGATCAAAGTTTTGCTGAACAGGAGGTTCTGGACATTTTCCAGAGCTGATGGACTGAGCGCTGACCGCCAGCACAGACAGCAAAGTCAGAGACAGAACCTGAAGAGCCTGCATTCTTTCAGTTTGAACCTGAAAAAACAGAAATTCATACTTAATGAGCATACCAGGAAAATGTGAATTAAAGGTTGGATAGTTGCAGACTCAAAGCAATCACCTTACCTGTTTGGACTCAAAAGTGGAAGGTAAAGAACAGTGACAAAGTTTAGTATATATAGACCATTACATCTTTTGGTTATATCACTAACTCCACCCCCTTCAACTTAAAAAACCTCAGAACAGGTTTGGGGAACCTGGTCATCTGCTCAAACAGATGTTGAAGGTTAAGTAAACACACCTTGAGTTGAACTTCTCAGAAGAAGGTGATCCACGAGTCACGGGCATAGCTTTCCACATCTTTGAAAATAAAGCTTTAAAATAAAACTCAAAAGGTTTCCCGAGAATCCATGTGCCGTCAGTATTTTAATGACCAATTTTATTTTGCTTATTTTACATGATTGTACATTTTATATTAATTTTTTTTTTGTGACAACACATAAAAGCTTTAATTTGTGTGAATGTGATAATCTAGGCTAAGTCCCATATCTGTTACGTAAGCAACATTTTAGCCTGAAGAAATGCATTTTAAGCTAAAGACAATCAAAACACTGATATAAAAGGTAGCAATTTATCATTTAAAATGTAATTCTCCAGCACCATCTCTGAATCATTGTGCACATCTGTGATTATGTTTTCCTCATGAAGCCGCCTGAATCCATCAAGCTTTATAGTTTTACAATTATGTTGGTTTATGATAAAGCACTTTACTTTCAAATCTGATAACTTTTTTATTCTCATTACTCCATGAATTTGGATTTTATGTTTTGTCACATTGCATCTTGCAACCTGCTGGTTGAATATTGTTTTTCCTTTTCTAAAATTAAATTTCACCCTTAATGTTTAAACATTTGGACTTTTTAGTCTTCAATGAAGGTTCAAAACTTTGAAAATAACTATTTAGTTTGTTACCCATGGTATATTTAAATAAAAAATTAATTGGCCAATATATCAATAAAACTCAAACTTTTTTGAGTTCTTCACATAATATCCATGAAATTATTCAATGTTTTTCCATTCATCCTTTTGTTACTAAACTTGTGTCCTCAATTGAAGGTTTAGTCACACAACATGTTCTTATCACACTAGTGTTGTTTGAGTTTTCACAAACACCTGCAACATGCAAAACACACAACACGTGAAGATATGGTCCTTATGTAAAAACATGTCTACTGCAAACATTTTGGGGAGAAATAGCCTACACGTGGCAGTTTTTATATCATTTAAGAAAGAGAGTTCATGAGGTGAGCCTCCCCCTTCTCTCGCTCCTAATGGGCCCAATGAGTAGCTTATAACAATAACATAGTAACATACAGGACCTTGAGAAGAGGGACAATATAAAGTTCCTCAGTTTAATCAATGCTCATGTCCCACAAAAATGGTTAATTGGTTAATTGAGAATTGATTCAGAAATACAAATAAAAGCTATGATTAAGTGTCACCGCTTGTTTTTGGAAGAGAAGCGTTTGATCAGACAGATGAGCATCCTCATAAAATATATATCGCCCTCTATCTGTCAGCATCAGAATTATATTCACTCAGCCTGCTGCTCAATTTGGAAGCACAGGTTCATTGTCACAGATCATCACAACTTATTGTTACTCTCCCCCAGACAGTTATGCCCTAAACTTAGATGAACTTCAAAAACACAAATGGAATGTTTATAAAAAAGACTGTTTAGACAAAGCGACAGTCTACGTTTAGTTTAGATATTCATTAATGAAACTTCACTTACTTCATGTTGGGAATAAACTGTGGTAGGCTAATTCATAACTGAATGTGAGGAGACAAGAAACATTATTGGAGCCGTTTTTGACATAGGCATATGAACGACTAAAAGTGATTGTGTGCATATATTAAAGGTACGGTAGACATTTCTTGGAGCGGCTAGCAATATCGAGCTAGCTTATTAAAATCCCACCCTCCCTTCAGAGCACTCTCCAAGCCACGCCTCCTTCAAAAACACATGAATGCATACAGCAGGGAGAAAACAAAACCGAAGACATGGCGTTAAATTATCTCATGTCTACATAATATTACAATAATAATGGAAGTAAAGAGCACTGGCCTGTTGGCTACCACCTGACTGTTGCGGATTTATTTTGCCGTTGATAGTGTTGCCATTGAAATGCATAAATTCGATTTATGAATGCTCTGATAACATCTCAGGTTTCCATCTCTTCCAAATTAGAGTAGTTATGGTGTGAAAGCAGCATAAGCTCGTTGTTTTGGTCCAGGAAGAACTGTAAAAGGTTGCTCCTGTTTCAGTTGGGGTGGCTGATCTTAATCTGCATAGCATGTGTGATGTCTGCGCGAGCAGGGTGCGCGAAGGCATAAAAATACATATGTTGACAGGCAGTTAGCACGTATCATTGCATTTGGACCGAATTTAATGATTGGAAGAACACTTTATGTTCTTATGCCTTCATAGGCCTATAAATAGCTACATTTAGACCACTAGTGATTGCTGCAGGCAGATGTCCCTGCAGGTGAGGCAGAAAATGATTCAGAGCTTTCCATATGGTCATAAGCTCTAAATAATTTATGTGCGCTGAACGTAGTCTGCTTGGCCACAAACCGTTCACCGTTCTGCCCTCCTTGGGTGGCACCCCAGCCTGTTAAGGACGCATCTGTCGTCACAACTTTCCGCATCATTACTGTCCCCAGAGGGGTTCCCTGTGCGTAAAAGTCTGCGCTCTTCCAGTGGCGCAAAGCTGCCGAGCAGGCTGTTACAGAGCGGCAAAGATCGCATATCGGGCTGAAATGTAGTGACAAAACCCATTTCATGAACGCTCTCATTCTCAGGAGTCCCAGCAGCAAAACCTGGATCAGGGGTAGGCAAGTTCGGTCCTAGAGAGATGCTGTCCTGCAGAATTTAGTTCCAACCCTAATCAAACACACCTGAACAAGCTAATCAATGTCTTTAGGATTACTAAGGCTATAGGCAGGTGAGGTTTTTTTTCAGTGTTGGAACTCTGCAGGACAGCGGCTCTCTAGGACCGAAATTGCCTACCCCTGACCTGGATAGATGAAGCCATAAGACCCTGCAGTCTGAGGCATGTGCGATTATTGTACTTTCACCCCCTCTCTGAACTGCGACAGACAGTTCATTAGAGAGAGAACGCGCTCTTGAGAGAGACGCGCTCGCATGGAGACTGAAGCCTTGTTTATACTCGACGCGTCGGCAAGAGCGCGAAGGTGCGCGCGGCAAAATGACGTAATTGCGGTGTGGGCGGTCGTGCGCGTTGGGTGCGCGAGACCCCATTTCGCCTGGCGGTGTGCACGGCACTTTTTGTAACATCGCGCGCGGCGCCGCATCCGAAGATGAACGACTTCGAGCCGAATCTGGCCGAACTGGTACGTCTGTACCAGCATGATTATGATCCTTCTATACACATATACATTTGCATTGATGGGCGACCATAAAAGCCTCTCATTTTGTGAATAGGATCACATTTGCATTAAGGACCCAGTTTGCACTTGTCTAAAGTAACTGCTTACATTTACAAAATAAGCCTACAATAGCAGAAGTAAGCCCTCCTGATGAAATTAAGGTTCAAACACTCTTCAATAAGGCTTCAGTTGTTTAACTAGTTTGTACAAAAAAGTACAATAAACCTACTGCATTTATTACTCTTTTAATATGAATCAGCTATTAATAAACTACTAATAAACGGCTAACTACTTCTTCACTGCTGATTCCTGGTGGTTTAGAGGAGAATTACTCCGAGTCGCCCCCTGTCGTTTCACAGAATAGCACAACGGCGAGCGCGTCAAGTATAAACGCCTCGTCCGTTTGGAGAGGTGCGCGCGCAGTCAGCGGAGACTCGCGCTCGTGCGGACGCGTCGAGTATAAACAAGGCTTGAGTTCAACTCCAAGCCCAAGAAAATCACATTTTGACTGATGTAAAATTGCTCTTGTTCAAATTCACCATGAACCCGAGAGATGTGATGGCGAGCACACGGCAGTGTTGATGTCCTGCAACACTTTCTCCTTCGATTCGGCTAATGAGTCAATCGTCTATGTATGTCAGAATCCTCAGACTTGACATTCTCATGGGTGCTAAGCCCGCCTCCGCACACAGACAGAAACTTCAAGGGCTTAACGAGAGCCCAAATGGCAGAACTCTGAATTCGTAACGTGCCATGGTAGGCGAAACAAAGAAACTTCCTGTGTGGTGGATAAATGCTTATGTGGAAAAAAGCATCTTTCAGATAGACCGATGTGAACCAGTCGTTCCGTTTTATGGCACGGCTGAGCGAGCCATGAGTTAACATTCTGAAATTGTATTTCCTCAAATGTTTGTTCAACACACGGAGATCCAAGATTGGGCTGAGAGAGCCATCCTTCTTTGGGACCAGGAAATAACTATAATAAAATCCCTGATTCATCAGATTGGGGGGCACCACCTGAATCGCTCCCTTGTTTAGAAGGGAAGATATTTCCTCTTTCAGAATTTGTTCGGTGCTCTCCTCCGTGTGTGAAGAGAGAACGCCGTTGAAATGCAGGGGTTTTATTGCAAACTGCAGTCTGAAGCCCTTCATTATTGGACGCGTCACCCACTCGTGAGCCGAAACAGTTTGCCAAGCCAATTCGTGACTCGCGAGTGTTCCCACCCAACCCGGAGCGCACTGTGTAAGCCCAGCTGGCTCATTTGTGATGCAATGGCGCCCCCTTGTGGACAAACTAGAGGCGACATGCAGGGGTTCAGAGAGATTTTCTCTCTCTGGAGGGAGATGATTTCTATCTGCGGAGAGAGATCCTCTCTCCGCAACAAATTCATTTGATTCGTTTGTTTTAATGTGGTAGTGTGTTTTGTGTGTGTTTTGTGCTGGGGGAACACTGGGGGCGAAACCCTTAATAATCGGGTGAGGGGAACAGAGTATGTGCGGTGTGGTGATACTGCTTTTGCACTTTTCCTCACAACAGACCCTCTGAACGTGGGGGGAGAACACACAACGTCTACTGCAGGGACGTGCAGAGAGTTCCTCAGGGGCAGGGGCTCAAATGTAAAAAAGGGGCATTGTAATTTTTTGGAATGTTTGGTTCAGGAAATGTGCTACCAGGATGGTGTGTCCATTAAAACACAGAGGTCCAGTACTCAGTCCATAATCATTTATTGCAACAGATGAATCAGGCCACAAAGTAGAATTGGACTCAGATATAGAGTTGTATGGTTTCTATAAACAAAGTAAACAAATAGAATCTTAAATATAATTAACACCATAGAACTTTAACTAATAAAGCATTAATCACATAATCCAATCCTAAACAATTCAACATCAAAATAGTAAGAAACACGAGAATCATAATCACATAGAACATTTCACAATTAGACAAACAGAATCTCAGAAATTAACATCAAGAAACAAATCAAAAGGGCACAAACTTACATTGTCAGGAACACATCAACTCTTCAAAGGCTCTCATTAAGACAGAAAGAAAGGACAGTCTGTTTCCATTGCATATGGCACACACCAAACAATAGTACCTTATCACTCATTAAGTGCACCTGAAGAGACTTAGCTCCTCCCATGACTGGCTATGTCATGTGATCCATAGGAATTCTCAACAGCCGCCCCCAAATGTGTAAACATTTGACCCTAGAGAATTCTGTCAATTATTAATTCAAGTCATCTGAAAACTTAGTTAGGACCACCAGACGGCTGACTGGGCGTATATAACGTTTCCCTTCAATGAGAACCTCCACAACCCTTATCCTGCCATCAGGACTTGGCATGACCTTTGTGACAGTTCCTATAGGCCAGAGTCCCCGTGGAAGCTGCGGGTCGACGACCATAACTACAGCATCACATGAAATCGAATTTCCCTCCTGCATCCACTTCTGACGACTTTGAAGGGAAGGAAGATAATCTCTGATAAAACTTGACCAGAATCTATCAGATAGAACTTGACTATGCCTCCACTTTCTACGTGAAAGTGTTTTAGAATCAGCCTACATTACTTGAGGCAAGGAAGCATCTGGCCGCCCCATCAACAGTATATTAGGAGTTATGGGATCAGGATCCGATATGTTAGATGTCACATATCCAAGAGGTTTAGAGTTCAACATCTCTTCCACTTCTACCAGCACTGTATATAAGACTTCTGCAGAAAGCACTTGGGTACCCAATGTCACCCGTAAAGCTGCCTTAATGGATCTGACCTCTCTCCCAGCATCCTCCAAAATGCAGAGAATATGGAGGGTTAAAGTTGAATTGAATCTGGTGCTGAGAAAGCAGTTCTTGAAGGGCAGGGCTGAGTGGATTGAATGCTTCTCTGAGCTCTCGCTCTCCTTCCCGGAAATTAGTTCCTTGGTCTGATATAAGTTCATAGGGTCGACCTCTGCGAGCTATGAAACGCCGGAGGGCCAATAGGAAACTGTCTGTATCTAAACCAGATAACAGCTCAAGATGCACACATCTTGTTGTCTGACATTTAAAAAGAAGACCCCATCGTTTCTTATGTCTGCGGCCTACACTGATATTAAAGGGGCCAAAGCAGTCCATTCCAGTTGACCAAAATGGGGGCTTGTAGAGGCGGAGTCGAGAGGGAGGAAGATCAGCCATCCTCGGGACTGAAGGAGAGCCTTTCCATCTTTTACATTCACAACATAATCGTTGAACCGATTTTACGGCTTGTCGTCCACGTAGAACCCAATACTTTCTACGAAGTTGGGCAAAGACTCTTTGTGGTCCTGGGTGACAGAGTTGAATCAAGATCTGCAATCAGAAGCTTAGTTTTAGGATTCTTAGGGTCCAAAACGATGGGATGGATAGCTTCTAACACCAAGTCCTCGCTCTGCCGAAGGCGACCTCCCACTCTTATGAGACCGGTCACAGCATCCCACTCAGGTGCCAATTCAACAAGTCTACTGTGTTCTGAAACACCTTGATCTAGTTGGAGTAACTTGCTCTCCTCAAGAAAATCCTCCTCTTGTGCCTGACGAAGGAGTAACAGCTCTGCTTGATTCTGACTGAGCTTGTTCTCTGGCACTTGATCAGGAGAAAAATTCTCAATGGTATCAGCAATCAACTCTGACCACGTGTTAAATTAGACAGGGTCCACTTTGGAAAGGCTTGGTAAAACTTGTGTCTGTCTACAAAACACAGGTTTTCTCATTTCTAGTGATACTTCATCAGGAGAAGTGATTGGATACTTCGGCCATTGATGAGGTGGTAAGGCAAGGAAAGGAGGTCCTCGAAACCAACGACTAGTAGGAGATAGCTCTGTCAACTTCTTTCCTCTAGTAATTTCATCGGACGGATTGTTTCCAGTGTCCACATATCTCCATTGTTCTGGTGTAGTATAATCTAAAATCTCAGTTATCCGATTAGCTACGAATATCTTATACCGACAAGATTCAGAGCAGATCCATGTCAGAACTGTGGTTGAATCAGTCCAGAGTGTCACTTTATGGAGGGGCACAGAAAGTTCCTTCACTAGGAGATTCGCCAGTTGAGATCCGGCTAGAGCCGCACATAGTTCTAGACGTGGGATGGAAGTGGTCTTCTTTGGGGATACTCTAGATCGAGCCATAACAAATGAGGTGACAACTTCATTCCCATTTGAAAGATGAAGGTAGGATACGGCTCCATAAGCCCGCTCTGATGAGTCACAAAATACATGCAGTTCTCTCCGCTCTTCACCTGATCCTACTGATCCATACCACCGAGGAACTTGGATCTTGCTCAAGCCAGATAACTCCTCTTCCCAAGCCATCCAGCTTCTCTTAATGCCTTCAGGAATATCTGGATCATCCCATCCACGCCCAGGTTTGATCCCCAACTGCTGGAGCATGATCTTAGCACGTGTAGAGAAGGGAATAATAAACCCCAACGGGTCATATTGTCGAGCAAGAATGCGATACAGAATCCGCAAAGTCAGGGTCTGGTATTCCACAGGTCGGTGCTTATACCCCAATGTATCCTGCAAACAGTGCCAGGTCATCCCGAGTGTGCCCTCACATGGATCATTACGATCATGGCTCAGCCATAAGTCGGTCTGCAGGGAACGTGCTTCTTCTGGTAAGTGGTCAACCACGGAGGCATAATTACTACTCCATTGTCTGATCTCAAAGCCTCCTTCACTCAGTGCAGAACGTAGTTTCATGATCATTTCCTTTGCGTCGTCAATAGTAGGCAAACTTTGCAAAAGTACAGAATTAAGGCCACTTGGTCTACTCAAATAGAATATACCAGAGTCAGGTTTACGAACATTGACTTCGTTTGCAAACAATTATCGACATAGAATGAATGAAGGACTGAATCTTGAACTTCTGGATAGGTAGTTGAGATTCTTTTTGCATGTCTTTGAAGAGCATAAATGGCACAGCAGGGACTTGATGTAGTACCAAATGGTAAAACTTGCCATTCATACACCTCAACTGGGGCATCTCTGGTCATATTTCTCCACAGAAACCGTAACAATGGCCTATCCGAAGGTAGTAATCA
Organism: Gila orcuttii; assembly: GCA_026230005.1. Classification (NCBI taxonomy): domain Eukaryota; kingdom Metazoa; phylum Chordata; class Actinopteri; order Cypriniformes; family Leuciscidae; genus Gila; species Gila orcuttii. The sequence continues at coordinate 15,771,110 of JAPDVR010000008.1, forward strand.
AACTTGATGAAACATGGCCCGGATATCGCCACTGATTGCCACTTGATGTTCTCTGAAACGGAGAAGGACTCAGAGAAGAGAAGAACCCAAGGTAGGGCCAGATAACCAATAGGAATTCAGGCTTTCACCGTTAAATTGATAGGAACAATCAAATACCAAACGGTGTTTCCCATTATGTTCAACTAGATGATGGGGTACATACCAAGATTCATCAGTGAAAGCCATTGACTTTGGGTTCAGCTTCTTCACATAGCCAGATTCCACTAGCTTTTGAATCTCCTCCTCATATATTGCTGCACGCACTGGATTCTTTGCAATCTGGCGTTCTGTGTGACGCAATGCTGGCATTACTGATTGCTGCAGAGCATTCAATCTGGGTGCATGTTTGGCTCGAAGTAAAGAGTGGCATATCTTACAACACCATTCATTTCTAGGCATTCTGTTCTCTGCTCCAAACACTCCAGAGCGTATTGGTCTTGCTTTGACCGAAAAACTGCCGTTGATGTCTGATGATTTGGAAGAACATCGACTTGCCACAACATCTTTCTACATCCCTCTGTAACTGATCTTTGATGGAAGTAGCCAAGAAGTGGCACTGAGAGATAGAATCAGTCTCGGGAATCAAGGAAGTGGGACCCTGCAATACCCATCCTAGACGAGTATGTAGTGCAATAGGACTTCCAGGAGGACCAAATGTTACTCGTTCCGTAGAGCATAGCAAATGAGGATGATCTGCTCCCACTAACAACAGGGGCTTAACCTGATGGAATTCTTCAAGAGGAATACTTCTAAGATGCTGATAGCATCTTTGGAGAGTACGGACAGGGTAAGTCTGTTCAGGTAAGTCCAACATCTTGGATGTAAATGCTGCACTGATCTCATATTTCCTTTGGCTAAAAGATGGAGAATGTAACGCTAGTGCCATTAATCTCCTCAGAACCCTGTCGAATTGTTCTCAACCTTAGAGACTCAGCCGGCCCATTTAGGCCCAACATCTCTGCAGTCGGAGAAAGGAGCATAGTTCTTTCGGAACCGTCATCAAGAATGGCGTAGGTCTCCACAGTCCTTCCTTCATAACTCAGAATGACTTTTACCACTTTCAAAAGCACAGAATTAAGGCCACTTGGTCTACTCAAATAGAATATACCAGAGTCAGGTTTACGAACATTGACTTCGTGCAGAACTCCCAAATGGCGTTCCTTGCAGTATGGACAAGGCTTCTTCAAGTCACAATTAGCTGAACGATGTGTCCGACCACATCTCCAACAACGACCATTATCCAGGATCCATTTTTCTTTAGCCTCCACATCAAACTGTTGGAACTTTATACACTGACTCAAGTGATGGGCTTGATGACCACAAAAGGCACAGAAAGGTCCTGGGTCTAATTGTTTGCTATACGAATTAGTGGGCTGAGACATTATACCTTTCGGGTTATAATGTTCCTCCTGATTTGCACCCTGCAAAAAGGTGGCTGTGGGATACCAAGATCTGGGAGGTCTCTCTTCTCTCACTTGATACTTTGTTGCCCCCTTTGATTGGTCAGATACTTGAACTACAAGACTTTGGCATTCTGCTTCCTCCTCCAGCCATTTTGCAAAATCCACCAAATTATAAGGAACATTCTGATTAACAGTTCGAATATGTCTAGCAAAACTGGAAACATGATGGGCTGAAAGTTTACTTAAAAGCTGGTGAACATGAGAAGAACAGGCTAACTCCTTCGCCCCTTGATCTTGACCCCATGATTGGAGCATGCCTACCAGAGCCTGGACTCGTAGCGCAAACTGACCAAACCCAAGGGAATCCCCAGAACGTATAGCTGGAAGGTTCTGAATAGAAGCCAACTCCCGTAACACTAATTGATGAGGTTGGCCATACTTCCTTTGGAGGGCATGTAATGCTGTAGTATAAGGCTGGGGATCATGAGCATATGCCAGGGCTAAATGCCGCGCATCAAGCTTCAGATGATTTAAAAGAATATGATATTTGTATTGTTCTGATTCCTCTGAAGGCAATAGATTTTTTAATGCCATATTTAGCATTGCAAATTCTTGAGGATCGTTTCTTTTGAAACATGGAAATGAAGGCTTCTCAACTGCAGCTAGTCTTGAAGGCAGAATATAGGCTGCCACTACCGGTTGATTCACCATTGAATCTCTGGACTGGATCATACCCGGAGGTCCAAACGGTGTCTGAGGTCTGAACACAGGAACATTACTAGTAGCAGTCACATCTGAAGGGCCCATGGATGGTCCAAACTGTGCAGGAGGCATCGAAGGAACTTGACTCATTGATGATGGTACGGCCATCGGAAAGACATGACTTGGATAACACACCAAACAATAGTACCTTATCACTCATTAAATGCACCTGAGGAGACTTAGCTCCTCCCATGACTGGCTATGTCATGTGATCCATAGGAATTCTCAACAGGCATATATAGATATATATTAGTTGTAACGAGTTAGCTCAAAGGGGAAATATTAATAATAACTCATAACTTATGATTAATTATGAATATTTGGGTCAGTCAATTGGATTAACTTGATGTAGCTAAATTAATATTACAATCAATTAATCAGTTCGTCCAACAAACTCTTTTGATTAATCATTTATTCTAAGAAAAGGGTATACCTTTCATGGCCACAGAAAAATAATTCTTTCTTAGCATGTACAGCGCTTAGAGCATGTAACCAGATCAAGATCGTAAAATAAACTTTGTTGCAAGTAGAGAATCAGAACCAAATACATATTGTGCACAAGTTTTATTAACAAAATCACTAACACATAACTAACATACAAACAATTACACATACATGGGTAGATGATAAATGACAGAATGAAACCGGAAATGAAATGAAGCTACGAAAAAGATTCATTGAACATGAAAAGAACCATCAACTCATCAATTTCAGAGCACCTCATTAAATGTATACAACATGCCCTTTGCAGTGAAACATTTTGTGTGAAGTTCCTGAAGAAGGATTTTTGATGGTCCCATGAGTCTCAATCGATTTCTTCGGAGTTGACTGAAGAAATGGTGATGAACTTGAGTAGTTGGTTTGACTCTGTTCCCCTGGCTGGAGTGCAGATTGTGGCCTGCCGGTGTTCTGACGATTCATGCTACCCATCGAGATGTGCTACTTACGGGTTATGCGCATGTGCAGACTCACAGTTTTGTTCTGTGTTACCACGCCCATAAATCTATGCATCCTTGCTGTGGAGACTTGACGGTGAGCTTTGCAATATCTTTAATCCTTTTTTTATTACATAATTTGACATGTGAACGTGTAAATATTAGCATGCACACCTTATTTTCAGCATAATATAGCAATTCGCTATGAATGAACTACGTTCAGTGTGTGTTCTACTTCTTTCAGAGTTTTGAAAGTTTGGAAAATTCTTGATTTTTAACCTATATGTTTTCAAGGTTTGAAATGTGCTTAAATTTTGAATATCATTATTGAAAATGCTTGATATTTGTTTCATAGAACGTCTCGATTAAAAAAAACTACAAATAACATTTAAAGATCAAATCGTGAATCATTTACACATCATTACAATTTAACGCAAGCACATGAAGTACTAGTACAAATGGCGCCAAAAAATATGCATCCGCGCCATAGGCGGGTTTCTTGTATACAAACAATACTTGCGCGCGCGCATTCAGGGGGGCAAAACCGCTATATATTATGCAGAGTTCTGTAAAAAAACATTGTAGATTTTGAATCTGAAAGAGAACTAAATAAACAAATATACAAATTTCTTTTAAGTATAATAAATAAAAACATAAAAAACAAAGAACATTTAATGAACAAAACTGGGTTCTGTACATGGCAGACAGAAGAGCGTAGTCAAAAGTCGGGCGATAAAGGTCGGTAACCGGAGTTAGTTCAGACATCAACATATCCGGACCAGAGGAGCAAAGAAACTAATGACACTAAATAGCAGACAAATTAAAAGGAAAAACTAAACAGGTGCGCGAGTGGTTACAAACATTTGTTTTTCCTCTGTGCATTTCCTAAAAAGGAAAAAAACCCATTAAAGTGCAACAAGTCGCTGTCTGTTTGAGGAGTGCTGAAATGTAAATTACTCATCATTAAAGTAATTTTGGCTTCATTATGGCTTATAACTTTGGCATAAAGTTAAAATAGTTGTCATACCTGACCAGAAGACGTTCAACACGGTAAGGATTAAAGGATGAATACTAAAATAAATATAGCTAATGTTAGCATACACTAGTACTACTGTAATTTACACAAGATGGCAAACTCCATGAATTATTGGCAAACTCCATGAATTATCAGCTAACATTATTCTGTCCCTTCAGTTAGACAGAACAAATTAATGTCACATTAGACAAGGAAGTTGTAGGTTGTTTAAATAATTACGTATCTTATTTAAGATCACTAAATTCGAGGCTTCTGGTCATTCCTAGGATATCTAAGTCCACTAAAGGAGGGAGGGCGTTCTCGCATTTAGCTCCTATACTCTGGAATACCCTTCCTGATATTGTTCAAGGTTCAGACTCGCTGTCCCAGTTTAAAACTAGATTAAAGACGCATCTCTTTAGCCAAGCATTCACATAATGCTTACCTTTTATACCACTGTTGAATCAGATCGAATGCATTAATTTTATGAACAGCAGCTATGCTAATTATTTCCCATTTGCTTTTCTGCTGTTATAGGTAAATGGCGTTCGTCAGCTCCAGTTTGTATCCAGCCTCTCACGGAGACTTCAGAGTCCCCAACACCTGCGATGAGATGACTAAACGCCTGTGAAGAGACGACTTGACGCCTGTGAAGAGACGAATCAACGCCGGTGATATGTTATGCCCTAAAATAATACATGATTAACTAACTGTATTTTTTCTATGTACATTTCTGAAATGCACTTTCTGTAAAGCTGCTTTGAAACAATATGTATTGTGAAAAGCGCTATACAAATAAATTTGAATTGAATTGAATTGAATTTAGCTGAGGTAAATTAAAGGAAATATTCACGTATCCTTTCTCAATGAAGAATGAGATGGCCCAAAGACTGATTCGCACTTAGTGATGAGTACATATGTCACCCAGTGGTTGTCCAGACACCCTAGACACAACCTTAAGCACTGGCCTTGAACCTTGGTTCAATGTCAACATTGTGACAACGCTGTGTAGTGTCTGGACCAATCACACACAAATTATTCATTATATTTAATGAATAGTCCGGCAAACTCACTCTCCCAACTAAGATATGTGGCCAACTTCCCCTGGAACTAACACCACTGGCAGAACTCAGTGTCCGGTTACATTGATAAGAATTTTACGACCCTGGAATTCCTGAGAGATGTGACTCTTACTTGAGAAATGTATAAACATGTATCTAATTTTCACATCTCATGATTTTCCTTCTGATGTTGTTTTGGCCTATGTTTTCTTGTAAACTCTAATGGGTTAATGTTTCAGACTTTGCATACTATGGTTAACAGAATCATATGTGGGGCATGTTTGGTTTCTATAAACTCTAATCTTCGTTCCCCATGTGTTCATTTACATGGCATTTTGCTAACTTTGTGACGCATGGGTATTATAAGAATCTTGAAGATTCTTTTCTTAAACACCCAATGAAATTACAGATTCAAATGTGCTGCCTGAACACAAAGAGTCGTAAAATTTTCCCTCCAAAGGAAACATTTCTTATTTGCTCACAGACCCCCAGAGGGTGTGACATCTTCATGTTAAAAATCACTGATCACTGATTTCTTCATTTCAACTCAGAAGAAAACTACCACTTTACCATCACTGAATGGGCAACCAACTACGCCGACTTCCTCACTCCTTGGTTGCCTGCATGGCCTCTCCGGCCCAGGGCCGGCAGGTCACACAATCTGCATATGCTCAGCCATGTGCTCATGGAGAGAGAGAAAACCTCCAACCAGAACAGAGTCGAACTACCCATGCAAGTTCATCATCTTCTTCATCCAACGGAGAAGAAAACGATTGCAACTTCAACATTTGACACTCACGGAACCGTCAACGACTTCAATTTTCAACAACTTCAAGAATTGTGTCCACTGCAAAGCCATGCAAGTATCAATTTAAGAAGGTGCTTTGAAAATAATAATATTGATGGTTCTTTTCATAGTTAAATGGATCTTTTCCATAGTTCCATTTCCTACCTCCGGTTTCATTCTCTCACTTTTACCATCTCCCTTTGAATGCATGAATGAATGTGTAATTGTTTGTATGTTAGTTATGTTTTCATGTTTTTGTTAATAAAACTTGTGCACAATATGTATTTGGTTCTGATTCCCTGCTTGCATACAAAGTTTAATTTACGATCTTGACCCTGTTACATGCTCTAAGCGCTGTACATGCTAGGAAAGACTTATTTTTCTGTGGAAATGAAAGATACCCTTTTCTTAGAATAAATGAATAATCAAAAGAGTTCGTTGGACGAACTGCTTAATTGATTGTAATGTTAATTTAGCTACCTCAAATTAATCATATTAACTGATCCAGATATTTATAATCAATTATAACCAGTTATTATTGATTATTAATATTTAATTGAGCTGATTTGCTACAGCTGTAACAACTTTACCACACAATGTAGTTATAGCAACCTTTTTGCCATGTTGTTAAAATGTTGTTGGATGGTTGGGTACGTTGTGCCAATGTTCTGTGTTTGCTGGGATTATACACTACAGTTAGGCTAGTAGGCTAGGCTACTACAAGTTTGGGGTCAGTAAGATTTTTTTTTTTTGGAAAGAAAGTGATTATCAGTCAGTGGTTAGAACAGCGTAGCAGTCAATAAACGGGAAAAGGGAGGTCACGTAGGCTACGGGACAAATCAATTAGGCTCAATATACGGGTAGCAATGTATTTAGCTACTTTTCAAATGCAACTTGTAAACTTTGTCTGATCAGATGTCAAATCTTGATACAAATGGATAAAAACTTCTGTAAATAAAGCAGTGAGGCTCTTTTATCAAGGGCCTGTCCCACAGTTTAATAATATTATAGACTTATGTTTCTCTAAAATATGTTTCTTGTAAAGCACTGTTTGAACTGGGCAGTCATGGAGTGGGCTTCTCTTCCTGGCCCCAGTTTATCACTTCATCTCACTTGTTCCACAACATTCACTTGTCGTCATCAGCCCATGAGACATGCAAAGCACTATTGCTAGCTTATCAATTTCACAGCTGCACAACTCAGACATATATCACAAAGAAATATAAATTATCTGATCAGAGCAGTGATTGAGCTCTATTTAGAGTATGCGTGGAATGCAGACCATGGAATTTAGCAGATGATCCCACAGGCCACTCCAAGAAAAGTTCCATTTACAAAGTGTCTTTCTATGTAGGAAACTTTCTCTCTGAGTACAATTTAAAGGATTACACTACAAACACATAGTTTATGGTTTGATTTACAATTATGTTAACAGAAGTTAAAACTGTATAATTTTAGTTGAAGGTAAATTCACCTTTGAGAGCATTTTAATTTATCTTATCGGTAACACTTCTTTTTCAAATGATGTATTAATGTCATTTGCATGTCATCATTAAAATAGTTAACTATTGGCAAAATTTTAGAAAGGATGCATTTCTTGCAAGAGTATAGCCTACAAAAATTCCACAATAGCTAGTTGAATATTGGTTAACTTTATAATCTCAACTGAAAAGTAAGTAGACCACAACACATCTCACAGTAGCTCATTATTCAAGGCTGTATTAAGGCATGCCGCTGCACAGTCCTGGTCTCTGGTCGGTCTCAGTAAAAGCATCAGTACTGATGCCTTGGGATTTGAGGATGTCTAACAGTGCAGAGACGGTCTCCTTGGGAAGTGTGCGTGTTCTGCTCATGATCCAGGAAAACTCAGAGTGAAAGAGACCGGCGAAATCAGAGCACGAGTAAACCAGGGTGTATTCATCATAATCAGTAGCCAGCACCCAGTAAGGGCCAGGAGGAGCATCTGAAAGAGAACATCATGGATAACTCAAATCAAAGATTCATAAAGAAAATCAAATAAACCAGCTGAAAAGAATGATTTAGACTTACCTTCAAAGAAGCTGACTTCAAGTTTGGCAGGCTCTGATGCATCTACAATCTTGGCAGTTCCCTCAATGAAGCTGATAGTGCCATTAGCACTGTGAGGATGTTCAGAGAAAAGATATTAGGTTAATTTAAGCCATTTCAGAAGAAAGTGCAAAACTCTTTTAAATATTCTGAATATCAGAATCCATTTTATTTTATTATTTCATATACTTGTTATATTCTGAATATTAACAAATATATGATATTTTATTTATATTGTACTATTTTCTCATCAATACTTACAGAAGCTCATCATTTCGAACCAGGACAATGCCGTCACTCAGAGTGTAAGTGGCCTGACAGCACTCGCCCAACTGGAACTGGGCTGGAATCTTCATGATCTCATGCCATCTGCCCATGTACTATAAAAGAGCAAAATGATAAGAAGTTATTCTTTTGAAGTTAAGATTTTGTCCTGTGATGAAAATGAAGTTTCATATGAACAAATACTAAAATTCTGCTTTTTATTTTTGTTGTCAATATGGGATTTATTTCGTGTTCGTCTTGGCTTTAGTATGATAAAGTGGTCATAATCCTGATACTAAAAAAAGTAAATATACAGATTAAGAAACATTTACAAAAAAATTATAATAATAAAAAAAATGATATGATCAATAACTCATGGTAACTTATGTTTTTATATTACTTTAACTCATCAAAATAATTTAGGCAATTTCAACTTTTTTTTGTAAGTTATATGAGATTCAACTCAAAAAAATGTTTAAGTCTGTTTAATGTTATTTAAGTTTAAATGACTTGTACAACCAAGTTAATTATATAGCCAGCAGCTGAACTTAAGTTTTTAAATAGGTGGAATATTTTACAGTGTATAAGCAAAAGTTTACCCTAGTTGGATCAAAGTTTTGCTGAACAGGAGGTTCTGGACATTTTCCAGAGCTGATGGACTGAGCGCTGACCGCCAGCACAGACAGCAAAGTCAGAGACAGAACCTGAAGAGCCTGCATTCTTTCAGTTTGAACCTGAAAAAAACAGAAATTCATACTTAATGAGCATAACAAGAAAATGTAAATTAAAGTTTGGATATTTGCAGACTCAAAGCAATCACCTTACCTGTTTGGAATCAAGAGTCGAAGGTAAAGAACAGTGACAAAGTTTAGTTTATATAGACCGTTACATCTTTTGGTTATATCACTAACTCCACCCCCTTCAACTTAAAAAACCTCAGAACAGGTTTGGGGAACCTGGTCATCTGCTCAAACAGATGTTGAAGGTTAAGTAAACACACCTTGAGTTGAACTTCTCAGAAGAAGGTGATCCACGAGTCATGGGCATAGCTTTCCACATCTTTGAAAATAAAGCTTTAAAATAAAACTCAAAAGGTTTCCCGAGAATCCATGTGCCGTCAGTATTTTAATGACCAATTATTTTGCTTATTTTACATGATTGTACATTTTATATAAGAAATAATAAAATCATTAATTTTGTGACAGAACACATAAAAGCTTTAATTTGTGTGAATGTGAAAAGTCCCATATCTGTTACGTTAGCAACAATTTAGCCTGTAGAGATGCATTTTAAGCTAAAGACAATCAAAATACTGATAAAAAGGGTAGTAATTTCTCATTTAGAATTGAATTCTCCAGAACCATCTCTGAATCATTGTTGTTACATCCACCAGTTGGAGTGCCTTTGATCAACACAAGTGGGCACTTCTCTCGGATTTGCTTTATCATTGTGAACTTCATTAGTGTCCATTGCCTGAGCTCATGATTTCATTGTTGTGATTACGTTCAGCTGTTTCTTGTTATTTTGGTTTTATGTTAACCAAGCATTGCAGCTGGGTGGGTCTGCTTTTAACTGTGGGTGTCATGTAGGATGAACGCACCATTCATGATCTACCCATCACGCCAGAGACCCCAGTCGTCACGGCCACCATGCCAGTGTCTCCAGCTGTCAGGAGTGCCACGCCAGATTCTCCTGTTGTCACGGCCACCATGCCAGAACCTGTAACCATCATGATCGACATTCCGGAACTGACTATCCATGGGCGTTTGGGGTTGAATTCCCGTGTGGCAGACCCACCTCTAACATCAGTACGAGCGGATAGCATCCCCCGCTAGATAGTCCCAAGTCCGGGGGTCTCTGAGACTCTTCTACCGTTGAGTGCGTTTGCTAGTGATGGTGTTGGCCATCTTGTGCGTGTGGGTCATACACACTTCTCCAGCTCGTCCCGAGGCGTCGTCGTAGCTCATGAACTCTCTGTTTACTCCAACATGATCACGGAAGTCATCAATGAACTATCTGTCTGCCCTGATACGACCACGGAGGTTTGCCCTGACACGAACGCAGAGGGCGTCCATGAACTTCCTTTCCACCCTATCATGACCACAGAGGTCGTCAGTGAACTCTCTTCCTGTCCCGTTATGACCATGGGAGTCACCCTTGAACTCCCAGCCTGTCCTGCTATGGCCAAAGAGGCCATTACTGAACTTTCAGTAACTGAACTTTGCTCATTGTTTGGAGTTACCCTTTGCTACTTTCGCTCTGTTTGGATTTACTTTGGTTATGTTTGTCAATAAAGACTTTCTTACTGCAATTGGATCCTATAGCCATCATTTCTGAACGACCACACATAACAAGTGTGCACATCTATGAGTGACTGATTTATTTTTCTCAAGAAACTGCCTGAATCCAACAAGCTTTATAGTTCCATAATTCAATAGAGCTTAATATGTTGGTTTGACAAAGCACTTGGCTTTCAAGTCTGATAACTTTATTCTCATTACTCCATAAATTTGAATTCTATGTTTTGTTTCTTACCTATAATATACAAAAATGAAAAAAAAATAATTGGCCAATAAATAACACACCTACATTGCATGTTTTAAGTTTTTTTTATTTCTTCTCATAACATCAAAGATGTTATTCAATGTTTTTCCATTCATCCTTTTATGAAAGTTGAGTCCTCAAGATGAGGTGAAGTCACACGTGAATCCTTCACTATGTTCTTATCACACTGTTGTTTGAGTAATCACAAACACCTGCAACATGCAAAACACACAACACGTGAGGATACGGCCCTTATGTAAAGACACATGGGCAGTATTTATATAATTTAAGAAAGAGTTCATGAGGTGAGCCTCCCCCTTCTCTCGCTCCTAATGGGCCCAATGAGTAGCTTATAACAATAACATAGTAACATACAGGACCTTGAGAAGAGGGACAATAGAAAGTTCCTCAGTTTATTCAATGCTCATGTCCCACAAAAATGGTTAATTGGTTAATTGAGAATTGATTCAGAAATACAAATAAAAGCTATGATGAAGTGTCACCGCTTGTTTTTGGCAGCGAAGCGATTGTGATTAGAGTCAGACAGATCAGATGAGCATCCTCATAACAGTTACATACAGGTCCTTCTCAAAAAATTAGCATATTGTGATAAAGTTAATTATTTTCCATAATGTAATGATAAAAATTAAACTTTCATATATTTTAGATTCATTGCACACCAACTGAAATATTTCAGATCTTTTATTGTTTTAATACTGATGATTTTGGCATACAGCTCATGAAAACCCAAAATTCCTATCTAAAAAAATTAGCATATCATGAAAAGGGTCTCTAAACGAGCTTTAACCTAATCATCTGAATCAACTAATTAACTCTAAACACTTGCAAAAGATTCCTGAGGCTTTTAAAAACTCCCAGCCTGTTTCATTACTCAAAACCGCAATCATGGGTAAGACTGCCGACCTGACTGCTGTCCAGAAGGCCATCATTGACACCCTCAAGCAAGAGGATAAGACACAGAAAGAAATTTCTGAACAAATAGGCTGTTCCCAGAGTGCTGTATCAAGGCACCTCAGTGGGAAGTCTGTGGGAAGGAAAAAGTGTGGCAAAAAACGCTGCACAACGAGAAGAGGTGACCGGACCCTGAGGAAGATTGTGGAGAAGGACCGATTCCAGACCTTGGGGGACCTGCAGAAGCAGTGGACTGAGTCTGGAGTAGAAACATCCAGAGCCACCGTGCACAGGCGTGTGCAGGAAATGGGCTACAGGTGCCGCATTCCCCAGGTCAAGCCACTTTTGAACCAGAAACAGCGGCAGAAGCGCCTGACCTGGGCTACAGAGAAGCAGCACTGGAGTACCCACAGTCAGTGATGGTCTGGGGTGCCATGTCAGCTGCTGGTGGTGGTCCACTGTGTTTTATCAAGGGCAGGGTCAATGCAGCTAGCTATCAGGAGATTTTGGAGCACTTCATGGTTCCATCTGCTGAAAAGCTTTATGGAGATGAAGATTTCATTTTTCAGCACGACCTGGCACCTGCTCACAGTGCCAAAACCACTGGTAAATGGTTTACTGACCATGGTATTACTGTGCTCAATTGGCCTGCCAACTTTCCTGACCTGAACCCCATAGAGAATCTGTGGGATATTGTGAAGAGAAAGTTGAGAGACGCAAGACCAAACACTCTGGATGAGCTTAAGGCCGCTATCGAAGCATCCTGGGCCTCCATAACACCTCAGCAGTGCCACAGGCTGATTGCCTCCATGCCACGCCGCATTGAAGCAGTCATTTCTGCAAAAGGATTCCCGACCAAGTATTGAGTGCATAACTGAACATAATTATTTGAAGGTTGACTTTTTTTGTATTAAAAACACTTCTTTTATTGGTCGGATGAAATATGCTAATTGTTTGAGACAGGAATTTTGGGTTTTCATGAGCTGTATGCCAAAATCATCAGTATTAAAACAATAAAACACCTGAAATATTTCAGTTGGTGTGCAATGAATCTAAAATATATGAAAGTTTAATTTTTATCATTACATTATGGAAAATAATGAACTTTATCACAATATGCTAATTTTTTGAGAAGGACCTGTATATAGCACCTTCTACCTCTCAGCATCACCATTACACTCATTCAGCCTGCTGCTCAATTTGGAAGCACAGGTTCATCACAACTTTCTGTTACTTTTCCCCAGACAGTTATGCCCTAAACTTGAACTTCAAAAACACAAATAGAATGTTTATAAAGAAAAAAGACCATTTAGACAAAGCGACAGTGTACATTTAGTTTAGATATTCATTAATGGAACATCCTCTCATGACTTCAATTTGCCTAATCACTTACTTCATGTTGGGAATAAACTGTGGCATAACAAAGACTCCTTCATGACACGTCTTTTCTGCAGTCACATGATCCCAGAGGGAGAATGATTCAAATAAATACTCAGAGCTCCACAGTCCATCTAGTATTCAGCACAGCACATCTTTAAGAGGTAAGGATTTGTATTTGTCAAACTGTCTTCTTTATAATGGTTGTTCACCAAGAAATTGAATATGTACAGTACTGTTCAAGGGTTTAGGTTCAAAAACATTTTTGTTGTTGCATTTTATGATGGGGGGGGGGGGGGGGGGGGGGTCAGATTTAATTGAGCAAGGATGCATTAAATTGATCAAAAACGACATTACAGACATTTGTAACTTCTTTTTCAATTATGCTATTCTTTCTATCTTTTTATTCATCAAAGAATCATAATATTTTTTTTTTAATCAAAGTTTACACACAATTTTTAAGCAGCGCAACTGTTTTCAACAATGATAATAATCAGAAATGTTTATTAAGTAGCTGACCAGCATATTGAATGATTTCTGAAAGATCATGTGACACTGAAGACTGGAGTAATGATGCTGAAAATTCAGCTTTGCCATCACAGGAATAAATTACATTTGAAAATACATTCAAATAGAAAATAGTTATTTTTAAACTGTAATAATATTTCACAATACTACATTTTTTACTGCATTTCTGATCAAATAAATTCAGCCTTGTTGAGCATAAGAGACTTCTTTAAAAAATAAAAATGAATCTTATGACCCAACCTTTTGAATGGTAGTGTATATGCATCTTAGAAGGCTTAAATTATGCTATACAACTTGAATTAATAATCTATAAATTAAGTTTGTTTTAAATTATATGACAGTTAGATTTAGAAAATGTTTTCCATTATTTGTGTCAGCTGTTGAGAATGCATGAAAAAATATTTAGTTAACAAATATTTTACTATTCTTTTCTTTTTTTGGCAATGGGCATTGCAAGCAACATGAAGGCCTTTCTGGTTGTTTTGGCCCTTTTTCTGCCCATCATAAATGCCCAGGTGCCTCATTGGGGGCCGTGCCCAGAACCTACTACTCAACCTGCCTTTAACCTAAAGAAGGTAGCGTATCACACCTCAACATTTGCAATGATCAGGTCTTCTATTCTGCTCTTAATCTTTTTTTATAGTTTGCTTGTCTGCATCCTAATGTAGTTTATGGGCAGGTGGTTTGAGATCGCTAAACTTCCAGCACAGTTTGAGCGAGGGAGATGCATTGAGACTAACTTTACTCTTAAACTGGATGGAACGGCTCACGTAATGAGCTCAGAAATTCTGTGAGTCACCTTGTTATAATTTCATATGCTTTATTGGATTACACAATTGTATAATAAATACACCAAGTTAAACCATAAACTTTATTTTATTAGAAAAGGAGAGCTAAGAACAATTGACGGGACAGCTGTGGTGGAAGACAAAAAAAATCCCGCAAAGCTTGGAATCAGTTTTTCTTATGGTACAAAGCTGATTTTCTTTTTTTGAGCATTTGCTAGATCAAATGCTATGCCATTGCCATATATATTTTTCATTCATTCCGAATCGTATTTCACATTTTGCTTCTCTACTTGAATTGACAGTTTTGCCCTACACTCCATACTGGATTTTGTCCACTGACTATGAGAATTCCGCACTGGTATATTCATGCACTGATGTCTTGAGACTGTTTCATGTAGACTTCGCTTGGATTCTGGGCCGCACCCGATCCCTGCCTGCTGCCACCGTCGACCATGGAAAAGAGGTTTTTAGCAATAACAACATCGATGTGAGCAGGATGATCTTAAGCAGACAGCAGGGATGTGACAAAGACCTTTAAATGACTGTCTTATACTGGAAAATCCGGTTTTCAATGTTGTGATGTTTTGTGTTGTACAACCTGCAGACTACAAAAGTAGTATACTATTCCTTTTAAACACTGCTTGGATTATGAAAGTGTTTAATTTAACAAAGTCTTGGATTTGTTACTTTTCACAAGTTTCTGCGAACCAGAAATACATGTAATCCATCACTTTTGTACGGAATTGAAAACACAAGTTTCCAATTGATCAAAATAAATTAGAGCACTAACCAAAACCATGTGAACTTGCTTGCCTTGATTCTCAGTGACATTTTGCACCTCCTTGTGTGGTCACAAAGGAAAAAATAAAATAAATATTATATATATATATATATATATATATATATATATATATATATATACCCATATATGAAATTTTTCCATTCACTCCTTAGTACTATTTGGAAACAAGAAAACTATCATTTGGAAACGAGAAAACTAAATATACACCATTGTGTGTTATTTTAGAATCATTGATATATTATAGTTTCTGTTAGTATTTTGAATTAGATTTAGTTTTTGTTTTAATTTTAAGGTTTTAATAATTTTATGTTGTAATTTTTATTATTAAAACAACAACGTCTACATAGTTTTAGCTATTTTAGTACTTTAACTTAAACAAAAATTAGAAATTCCTGAGCCTTTTCCAAAATGTTTTTTTTTTGTAATACATTTTGTTTTAGTAATATTTTTTAAATAGTTTTAGTTAACGATAATATACATGGAGAAAAAAATAAGTGGTCAAACATTTGATCACCAGAATTTTATTTCAATATTTGAAACTTTTTTCACTGATTAACAGGGTCACAGATGTACAATTAGTTATTTAGATGAATGAAAAGCAAGAATACAGACTGTAGAGACCTTGGATATATAATAGAAAGGACAGTCACAGAGAGATTAGTCATAAGGTATTTTCTAGAATTTTCTGTCCTCAAAGTTGTTTTTACTTCATCTTATAAAGGAAAAGTACATGTGAGAGAAAACAGAGCGTATTTATTTTCATCCATGCTTATGCAATGCATGTTCAACGGAACTGCAGTGGGCTGACACGCAATCCAATCACATCTTTACCAATCTCGGTTACCTAAAAAAAAAAAAAAAACAACAGCCAATGAGAGACAGACAGCCAATGAAATGGATTCTTCACTTTATGGCACTGCATGATGAGATAAACCATTGAACAAGGGGAAAAGTAAAGTTGCTTTCTCACTTATTGACAACATAAGACTTTCTCCCTTCAATAAACCAACACTTATTAAACACTGACATTACAAAGGCTTAGAACTAACCTGTGTGACCCTGCAGACCTCTCCTTTGTATTTGGGGCAGTAGCAGGCTCCAGACAGGGGACATTTCTCTACTGGCCGCCCACGGTACAGGGGAGTGTAGGAGGCGGCGCAGATGTCAAAGGGATTGTGGGGGTCGTAGTTCAGTTGGTGAGCATCAGTCAGGCTCTTCTCACATGCAGCAAGAATCTTTCGTGTCTGAGTAAGTAAAGACGGGGAACAACAGGTTATAAATAACAGATAATGTACACATTGGGATTGTGTTGTCAAAAATATTGATATTTCAGTATGTATCGATACTGAAATATCTGAAACCGTTCCAATACTGCTTTTCTGCAGTATTGATACACCGATACCAGTTTCGCACTCACTCTCTTCTCTCCGTCGGCGAATTGACACACACCAGCCTCCTCTCAGTCACTCATCTCATTCGCTCCGGGTGAATAGTGCTTGTATTGCACAGAATTTTAGCCCGCAGGTTTTGCGCTCACACCAAAAGCGTGCGCTTCACTGATCTATATAAAAGTTGTGCTCTCATAAAGCTGCCTCAAACAGATTGAAAGTCCAAATTAAACTTTTTTCGTGGCTTTTTGCGCTTAAACGGTCAAAAACATACATTTGTATGGAAGTATATATAGTAGTTTTCTCCATGGTATTGAAAATGGTATCAAATACCGAAACTTGTCAAGGTATCGTATCAACGTTTGAAATTCCAGTATTGTGACAACACTACATGTGTAAAAACAAGACAAAATTGGATGTTTAATGTAATTTAACTGAATTACCCTAATAAAAATTGTGGATCATACAAAAAACAAAAATAAAATCACATTTTAGCATTTATCTTAGATCTAAGGTCAAGGGCTTGAAAAACATTCCTATCTACCAATCATTTCCCTTCTGTTATTATTTTTCCATTTTACTCATTTTTGCATCAGTGGTTCTCATCCCCACTAGGGGGCCTCAGCACACTTCCAAAGGGGCCACAAGATAGTTTAAAATGTATTAAGTAGTAATATTTTAGACCGGGTAAACCCAGCCCGATCTGCCGGCGATTTGATTTCGCCCTGCAGCTCAGGCTGGAAACCTGTACCTTTTTCTATCCTGCTTTCGTTACAAATCTGCGGGGACCAATCACATTCAACTGGCTTATCCACCAGGTGCACCATTGGCGGGTTTAACACGATGACGATAGAGAAGCAACCATCAATCCAATTCCTTTTAACCTCTCGACGATGCACAATGGCATCTTTAGTTTAGCAAACAAATCGTCAAGTGGGTGTAAATACCACTCACTTCCATGTTTTATTTTGCACAACCTGCAAAAAAATAAATAAATAAAAATGCTCGATGCCATTGCTATTTCCTGCCTGGAGTTTTCGCGTCGCTCTGCAAATGCAAAGTACGTCACCCTGATCGTTGGTCTGATTGGTTGAAGGACTATCCAATTGCCTACAGAGTCATTTGAACTATGCCCGTTGATCACGCCTTTTGTGCAGTAGAAAATACAGAGCAGCAGATTTTTAACAGCAAATTTAATGACTTTTAAGACCTTTTTAAGTCCTCTAAAAGGCAAATTTGAGACTTCACCACGACAAAAAAACAGGAAAATGTTCAACACGACAGTCTTAATTTTGGCAGCCATTTTTGTTTTAGTCTTAGTCTTCAGATGAAAATGCTTATTGGTCTTATTGGTCACATTTTAGTAATTTTGTCTTTCATAGTTTTAGTTGACAAAGTCAAACTTCAGTTACCGACATTAATTTTGGTAGCTATTTTATATGTAGTCTTTAGACAAAAAATGACATTATAATTTTTCGCTTTAGACCAATTCAATTAAGCTTATGAGACATTTGAATCAAGGTAACAGGCTGTATTGACAATGCACTCTTTAGCAGTAGCACTTGTGCAATTCTGCATATCCCTGTTCCTTAGTTCAGTGGTTCTCCAATCTTTTATAGTGCCGTAATCCCTCTTGCACTTAGACTGCAGTCACACCTTTTCCATTAAGGGACAATATCTGCCCATTTTAATCGATTTTTTCCAGTTTATTTTTTACCTTTATAAATACTTTTATAAAATAAATAATGCTTTAAATGAAACAATGTTCAATAAATATGCAATGATGGTAAAAACGAGGTAATACTTATAAACATTAAATTAAATCGCCAGTAGGTGGCGGTAAGTCACTGTCTTTGAGCGAGTCCTCCATCATCGAGTCATTCATTCATTCAGTAACAAACACAGTCTATGGTAACAAAGCAAGTGGCTGTATTTATGAACGGGTCATTGAATCTCACGATTCGTTCAAAGCCACAGATTTGTTCTCGAATCACCGCGGTGTGCTGCAGTTCTGCCGTGGCTTTCGTTGCAAAATAGCAATAATATGATCAACATTAAAAACACTGCTAGATATCAGCCTGTATTGATCGCAGATTTAGTCGAACAAACAGCGCAAGCGGCTCGTGACAGAATAAAGACCAACTGAATGACACTTTAATTTAAGTAGAAAATATCAAATGAAGATCACTGAACTCCAGCTTACTTGTCTGTGTTTTCAGATCATCCGCGCTTCTTCAGCAGTGTAGATAGCGCGCGCGCTAGGGCGGTATGGATTTTTTCTAACCGTGGTTGAAAAGCAAGATTTTCCCGCGGTATGGCGGTAAACCGCTTTAAATAGCCAGCCCCCAACCACCCCCCCGCCCCCGACAGACTTTCGCGCACGCACCAGAAGTCGTTTTTGCTAGACAGACTTTGCTAAATATTGTCACCTACATCCGAAAAAAAACGAGCACAATTTGAAATAGTCAAATTTTCATCAAGCAGTAATTTGGCATGAACCAATCACTGAATAGATTTCCTTATTTAAGAATATTCTCAGATAGCCTACATTCGCATTGAATTCATCATTTTCAGGAGAATACATTATGAAGTTCACATTGGAAATGAAAGAACACCTATTGCAACATTTCTTAATTACAAATATTATACTCCATATTTATGTTTACATAATATAGTGTTATTTTTTATTTAATCTATGTCGATTATATGAAGAGTGAACAGCATGAGTAAGATAGGATCATAAGATGGGTCAGACATGATTTTGACCACTTTATTAAGTTTTGTTTTGTAGAAAGCCTATCTTTAAATTAAATTTCGTTTTGTATAAATTGTACCTTAATTTTAATCACTGTTTCATTAACGAGGAAGCGCGGGTGCGATCTCTTGCGCGTGAACTGGAGCTCGTCTCATAAATGAACCGAAACTCGGCGTAGGCTAGGCCTAAATGTCTACATTTAAACAAAATTCAAAACGAAATGATAACATTTTATTCTACAGTAGCCTAGTCAGGTAAGGTCAGGTTTGCCGATGTGCGTTATAGGCTATTTACTTATTCATATTTATCCCTGGGCGCCGATCGGAGACGGAGTTCACTGCTGATATTCTGGGGATACAACATAGCCAATATACTAGGGACTTTAGCCTTTAAATATCTTTGCTGCATTGGATCAGTGTTCTTCCTAGAACAGCCAAGAGCTTTCTAGCCTCACCGCAGCAGCGCCTCGCATTGCTCATAGACCTTAAAACAGTCAGCGGCGCGGATGCGGTTTCGAAAATTGATCAAAAAACGTTGGTGCGGGTGGATGGCGGACAGATGATGAGTTTTGTGATGTGGTTGCGGATGAAATAATAATAGGCCATCCGCGCATCTCTAATACGAATGGAATGTTATTATGCGTCATGGAACATTGCGCTCCTCAACTCGTGAAAGGTCGGATTTGCTCCATCTTTTGATGATAAGTTTTGTTTAGAAAACCTTGAATCCATGTAAGCCACAATATCATTAGACATAATCAATGTCATTAGAATCAATGAATCCATGTCATTAGACACAACGTGCACACATGTGCAGGCCAAGGTTATTTATTTATTTGCGGTGATGCCGGTGACGAGCTCAGACCCGCGGTTGGAGTCACGTGACCGCGGTAATGCGGTAACCGTCCCAGCCCTAGCGCGCGCGAGCATGGTTGCCAGATACTATTGACAAGACCGGCTAGAAAACGTGTTATTTTAACAGAAAAGCTCTGACTGGGGATTTAATTATTTAAATCTGGCAACCGTAAGCATGAACGCTCGCTCGTAAACACAGTCTGTAATGTGTTGTTGTCTCCTTTATTCGACAAAAAAAGTGGTTTTAGTCAAGTTTGTATTTTTTTAAACACACTTTAGTCTCGTCTTTTTTCGTCAACGACATTGTACGTGTTGATATAATACCGGTAGTCACAGTTATCGTTTAATGACGTGGGTATCGTCTCTCATGGTCTTGTCTTAGTCAGGGGAAAAAAAGTCGTCAACAAACAACAAACACAAAATAACGGATGACGAGTCGGACAAGAAATTTAAGGTCCGTACGTGAAATTTAAGACCTCCTTATCGGAAATTTCAGATTTTAAGACATTTTCAGGCCTTAAAAAGCGAAAATTTTATTTAAGACGTTTTAAGACTTTAAGGACCCGCGGGGACCCTGTCAGACTCCCCAGACTAATGTTCAATCTTAAAAGATTGAGCTTGGTCTGGTGATAGCCAGACTTGTCCTTTTCAATTATTACAAAATATTACTAAACAAGCATTATTTGTTTACCTGTTGTGCCACTTCTGGTTTGGGGCCCAGCTCAAGCAGACGGCGAGCAAAACCCGCTGCCGTTTTGAAGTTACGCAGTTTGAAGAAAAGATTTAGAGCTGTTCTCAATACCAAAACCATGTGGACAGGTTGCAGACTGCAGTGTGTGAAATATGCTGCCATCTGAAACACAAAAAAAGAAATTTTAATGTACATTAATACAATCTTAAATCTATATATTTTAATGTTTGAAAAGAAATGCACCTACCTCACACAGTCTCTTTTGTTGTTCGAGAGTGTCTTTAGGAAGTTTCTTCCTCTCTGTTTCCATGGTGAGGCCAACAATATACTCCCTACAGATAGTGATCAGCTGCTGTGCCTAAGTGAAAGTAAAGAGAATGTTTAGTACTCATACCCTACAAACCCTGATAAAAGTACTCATGTTGAATCACAACACACCTCTGCGATCTCTTGTTTGTTGTCAACCACAAGCAGTGGTACGGAGAGAAGAATGGCTCTGAAACGATCGACCGCATCTTCAAAGCGTCCTGCTGTGGTCAGCTGATAGCATTGCTGCAGGCGTGAAATGAGATCAGCGAGACGCAGACCCACCGCTGGCAGACCCCCTTTAGTCCCGCTGTCCTTCCAGTTCCTATGGGGGTAACTGTGCAATGAGGGCAGAGACGGCAGGCCCAGGTAACAGGTGCGGCCACGAGACAGAGTTTGCATAAAAAGCTGCTTATAGGGTCCAAACTGAACCACACCAACTTGGTCATGTAGTAACTGTGGAAAAGAGAATGAAATGTATTAGAGACAGCAAAAAAACATCTGGCACATTTCAGTTTTGTAATTTAGGTGCATCACTGTATATTCCTTCCTGCCTTTAAACCCTTTAACTTCACAGAAATTGGTCAGATTTCCTGACATTTACTGACAAATACATGCAGAACGCGTTACAGAGTGAAGCGTAGCACTGTGTTTATTTACACATGATCCAGTGCTTTGTATCTCTGTAAGTTCTGTGAGTTTGTTGCTTCTTATATTGTGCATTTGAGAATGCAACATGCCCTAACCATTTTACCAAACTTGTAAAGAGAAGAGCTTTGGTTTAACGTTTGAAACTGTATTATATATTACATAAATATTAGTAATACCTATATCATATTTTCTTAAACAATTTTGTCAGTGATATATTATAATACTAATATTTTGTTTAATATTTACAATTTTATTTTATTTTATATTAAATATAAACATATACATTTACACAGTACCGGTCAAAAGTCTGGAAACATTACTATTTTTAATGTTTTTGAAAGAAGTCTCTTATGCTCACCAAGCCTGCATTTATTTGATCAAAAATACGGAAAAAAACAACAGTAATATTGTGAAACTATTTATAATAATGGTTTTCCATTTTAATATACTTTAAAAATAATTTATTTCTGTGATGCAAATCTGAATTTTCATCAGTCATTACTCCAGTCTTCAGTGTCACATGATCCTTTAGAAATCATTCTTATATGCTGATTTATTATCTATGTATAAAAAATGTAAAAAAAAAAACAACAACAGCATTTATTTAAAATAGAAAATCTTCTGTAACAGTATATTCTGCCATTCACAAGTTTGGGGTCAGTAATTTTTTCTTTCTTTTTTAAGAATTAATACTTGTATTCAGCAAGGATGTGTTAAATTTATAAAAAGTGATAGTAAAGATTTATATTGTTCGAAAATATTTCTATTTTGAATAAATATATATAAATAAAATAAAAGAGCAATTCAAATTTCCCCCCAAGATCGTGCAGCCCTAATGGGTTTTGTGAGATCCTTTTACCCTCATAGCAGTCTCAAAAGAGCCAGCCAACATGTGATCCACAGCCAGCTGAGAGTTGTTGCACCACATCTGGGTGGGGCTTGTGCCCTTGGTAGGCGGCACAAAGAAACCATCGCCCTCTGAACCACCTCCTCCAACAGAAGGTACATCCTATTGGTTAAAGGAAAGACAACAAGATGAGGTTACTTAAGATCTAGTTTCATTTACAGACAGAACTGATTTTTATTGCAGTTTACACAAAACTTACCAGTTCTGGTGGGAGATCCAGATCTTCTTCAACCTCCCATCCTCCGCCCTCATCTTTCCCAATAGCTCCCTCATCGCCCAGTCCCTCTTGAGCATCCATGAATCCATCTGAGGAGAGCATGATAGATAAGTGTTTAGATCGTAAGACAGTAGGTGTAGGTGGTCGCCAGGGTGTTGCTACAGTGTTCTAAAGTGCTAAAGTGTTCTGGTTGGATTGTTAAAACTTTATAGTTATCGCCCTTGGTATGAACAGCCCTTAAGTATGGTTTGGGTTCTTGCTTCAAAAATATCATCTTATTGCATAACAGGTTTTTACTATAAAATACTACAGTAAATACCTTCATCCAGACGAAGCTCTGCATCTTCTCCCCAGCCTTCATCTCCTGGAGCATCCATGTCCAGGTCAGCAACCATCTGCCCTGCTCGTCCTATTCAAACACACACAACAATTCATGTTGTAATTCTTCAAAAATTAGATCCATCCAACTTTATAAATCCAGGTAACACACTATAAACGAGTATGAGCATCTCAAAAAACAGTCTGTCACCTTTGGCAGCAATGGCTCCCTCGAAGAAGCCCTTGGAGACGGTTAGCAGAGGCCAGTTAGTGTCTAAGGGGTTGATGGGAGGTAGCGGCTGCAACAGTTGAGCATTGGGGTCTACCTCTGGCACCTGTACATGAACCCACCGTTCAATCATTCATCTATGAATATGTGCATCTCTGTTAGTAATGAGAATAGATCATACCATTTCTTTTTCCAGGTCAAAGGTCTCCTTCAGGGCTTCAGCTTCCTCATCCATACCATGAGTGGCAGCAGTCAGGTAAGCCAGAGACTCTGAGAATGAATGTGATACATTTTCATTAAATAAAATCGCATTAAAACAATCATGTGAATGAAAATGTGACAGCACTCACTCTGTCCACAATTCTTCAGGATCCGCACACGCTCGCTGACGTCACCCAAGTAAAGAGCACCTTGATAGTGTCCGCTCATGTCCTTTCTTATCTCAGCTGTAACATATCATTAACATCATTCAAACAATCCACAGGAATTAATTCTAAAAGTCTTATTCAAAAGTCTGGGGTCACTAAGATTTTTTTTTGTTGAAAGTTAATACCTTTATTCAGCAATGATGCTTTAAATCTATTAAGTTGAAGACATGTATAATGCTACAAAACATTTTATTTGAAATAAATGCTGTTCTTTGAACTTTCTATTTAACAAATAATCCTTAAAAAATATATTTAGGCCCCAATATACTTCAAGCATAATCGAAGAATGAACTGGTGTGACAAAATCAGGCCAAAACAAAGTTTGATTGGAGTTCGAAAAGTTTGCTCTGGCTGGTAAACACCTCCGAACTACCATTGGTCCAAGGCGAATACGTTATAGGTAGATGCACTCTGGGGCTACGCCCTCTTTGATGTGGAAATCTTCTCCGGTTCATTTCCTCTGTTGAGTCCGTCAAGGTCAGACATCCGCAAATGAAAAACACTGGAGAGCTGCTTTATAGTAGAAATTAGTTTATACAGCTTTCTTAATTGCCGTTTTCTCACTGCTGTCATTTTTGTTGTGCATTTATTTTGTCATTGAGAGGAAACGCGAAGCACATATTAACATTCATCTACACACCGCTTTTAGGGATTCTGGATGTTCGCTAACAGTACACCGCTGCAAAGGTATATCACTAAATCAGGGCTTTTAGAGTTTCCAAAAAAATACTAAGCAGCACAAATGCTTTCAACATTGATAATAATGAGAACTGTTTCTTGAGCAGCAAATCAGCATATTAGAATTATTTCTGAAGGATTACGTGACACTGAAGACTAGGGTAATTGCTGCTGAAAATTCAGTTTTGCCATCACAGGAATAAATTAATTTAAATATATTAAAATTGAAAACAGCTTATTTAAATTGTAATATTTAACAACGTAACAGTTTTAACTGTATTTTTGTTTAAATAAACACCGCCTTATTAAACATACAAGACTTCTTTCAAAAACCTAAAAAAAAACATCCCCAAACCTTTGAACGGTAATTCAGTGCTATTTTCATCGTCACTCACCTATCTTCATCATCTTCCTGAGCTTGGCCAGGTTTCCAGTGATGAGGTACAGGAAGGTGAGCTTGTCGAAGTTCTTGGTTCTCTGGTAGCACATCTCCACCACCTGGTGATGGCCCTGTAGAAGCGCAGCCTCGCCGAGACGCTCCCAGCAGCTTCGTTCATCCAGGGCTTTTGCAGCCTCCAGCGCCACCTGCAGGAACAAACAAATAAAAAATAAACACCTGTTCAGGTAAGAGTGTTGAAGCCTTCAACCTCCATAAATATCACTAATGTATACCTCAATGTTTCCACACTCCAGTGCCAGGCTGAAACGGGTCTTCTCATCTTTGACGAAGTGCAGCGCAACCTCAGGGTAACCTTTCTTCTGTAGGTAAGCAATGATGGACTGACCAACCAGTTTAGCATTACGCACCATATGAAGAACCTGAGGGTGTTGGGTAGAAAAAAAGTCATTTAAGGCAAATCCGAATGTGCAAAATGACTGACAGGCAGAGTTCTTGACTTTAAAATAAAATAACCTTAAGGAAACAAAACACCTGTTTCAGGGACATCTGTCAGGTAATAGGAACATTTAATTTGTGGCATTTAAAGAAATAAAAATAATTAAAAGTTAAAAATGGAAAATTAAAAATGTAATAAAATTAGAAAATAAAATTGAAATAAAACAAAATAAATAAAACAAGTCTCATGGCTGAAAATACACACTAACCTCCTCGTATTTGCGATTGACCAGAGCCAGTTTAAAACGGTACTCAGTGGGGTCAATATTTAGCACTCGCGGTCTGCACTCACGATCCAGGCAGTACACACTGTTACCCCTGACTCTTGTCACATAGATAGGTAGATCCAATGTACGGATTATACCATGATCACTGTGAGAAAAAAAATGGAATATGAATAACATGCCATTATCAGGTTAGGCAAAAACAGTATGGTTTTCTTAATGGAAAGAGTTGTGTGTTAGGCTATTGGAGCTTTACCCGGAGGTGAGCGCATATTTGATATGGTTGGAGGTGGTGTAGATGAAGACTTCGTTTTCGGCCCAGGCGCCACTCTTCACTCTGATGTTCTCATGGATGTTACACAGGCTCTCTAACTTCTTGTTGCAGATCATGATGGCTGAACAAGCAAGAGCAGAGGGTCAGATGTGCGTGATATGATGTGTGATTATTTTGTTGTATATATGTTGTATTATATGTTGAAGCCTTTACAACCAATTATTGAGTTTGCAGTACCGTGTTTGGCCAGCAGGGCTACATGGTTGGCATCTGAGCTCCACACCACATATTTGACTTTAGCTATTTTAACCGTGGCAAGGGAGCGCTTCTGCTGCACATCAAACAGCGTGACTCCATCAGCATCACGCAGCAGCAGTGACCCAGTTCCAGCATAAAAGATCTCCTCACAGCTTGGTACCTGGACCTTCTTCACAATCTCGTTCTTCAGGTTCTTTATCAGGAGCTGCGTTGAGACAAAAAAAGCTGTTTGAGTACATGGTCTTTATTTAATGCTGCAAGGATGACGCATTTTTGCACAAGCTCAAGATATTTTACCCCCTTGTGATTTTCCAAAGCTTTTACTTGTCTTGAAAAAGACAGTTAACAACTTGCTAAACAGGACTACACTACAGAGGTTGTCCGGAACATTAAACATCATGTCAAAAAAAAAAAAAAAAAAATGTATCTACTCACTAGTCCGCTTTTACAGCCTCGTTGACTTTATACTTGCACTCTTGCAAACTAGAAACAAGCGTGCCACAAAAGTGCTGAAAAGTGAAGCCAAAGCATCTCGATCGCCCCCCGGTGGCTGGTCCCAGTATAGGTCATAAAGCCCGCCTCCCCATGAAGTCTAATGGACATCGCGCAATGGAAACTAAACATCAAATTACACTTCAAATAATTTTTTTTCAAAGATGTTTTCTGTCATTTTAGGTAGTTTATATCACGCTGATTTAAGTTTAAGTGTTTGTTTTTTTAAATAAGTTTGGTCTTAGTTATTTGATGCTATAAAAACAGGAATGTACGGTGGCCGAGAGGTGCAAAACAAATCACAATTATAAAAACAAAATAACAAGTCAGAAAACACAACGACAATTCAGAAAACAAAATAACAATTCAGAAAACACAACAACAAATCTGAAAACAAATTAACAAATCAGAAAACACAAAACAAATCTGAAAACAAATTAACAAATCAGAAAACACAAAACAAATCAGAAAACAAATTAACAAGTCAGAAAACACAACGACAAGTCAGACAAAACGGAAAAGGTAGGTATATGTGGCGAATGTAATACTGATCGCTGATTGGACGAGACATCTGTCAATCAAGACATGCAGAAAGTACAGCAGACTGCGGCATAAGAAAGATCGATTCGCGTGTGCATGTGTAAATATTAGAGCTGTCTATTTAACCGGCTAATTTAGTGAGATTATTATGGAGAACAAAACTTTTCTAATTAAAATCTTCCTACCACTATCTGGTTTGGTCAGACAAAATTATAAAAGAACTCAATCTGGTAAAGTGGGAGAGTGGCGTATTGGAAGAACAGCAGATTTAGCTTTTGACGCGAACGACCTGAGTTTGAGTCTCCCTCGAGCGACAAATTGTAATTCACAATATTAACTTCTTGTTTATTGATCTGTATAAAACCACATGTAGAAAAACAAAAGCTCATGCAGGGGCATTGCCCCTATATTTGGAATTTTTAGGGCATTATAACTGCATTCTAATAGTGTTTATGTTTGTTTTTTGCAAGGTGAGGGACCTATTCGATAATGTCAGCTCACAGCCTCGCACATAATTAAAAAATTATCGTAGACGATACAGCTAATATTTACACATGCACACGTGAATCGATCTTTCTTCTGCCTTTATTATCTGCATGTCTTGATTGACAGATGTCTCGTCCAATCAGCGATCAGTATTCCATTCGCCACATATACCTACCTTTTCCGTTTTGTCCGACTTGTCGTTGTGTTTTCTGACTTGTTCATTTGTTTTCAGATTTGTCGTTGTGTTTTCTGACTTGTTAATTTGTTTTCAGATTTGTTTTTGTGTTTTCTGATTTGTTAATTTGTTTTCAGATTTGTCATTGTGTTTTCTGAACTGTTATTTTGTTTTCCGAATTGTCATTTTGTTTTTATAATTGTGATTTGTTTTGCACCTCTCGGCCACCGTAGGAATGTGACGTCAGGATTGACAGCTGTAATTGACAGCTTCTCTAAATGAAGTAATCACTGAGGCACGAACTGACTTTTTTTTTGGATTTTTGGGAGGAGATTGGAGCTTCAGCTTTAATTTCTACATGTCCATAACTGTTTATTTCACACAATAAATTCTGTATTAACCGTTTCTGTGGGAGT
Organism: Gila orcuttii; assembly: GCA_026230005.1. Lineage (NCBI taxonomy): Eukaryota > Metazoa > Chordata > Actinopteri > Cypriniformes > Leuciscidae > Gila > Gila orcuttii. The sequence goes on from JAPDVR010000008.1 coordinate 15,799,576, forward strand.
GAGGGCGGGTCCTGGATATCGCGGCTTTACTTCCTGCTCACTACTGCGCAGAAGCAGGTCCCAAATCTGCACAAGATGTCAGCGCGATATTAGGACTTTGGCGGCTTCACTTTTCACCAATGGAAGAGAGTGAAGGGGCGTCGTCCATCTTTTTTTACAGTCTATGATTCTAACTGAAATTAAAACATCTTTAATCAATGTCTGAGAGAGTCAGAAGCTTAATGGTGTTGAAGTCATGCAACCGTGGTCTAGTTTGTATAGCCTACGTTTAGCTTTTTACATCTGGCAGTTGTATTTATCCTTCAAAATTCATAAAAGTTGTGTTCATTTGTGATTAATATCATGATGAACAAAATGTGCAAGAATCAATCTTTTCACAGAGTTTATTTTCAGCAATAATCCAAAAGCCAATTATGTTTTGTCAAGAGATCCAGGATGTTGCTAACTTCCGGGATGGCCTACAAAAATAAGTCTTTGAAAATGTATTTTCTCTCAGATAAATTTAGCTTGGTTCACTTACTGAGTGCATGCGGTCAAGAACGGCAAACCGGTTCCTGGCCACCCAAACTGCAGTCAGACCAGAGGAGCGCTTTCCCTCAGGAGCTGAAAACAGGCAGAAGAATTGAACATTTCGTTTTGCACATTGGATTAAAGACTTCTAAAGATCAAATGTTACCATCAGGATTCTGGGAGTCACTCTCTCTGGGAATGGAGTATAGATCATATGTGCTGTTTTCCAGGTTAGTAGCTCTCTGGAGGGGAAAGAGGAAGAAATGTATAAGTACAAAAATGCACCTTGATTTAATTGAGCAGACTAAAAAGATTCTACAATACTCACTGTGCACAACAGCACAGCATTTTCTGCGGGGTTGTAGGACATGCTGAACACTGGGAATTTGGATCCACTGCGAATATAAAAGAAACAGTTCAACTGAAAAGTTCAAACATGTTGTAGGTGCACATTTAGGGTCTTCAAACAAAGTAGAAAAGACACCGAAATTCACAAACCTGCGTAGCTGCATGACGGCTGTATCCTTGCTGCTGTTGAAGTCGAGCTGACGCAGGAAGCGATCTTTCACATAGTACAACATGTTACCATACACGGCGTAAGCTGGACGTTCTCTTTCCAGTTTAAACACCAGCATCCCACTGTCATGGCCTGAGAAGTTACAGAATAACAAGTTAATGCATATCATGTCATCGCCAAAACCATTTGTCTCTTATTAACAGTAACGTACCAGCAGCAAACAGGTTGAGGTTGGGGTGAGCTCCCAGAACCCAGAAACGGTCGTGATCTCTGCGAAAGGTCTGGACGCCAGTCCTCTTGGACATGTCCCACACACGGATGCTCTTGTCCTCAGAGTTGGACAGGATGAGCTCCTGACGAGGGTGAAACACCGCACAGGACACATTGTTGTAGTGCCCCCGACAGGTGTCCAACTCCCACGCTTTAGACTCTAGAAGAAGGGATAATTTGCAAAACAAAATAATGTAAATAAAAACCTAATTTTTCACATTTTCTTCATTATATAAGAGGGGAACCGTCAGGGAACTCTAGGCCCTCAGAGAGACGTGTGTTTTTTCCATATTAAGCACAGGACACACCAAACCGACGCCAAAGAACTAGCGCTGATGAAAGCCGACTGTGTTGTCTCCTCGCGTCGCCTGCGTTTGGGAAAAAAGCTGCACTTGAACACACCGAGAGAACTACAGGTGACTGTCAGCTAGAATGCGCGTTCTGCGCCTGCGTGTAAATGAGACTGTCTATTTTTGCAGATATATTCATCTATATTATTTGTCATTTAAAAAGGGAAACCGACGCTGCAGGCTGCAAATACACAAACCATAAACAAAGCAATGCGTGCTTCCCGTCTAGAATATCAATCCTGCTAAACACTTTCTTTATTCCACTCCGCTAATGTAATATTGAAATATTCGCCATAACACTCAGGTAAGATGACGTAACATTAGAACTAGGGCTGAAACGATTCATCGAGTTACTCGATTACAAAAATTCCTCGAGGCAAAAACTCTGCCTCGAAGCCTCGTTAAATTCCTATGACGCGCACTATACCCGCAGGGATCACACCACAGCGCGTGATACATTTTGAATGTAGTTGGCGTGATGGCGGAGTGTAAGGATGTCCATACACGGCAGAGAACGTCTGAAGTTTGGGATCATTACAAACTTAAAAAGGACAACAAGGTGCAATGTGTCTACTGCAAAGTAGACCTGGCATACCACAACAGTACGACTAAAATGATTCAGCTTCTGAAATGAAAACATCCACTCCATGCTCCATGCTGCGACCAAGCATCGCTGAAACAAGGTAACGTAGCGTAAGCCTAAGCCTATACATTGATGTTCGCTGATTTTAATCTCATACTGTATTTGTAGCGATGTCGTGATGCGGTTTGACTAGATATGATGTTATGTTTTTAAGTAGTAAACGTATTCACGTTCAATTGCAAGAGAGTATAGCCTAAAAAAAGAACCCCTACACACACACGCGCGCGCGCATATGCACCCTCGTCTCTCTCACGCGCCAGTCAGACCAATTGCGGCAATGCATCACATATGCTTAAACTTTTATGTAGCCATGCAACAATAATTTCAGCATGCATTCACTGTATACACCGGGACGTGATGGAGGAACAAATATTATATTGCAGTCTTCAGAACATATACTGTATTGCAGTCTCCAAATGTTGGAGTTGGAATAAATACCTGTTTTTTGTGCGAAATAAAAGCCAAATGCTTTATTTTACAGCCACATCATTTTCGTTATGCATTATTTGTTTTGGTTGTTTAAAAACACACAAAAAAAATGTATCCGATTAATCGATCGATTAAGTGCTAGATTAATCGATTACAAAAAGAATTGATAGCTGCAGCCCTAATTAGAACAGCCTTCTATCTGTACCATTTAGACTTCTTTGCTCGCTCTTTTGCTATTATTCTCGTACACCGACACGTTCACTAAGCTGAACAGCCAATCAGAGTTCCCTCTTTCACTGACGACCCGAAACGCAAAAAAACCTGACGGCGTCAGACTAGAGCCAACGGTGCGGAACAAACTGGGAAAACTACGTCGGCCGACGCTCAAAAACTGTCCCACGTAGCAGGTCAATAAGAGACTGATTTCAAATGACAGAAAAATTGACCAATCATATCGTCCCTCTAAATGGGTGGGGCTTGTTATCACAAGGCTTATGACGCATACCGCCCGCTGTGAGGAATTTGATCAGGGAAAAATAAAATAGGTAGGGCTATTCGCTAAGGAAACCGCAAGCAACATTGATGAAGAGGAGAATGTTGCTAATTTATTATCCACGCCAATTTCAAGATTAACTTTTAAAGAAAAGCTGGAGTTAATCGGCAAAGGAAGACCTACACCAGAGTTTAATTTTGTGCAGAAAGCCAAAGCTTTTTAAAGCATTTCAACCACAGCAATTAAGCGATACCCCTGGATGACTGCATCAATCAAGAAGCTAAAGCTTTACTGCTGGAATTGTTTGCTGTATGGGTAAGTTATTTAAAATCTAATAGGTTAAGTGACTGATTTTATTCTGCATACTGTTTTATATATAAAGCTTTAGTTGAGAAAAGTGTTATTTTGCAGAGTTACACGTACCGTTCATCCTCCAGATTTTGACCTGCCGATCATCTGCTCCTGACACAATGAGAGGCATGCTGGGATGGAAGGCTGCCCAGTTTACACCTCGATCGTGACCCTGAAAGCAGAGCAAGAGAACACAAACTTTCATTCAAGCAAACATCAACATTTAACAAATTTAACACTTAAATTCATTTAACCACAAAATCACACTTTACAGCACCAAGACCACTACAACCATATTCTTACCTCCAGAACATGTTTCACTACAGCATCAGAGGCCCCAAACAGGTCAACACCAGAGATGCCACGCACCTCCGTGTCTACAGCACCCGGAGACAAGTTCTTCTTTCTCAGACCTGGAAGCAACATTTACAGGCCGACACGCACAGGGGACCCATTTGAAAATTACACAGGAACACCCACATACCAGGGAGGGAAAACAGAGGAACAACATTAAAACTGCTACTCTAAGACACATGATATGTGCGACAGCAAACACACAAACATTTTGTTGGGCTGCTAAACATTCGCAGGTGCTCGAGAACACAAACACAACATATGTCCTCCATTAGGTCTAAACCTGAGTATAGGAAGTATAGTAAACTTCACCACCAGACTAACAGCAAAGACAACAATCAATCAAAACAGAATAGTTTAAATGTGATCACAGAGCTCAAAATCACTTCAGATTGGGTTTGATGCATGTAAATCAACGACAGGGGAGGTGATTGGATTAACTCAGGTCAGGACGCAGAGAAAAGGAAAGGAGAGCAGAATGTGCGTCTAATATCTCAGCACTCCAAATGTCTGCTAAATGAATAAAAGCCCAACAAAAGCTGCACCAGAAACCAATGTACAGATGTGGATGTTTCCAGAGGGGCATAGGAGCTCTACAGAAAGAGCAGGGATGGAACTGACTGGTGGATTGATGGGGTGGAGCGTGTCCAAATGGTCTCTGGAGGGGCGTTGGATGTTACAGGAGCGAGAAAGACTCCAGTTAAGTCATGCACTTGTTATTGCATATTTTAATGCAGTAAGCATGGCTTCAATCATGCATTCATGTTGTGTTAAGAGTCAATTAAATGATTAAATGACAGATCTAGGTTCATGTCACTGATCTAAAAGTTGCATTGGAGTAGATGCATCAACTTGGAGGTCTTTAACATTATCTATGGATGACAAAGGTCATCAAGCAAGATATGATCTAGGGTCCTGTGCAAGTGAAAAGTTGATAGTTTTAATGAGAAAGATGTTACATTGATGTAAAAGATTTAAAGATGTTAAAAACATGGTTCTCAACAAGGGGGCCGGGGCCCATTAGGGGGCCTCAGTGAACTTCCAAGGGGGATACAAGATGATTTACATTAATACAAGATGACAAAACAAGCATTAAAATTAGGGATGTCCCGATCCGATCCACAGCATGGGTATCGTGCCGATACTGGCCCAGAACGCTAGATCGGAGATCGGAGGGGAGAAAAAATATGATCCGATACCTATCCAACAATGCTTGAATATAGCATTTCCCTTGCTGCGACATTAAGCCGCGCATATTGGGCGGTTTTGCCATCTATTTTGCGGGCAAAAAATGGGTTTGGGCGGGTGGATAAACATTGGGCTGGTTTCGGATCAGTTCGGCGGGTTTTTGTAGCCGAAACCCCTCTGGCTGACGTGCCCTCTAAACTCACAACAGACACTCCATCCCACTACCTTCGGTGTACTATGAACACGGTTTTGCAATCTGTCTCCTCAGTTTATAAACCGTAGGCTGTAAACTGTATGCTACACAAGATTTTGACGCATAGCAAGTGTGTGTGCAGAGTGTGGAGCACGCACTGCATGGACGGAGCGCGGGCGCGAACACTTCCGGTTTCCTTTCAACAGTGGAAACAACTTAAAATACTCCTTTCTGGTCATACAGAAAATAACTTATTTATATATAACTTACGTCAATATTTATTTTTTGCGCAGCTTTTGGTGTGCATACAGTTCAAATTAAAATGTTGGTGTTCAACTTTGCTTTTTAAAAATACAACAACCGTGAATTTTTCGTTTTACGGGTAAAAAAGGAAAAACGAATGGACGCAAAAGCACACGGATCAATGGGTAATTTTAAAGCTTTTTAATTTTAAATGATTAACTTTAAACCTGTTGGTAGCTTTAAGTAGCCTACTGAAGTAGCCTGCCTGCCTGTATTTTGTCCTGTTTGAATAAAGGGTGGCAGTCTTTCATAATCAACTGTTGTTGTGGACTATATACTGGAGAAGTATTTGTTCTCCATTGGAGTAAGAGGTTTTTAGGTTGCTAATTGAGCAAAGTGCTTCCATATATTTTATTAGGCCTAGTATTAGTTCAAGAATAAAATAGAATAAAATAAAAAATATCGGTTTAATATCGGTATCGCAAATAGCCAAAGCTGCGGCATCGGTAGTGAAAAAGTGGTATCGGGACATCCCTAATTAAAATACGCTAAAACATAGCTTATTAAACATCAAAATATTTATTATTTTAATTCAACCCCAACAAATGTTTTATCTAAGAAGCATAAAAGAACCAGGATTCCTACTGTCTAGAAAACCTAGATAAGTCTACACCTTGAGTGAAGTGTCCAAGTAGTAGTAGAATCCAAGTAGTGCAAATTAATAAAATTGTATAACTTCTTTGGGTATTTAAAAAATAAAATAGAAATGTATATATATATATATATAAATAAAAACTTTTCTAGTTATTTTATGCTTTAAATTTTTTATTGGGTAAAAAATAAAGAAAAACAATTTTTTTAAATCGAATATTGCCTTCAAATATTGTTAGGACAATGGGGGACCTTGGGGTGAAAAAGGCTGAGAACCACTGTTAAATGAAAGAAAATTCGAGAAGAATTATTAGTTTTCAATACCTAATACAATTACATTGCATGTATTTGTATTATCCACGCAGTAACATTCATTTAATATTTGATGTGAAGGGAAAATAGGCAGAGAAAGAACTTGTGTTAAGGCTTCAAACTTGTGTATAGTGTTAAGGAATGAGTATTTGTTCTCAGTCAGAGCAGACATCAGTGGTTTTAAAGGTTAATGAGCAAGAAAGAGGTTCAAGAACAATGAAAGCAAAGGACACAGACATTGACAACACCATTAAAACATGCAGAATCTCAAAAACACCTCTCACATTCAACTTTCCTTAAATAAGACTTTGAGCCTTTAAGTGTTTCATGAATTGTTTGTTCGATGTAAACATCACCTCTCAGTGATTTGGTCGTCTCAACATCACTATTTAAATGGATAGTTCACCCAAAATTGAAAATTGTCATCATCATTTACTCACCCTCAAGCGGTTCCAAACCTGTATGAGTTTCTTTCTTTTGTTGAACACAAAAAGAAGATATTTTAAAGACTGTTGGTAACCAAACAGTTGACAGCACCCATTGAATTCCATAGTAAAAAAAAAAAGAAATACTATGGAAGTCAATGGGTGCCATCAACTGTCTGGTTACCAACATTCTTTAAAATATCTTCTTTTGTGTTCAACTGAAGAAAGAATCTCTTACAGGTTTGGAAGAACATGGGGTTTAGTAAGTAATGACAACATTTTCAATTTTGGGTGAACTATCCCTTTAATCTTCCCAAGAATAACAAAAATTAGTATTAAATCACTAGACAAATGCTTGATGCATGAGTGTGAGAGGTGTTTTTGCTTCAAGCCCACAGAGTTTTGTTCTGTACACACTGTAGAAAGAGGACATGAGGAAGAGAATGCCATTAGGCAGCCTCTATCTTCCTCCATCCTCTCTCTCCATTCCCACCTCCCCAGCCTTCCCATAACACTCAATCCTGTCCCAAGCCTCCTCACCGGAAATATCCCACACGCGCACAGTCTGATCCAGGCTGGCCGACACCACCAGGTCCTCAGAGGGATGGAACTGAGCGCACATCACATAGTGATTATGCCCCGTCAGCACACTACAGAGAAGAGACAGCACAGAGAACATGAACAACTCAGTTTCACTTAGCTAAAGGTAATAATAGTGTTGCTCAGGTCAAACAATTTGTTTTTAAAAGGGGTGAGCATTTTCAGGTAATTTTTGTACATGAAATTTATTTTTTGGCTTTATTCGTAAACATTACATCATTAATAATGTTTCCAAAATAGGTTAATTTCAATATGAATTAATTTGAATATTTTAGACAATTAAAAAAGTAGAAGTAACTTTGCAACTACCAATCAATCATACGAGTATTAGTAGACTGTCTGTTTAATAACTGCTCACATTTTATTTTGAGGTTCCCCCAACAGACATTCTACTATAAGTAACTACATGTCAACTTATTCTACTAACCCGAACACCTGACTCTAACATACTAACTCTCTACTAATACTCTAATCAAAGTTAGATGAGATGTAGTTGCAAAGTTATTCATAAATAATTAGTAGAATGTCTAAAATGGGTTATCGGAATTAAGTGGAACCAAAAATTCTTGATTACTTGTGCACATCCACTAGTTCATGAGCTGTCTAAAGACTCACCAGACACATGTTCTGGACTGCCAGTTCCAAATACGAATGGTCTGATCATCTGAAGCACTCAGGATCCAGGGATACTCCTGAAAAAGATAGCTAGAATTAGTCTATTGTGGCATTAATTAAATAAGCATTATTAAAATAATTATTAAAGAGCATCATAAAGCTGGATGCGAGTAGGGCTCACATGATGGAAGAATGTGGTGCGAATGTAGTCAAGATGCCCAAGAAGAGTGAAAAGACACCGACGCAGCTTGTAGTTCCACACCTAATAATCAGAGTCAAATAACTGTCAGTACATCAAAACATGAGGAAAAACTCAGTAACACTTTACAAGAGAGGTCCGGTCTCGGTCTCGGTCTCTCTCTCTCTCTCTCTATCTATCTATATATATATAAACTGTAATGATTGGCTTTTTGTAACGCATCGTTTAGCTTCGGAAGGCCTTTATTAACCCCCCCCTGGAGCCGTATGGATTACTTTTATGATGGATGGGTGGATGCTCTTTTTTTGGGCTTCAAAAAACAAGGTACCATTCACTCCCATTATATAGCTGGGAAGAGCCAGAATATTTTTTTAATATAACTCAAACGATTGAGTTTGGCTGAAAGACTTAAGTCATATACACCTAGGATTGCTTGAGGGTAAGTAAATTACGGAATAAATTTTAATTTGAGTGAACTAACTCTTTAATAAAATTAAAAACTAAGTTCATGTTTGCTCAGGTCCTACTGTTAAAACACACTAAAATGTAACAAATGCTATAGAACTGTTCTTCATTGTTAGTAACAAATGAAAACTCTAACCTACTCCATCCAACTATAAAATAGCAGTGGCCAGGTGACAAATTTCTTAAACAACAGTAATGAGAATGAAGCAAGCAAACCTTGATCTTGTAGTCATCTCCTCCCGACACAAACAGTGGCTGCTGCTTATGGAAGTCAATACCTCTGACTGGACCTAAATGAATTCACATCATCATTAGACCGCAGAATAAATGACAGGAGGCAATGAAATAATTGATCGGCTGTTTCACAAACCATCATGCTCGTCAAACTTGTCGATAAGAGTGCACATGCGATAGTCCCACAGCTGGATGACGCCGTTGTGCAGACTAGCGAGAATCCAGGGCCGTTTCGGGTGGAAACTCAGCCCTACAGAAAAAGACCAAATCAATTCAGCTATTTATTAATATAAAGACAGTCAACAAGATGGTGTTATGAGACCATAATCAAATTGACATTAATTTAACCAGATTATTATAACTTTATAAAATAATAATAATCTGGTCAAGATAATGTCATCAGCGCGTTCTCAACGAAACAAAATTCCTGAAACATCAGAGAAGAGAATATTTACTGCAACGTCTGAATGGCTAACAACAAATACTAGCGTTGTGCTAACGCCGAATGACATGTTACAGTATTCAGCACGATTTTAATTGAATGCTTGCTGAAAAAGACAGTGGATTATATTCAACAAAGATTAAGAATAGATGCAAATCAGACAAACGTACATAAAGAGAAACATAATCATTACATTAAAAAGCAGCCAAGGGAAGTTAGCCAGAGCAGATATCTTACCTTTTACTCGGGCCGACTTTGTCTCGAATTTGGTCAACATTTCCACTGACAATAATAACCGAATAGGAATGCGTTATGTATGTAGATGTAGATCAGTTTACGTTGATTTAAATCCTAAAACCATCCCCCGTTAGGAAGGGATTATGCGTGTATGATTCTGCGGCTCCACTTCCGTAGCTGACACGTCTACTCAATCCACAGCACTCAATTCGGGCCGTGGCGTGTTCCCGTGCGCGAACAAATAAAGTTTGATGATTCAAATGCCAACATCACAAAGTCCACGTCATGGAGCCTTCGTCATCTGCATTTTAAAAAGTTGAAAAACGCATTTATCAGTCAGTCACTTGACAGACCACTGTCAATAAACGGAAATAATAATCAGGAACACGGAGTGTATAAGTAAACAATAGTATATTGCATTGTTATTTGTTGCGGTTTTAATCACCATGGTGGTTGTTTCCATATTTTGCCATATTATTAGTTGCAATATGTATTATAGCTTAAAATAAATTATCTCATTATCACATTATTCTAGAGAAAACAAGACAGAAGATACTACTTTACAATTCCGGTCGCTAGTGTCGCAGAAATTTTTACACATTTCACCTGGAACATTGGAAAAAATCCGACATTTGAATGCTGTCCCACTATTTGTTTCATTGAATCAAGACATTAGAAGATTAAATAAGGATTTCTGTAAAAAAAAAAAAAAAAAAAACACCTGCTATTAAAGTCAAATTATTTTTATGATAAATTGGTTGTACATGTCAGTCTATATAGATCAGTGGTTGGTGCATAACAACGTAATAATAACGTGATCAAACGTAACGTAATAATAATGACGTAATAATTCACAGCAGTTCTAAGTATTTACCCACACAGACACCTATAACAGGGCCACAAACAAATACAAAATGTCCAAAGGTTACCTCCTTGCTGGTTATTTACATTTTTTAAAGTGTTAAAGCCACAAAAATTGTAAAATGGTTAGAATATAAATTAACAACCATAGACAATTGTGTGTAGTCAATGGTCTTAAATAAAACCGAGCAGGCAAAGAATAATGTAAGTTTATAACATTTATTAGACTTTCATGTAGTGAGAAGACCAATGAACTGTACACTTAAGGGAATATTTAACATGATAAAGAATATTGATGAGCTGATTTAAGTGCTTGGGTGTTTGAGCAACCCCTGAGTGTTGTAACCATTAGATATTTTTGTCCTGTTCATCGTACCTATTCTATCATTCTCATATTGGCCAGATAATACTATACTACATATAACAAATGACATGTGTCAAGAAAGCAAGTCAACTATCAGTTGCACACTTGATCCTGTGAAAGGATCCCATTTCCAGGCATTCAAATCGGTTTGCAAAAGAAACCTGTAAACATCCCCTCAAAAGCACATGACTACAAAATGTAACCTTTTTTCAGGTATCCTGGGATTTAAGGTGATGTTCTTTGAGTATTAATTTTGAACTATGAAACAATATTATTTTAATCAAGGCAAATTAGGACTATTATTATGAAAATAGCAGATCACACAGAGGCACCACCACAGGAATGATGGGAATGATTTACATCTACATGGCAATTCACTACTCCAAACTGATCTATATGCAGACAGATACAATAACCATTAGAAGACACAAGTAGAGAGAATTATTCCACTCAAACACAAATGCAGCCTATGTTTGACACAATGATATTATGGATATATTATGAATCTGGATCTGAAGTGCCTGCAGTCATTTTATTTTTTTTAATGAATCTTAATCTGAGGGATTCATTTGTCACTGATTAGATTAGTTATCAAATCACAGAAATGAAACTAATGATATAGTATGAAAATAGAATAGACATTACACTATATTATATTAAAATGATTTCATCAATCTGATGAAAGCTATTTGTAGCCTTTGACCATTCTTCTGAGATTTTAAAAGTAAAATTAAACTGGAAATACTTTTCCTGTCACTCACACTGCATTTGTGTCTACTTACACAAAACACAATTCACCGCACAAGCTGTCAAATGTGCTTGTAGTAAATTCAGACGACCTTGATTCTTTCTTACCAAGCTGTCGGCACACTTGAGATATCAAGCTTCACTCAAAACATTAAGAGCTGCTCTACAGTGACAACAGTAAATGGATTAGGGATGAATATGAAAAGAACCTCTGTGGACAAAAACTACAAGGTCAAATTATAGTAGTGAAGTTCACAGTTTCAGTGCAGACACAAAACAAACTCCTTTAAAAGCGGAGAATGATCCACTGTGTCCAATTCAGGTTCAGATAATTAGCTCCAAATTGTATAGTTTTTAAACATACATAAATTTGACCTCATTGAGATCACATGACTGAGCACTGCTCTGCTCCAGGAAGTCCTTGTGCTCCAGGAAGGTGCAGAGCTTCCGGGTCAAAATTCAAGCCAGGAGGCTGAAAATATAAGAGAACAAGCATTTTGATTATGTAAATGACATATCTATTGTACAATAATAATAATAATTAAAAATGTAAATACTCACTGCCTCTCCAGCAAGCTCTTTTGGAGGTTGACCCAAGTCTTGCAGCTAAGGGGTAAGACATTATTAACAAAAATATTAACATTGCCGTTACTGAAAGGTTATATTAAGTTATATTATTATGTGTTTAAGTAAAAAGGGTACAATACATTTTTAATTCATACATATAAACAAACCTGAAAAAATGGCTCTAAATCATTATAAAAATAAATGGATTACTCAATTTTAAAATTATATGTTTTTTTTTTTTTTTTACCTTTTGCATGAGTTCTAGAATGTTTTCAAATGTGCTGTCTTTGTCTCCATCTTTCTCAAACTGGCTGCATATCTCTCCCATGATCTTGTACTGTTGCTCATACCGCATGAACTGGTCTGGGGGGAGGGACTGCCTGTTGCCTTCCAACCATTCAGGGTACTAAATGCAAATTGCGTGATATTAGTACAAAAAAACAACAACAACCAAACAACCAAATATTAAATGGAATGTGTTGCAAGATTTTCTGAAAATAAATATTTAATTGATAATAGGCATATACACTGGCACCAGAAAAAGGTTGGACAGATGCTGTAAACAACTCACCTTTTCTGTTATCTCTTTAAGAGAAGGGTAGAGAACTTCTTTAGACAAAAGGTTCTGCATGATGGACTGCATAATTGGGAGAATATTGCCATCTTCTCCTCCTCCCTCCCCATTTTCATTCAATCCCAGGTTCTCCAAGGTCTTTACCAGATCATCTCCAGCCAGTCCTGCACTCTGCATTTAAAGGTAAAAGCAAGTGGTGCTCACTGCAGAGCCAAATGACATCTAGATCCCCCTCTCTGGACATCATGGGTTGAGCTTGACCAAGTCCCGCTCTACCTCTGTAGAACTAAGGGGTGGAGGGATAGGGTTAAGGGTAGGATTAGGGTGTGGTTGGATCATCTAGCTCCACAGATTACGTCCAGAGAGGGGGAGCTGGACTTCACGCTCGACCCATTTTTTCTGACATACATTACCTTTCAAGTTTGGGATCAGTAAAATATTTTTAGTTAATATTAATACTTAAAATAAAATTAATACTTTTATTCAGCAAAGATGTATTAAATTGATATCAAATACTTTATAATGTTACAACAATATAAATATATTTCAGATAAAAGCTGTCTTTTGGGGGTTCTAATCCGTCCTCATATATAAAATTTTTTTTTACTCATTAAAATCAAATATGTTCATTAAAGATTGTATATCAAGAGCAGGGAACAGGAAAAAACAGCATTAAGTGATAGATTGATGCGCTCGTCTGTGTGAAGAGAGAGCACGAGCCAAAAGAGAACATTCCGCCACTGATAACATTGGCAACGAACATTCAGCATGATTTCAAAAACAACAAATTACAGCCCTTACATCAGCTCTTATTTAACACAAATGAACGTCAACTGGATATGTTGCATTTGCATTAGGTATATCTGTGCAGCAAGAGGTTTTTAAAAATGTGGTGGGGACAATATCGACCCTGGCAAAAAGTGGTGGATACATTTCCCACCCGTAAATTACATCTATGTGAAAAATAGTATCACCGTTTCCATTTGATTCTGAAGGATCATGTGAATCTGAAAAATGGAATAATGGCAGCTAAAAGTCATTACAGGAATAAATTCCATTTAAAAAATATGAAAGTGTTATTTAAAATTGTGATTACATTTACTGTATTTTAGATCAAATAAATGCATCCTTGGCGATCATTAGAGACTTCTTTCAAAAACAGAAAAAATATCATACTGAGCCCAAACTTTTGTAGTGTATCATTAAAACCACGTCACACCATTTCCTTGAATTAATTTACATTGCAATATGAGAAACTCAAAGTGGGTTTACCTGCAGGTTGTCTGCATTTTGCGCCAAACCACTAAGGGTCTCTTTAAGACAGGAGGTGAACTCTTGCTGTGAAGCTACATCTGTGCCTAAATTAAAAAAATAATAATGTCAAAACAATTGGAATATAGGATAATAGCTTGTATATCTTCATCCAACAGTGCTCCATTTCAGATTACTCACCTACTTTACCTGCTGCCTCAGATAGCTTATGAAAATGTTGTAGAAGGTCAGGTTCTTCTTGCGCTAGCTCAGCCATGGCTTTCTCCCACTCCTCGCGTGCTTGATTGGCCATCTCACCATCAAAGAGAGTCTCAAAGAACTTACTGTCCTCCAGCAGAGGGGGCTGAGGATAAATGAACAGAGAAAACATTAAAATTAACTGGCAACCATCATGAAACAAACTTACTGTAGAATTGCAAGAGTGCCGAAAAATTTTGGAAAAATCTGGTCACTACTTGAATTGCTGTAAAAATTTAAATATGTGTTTATTACCTTCTCGTCACTCGTTCCTGCATCAGGGGCAGTGGGGGCCTCAGGGGGAACACTGGTCTTGTCGAAATCATCAAGAGCACCTGTAGTTGAGATTGAGGAAACACTAACATTGGTATACGTGCATCTGTTTTGAATATATAATCATGTGACTGATTTCATTACACTGCATGAATAGCAAAGTTGGCTAGTAAACATGCAGCTCCTAAAGCTCCATTTAACTAAAAAAAAAACAGTTTTTTTATGGGACCATAAAAGAGATAGACTGAGGATCTCTAATTAATTAAACGACGAACAGTGTAATGTTTTCACATGCCTAAAAAAAGTACAATCACTGAAACAAGCATGAGCACATAGTAGCGGAGCAGCAACTGCACTGTCTGTGACAACCGCCTTCTAAACGCTAGTTCACTAAAGAGTAACATTACAAAAGGCCTCAAACATTCGCACATTTTAACTATTGTTATTTTTATATTTAAGTCATCCTAAAAACTTACTGTCTAATAATTCGTCCAGTTCGCTGTCTGGAGCACCCTGATGTTCTGATGCTGACGCCATCTTGCTTCTCAATGACAAGACCAGCAAATTAGTCGCAAAATAATGACGTCCAATAAACATCTTCTTTTTTTTTCTTTTTTTTGTGTGTGTGTGTGTGTGTGTGTGTCTGTGTGTGTGTCTGTGTGAATTTATCAGATTTATCAGATCAACATTTTAATATATATAATAATTGTGTTCGCGTTCAATAATAATTATGAGCATACCATTATTATCCTCGTGGTTAGTTATTTTTATGCGTTTTGAATATGTATTATTCCTAATTGTTAATAAATGTGTTTCTAATAATAATAATAATAAATAACAATAAATACATTGATATGATACAGTTTAAAGTACACTTTAAAAAAATGTAGGCTAGCCTATATGTTAAAACACACCACCAATTCATATACTATTGACAGATTGAAAGATTATCATTATATTATGGCTTTAGAATTTGAGTAATACTTTATTTATCTGGTACAGTGCCCCCTACTTGTTTACTAGATTCAGTGGACTTCCGCAATTTTTTCTGGTTTCGATTTTTAAATCATAGTCATATCAGTGTTCGTCACTGTTGAGGTTGAACTGGACCGAGAGACCTTGATACAACCGCGTTTCAAATATGTGTGTATAGTTTACGCATTCACGCGAATCGATTAAAGCAGAGCCATGGCTCTAAGGAGAAGAGCTTTCGGAATTTTTCTTACAATTGCTTCACTTCTTTTATCGGTGAGTTTAGGCAGCATCATGCACTTGTTTGTTTCGTTTGTTATCATAATACTAATGCATTTGTCAAAGCTACTTATATATAATTGCATGTTTTCTCTAGAAGTGGCTTTGTATGTTGGTTTAAAACACAAGTTTTATGAATAGCCTTTTTGAGAATTCTATAATCCAAACTAAATTTCAATAGCATCATATTTTTGTAATATCTGTGTGGTAAATAAGTGAACACTATGAACACTAAGGGTCAACAATGATGGAGGTAGATTTAAAATGATTTTTGAAATGTTGAACTGTGCTCTTAAATGCCATAGGAAATATTAAAGTATAACAAATAGCCTTTGATATAGCCTATAGGCCTACACCTTGTGTAATATGTATAGACAACAAAAGTATATGATTATTTGTATGAGTGTTACTACAGTGAAAAGAAAAAATAGAAAAGGATGTGTTTTTCTAAAACAGTGACATG
The DNA here is from genome assembly GCA_026230005.1 of Gila orcuttii. Taxonomy (NCBI): domain Eukaryota; kingdom Metazoa; phylum Chordata; class Actinopteri; order Cypriniformes; family Leuciscidae; genus Gila; species Gila orcuttii. Next base: position 15,815,906 of record JAPDVR010000008.1, read on the forward strand.
ACTCCATGTACAGCACATGATGAGAAATGGCTTTCAGGAAATACATCTGCTGTTTTGTTTCCTCTTATTTTTAAATTATTTTGTTCTTTACTTTGTCTAGCTGGCTGGGATTACAGGTCTGGATGGTTCATTCTTGCTGCATAAATACAGAGATTACAGCATTTTCTTTAGCAGCTTTTATATAATTCTCCCTGGACTGCTGGCTGTTGTTGGAGGAGCCATCCTCCTTATCAGTGGAAGCATTGGCTGTCTGGTGTCCAACAAAAAACCTTCATGTCTACATGGATTGGTGAGATGGAAAAAAACTTCTATTTGTATGAAGTAAAAAACAGGACTGAATAATAATAATTTACTCAAAAGAATGAGGTGTGTTGTTCATATTTGTATATTTCTTGTCTTTCAGTTTGTGTATTTTCTCATTATTGTGTTTTGCGTTGTGGTTACTACTGTAGCATTGGCATACACTCATAAAAGGAAGGTAACTGGAATTTTAAGTTACTTGGCTATACAAAAGTGTATTTCACTGAAATGGTTTTAATATTAAATTTAATCTTTTTTAGCTCGATGTGGACTTGGCTCCCCTTAAAGATGTGTTTCAGAACTACAGTGGTAATAGCCAAGACCCTAATACCAATGCAGTAAATGCCCTTCAGCGTGAGGTATTTGAACAGAAATCTTTAGGATTTCTATGTGTTTGGTAAAATTAGATTGTAACACTTTTTTTTGTTACAGTTGCGATGTTGTGGTGTTCACAACTACACAGACTGGTTAGAAACACCCTGGTTTAATCACAGTAGGAAATACGAAGTTCCTCTAAGCTGCTGCAACAAAAACGTTCATGACTGCAATGGGACTTTAGACTCACCCCAGCTTCTCTATAATGAGGTACAGAGTAGACACTAGTTACATTTGAGCTACCCTATGTATAAGATTTTTAATATTTTCCTGCTAGACTTACAGCTAAATAGACGCTGAGCGCCTCGTCACACTGCTTCCGTTTTAAAAACGCTGCACTCCCATTGAAAAGTATTGGAAAAATACGTTAGCCTCAGGAAAAAAATGCTTTCATGGACACATAGCCTAAGCGTCTGAACACCAGTGGGCGGGGCCTGTAATGCGACAATGTATAACTATTCGTCGATGTCATGCTCTGGAGGTAGTTATATGCAAATGTATTCGCCCGTGTGACGACACAGATCCCGCAATATCAAAATTAGCCATTTTTGGAGCTTGATTAAATATGATAAAAAACTTGATAAAATGCTTTGTTTATAATGAGGATAACGTTTTAAGCTAAGAAACTTGCAGGATGTTTTGGTGCACAGACCTCATATATGTCATAAGATCAAGGTTTCTCAGTTTCAATTTGTATTTTACCTGAAATATTTCTATAAAAAGGTTTAAAAATGAACAAATTAGGCATTATTTGTGAATTACTGTAAATTAAGTTTGCATATGAGCATTATAAGCCAGATTCAACATTGTTTTCTTTCTATTTTAGGGCTGTCAAAATAAACTTGAGGAGAAGTTACTACTTGTGTTGGACATCATCATGATGACTTCTTTAGTGGTTCTCTTTGTACTGGTGAGCTCTGTGACTTGAATTATAATTAATTTATTCCCTGATCTTTTACAAGATTTATAATGTCATCTCTGATCCTTCCGTCATCAGGTAATGTCTTGGATTACAGTGGCACAACTAATGGGACATCAACCCCTGCAAGAGTATCGAATCCTGGACAAAGAATAAAAGCCACTGTTGGAAATTATATCTTGCGACTTTTCTCATGAATGTGTACACAATGATTATATATACATACCGGTCAGAAGTTTGGAGACATTACCGGTACTATTTTTAATGTTTTTGAAAAAAGTCTCTTATGCCCATCAAGCCTGCATTTATTTGATCAAAAATACAGAAAATACAGAAAGTAATATTGTGAAATATTATTACAATTTAAAATAATAGTTTTCTATTTTAATATACTTTAAAATATAATTTATTTCTGTGATGCAAATCTGAATTTTCATCAGCCATTACTCCAGTCTTCAGTGTCACATGATCCTTCAGAAATCATTCTAATATGCTGATTTGATAGTTATTATCAATGTTGGAAACAGTTGTGCTGCTTAATATTTTTTGGAACCTGTGATACTTTTTTCAGGATTCATTGATAAAAAAGTGAAAAAGAACAGCATTTATTCAAAACAGAAATCTTTTCTAACAATAATCACTTTTTTCATTTTAACACATACTTGCTGAAAAAAAGTATTATTACTTAAAAAAAAAAAAAAAAAGACTAACCCCAAACTTTTGAATGGTTAGTTTACATTGTTACAAAAGATTTCTATTTTAAATAAATGCTGTTCTTTTTAAAAACTTTTTATTCATCAAAGAATCCTGAAAAAAGTATCACAGGTTATAAAAAAAAATTATTAAAGTTTCCAACATTGATAATAAATCAGCATATTAGAATGATTTTTGGAGGATCATGTGACACTGAAGACTGGAGTAATGGCTGATGAAAATTCAGCTTTGCATCACAGAAATAAATTACATTTTAAAGTATATTAAAATAGAAAACCATTATTTCACAATAATACTGTTTTTCTATTTTGATCAAATAAATGATCATGATGAGCATAAGATACTTATTTTAAAAACATTAAAAATAGTAATGTTTCCAAACTTTTGACAGGTACTGTATAGTGTATATATATATTTTATATTTCACTGTTACGAAATTCGAATCATTCTGATAATATCATCCAGTTAACGTTTTCCTAAATTTCCACATTAATCTAAAGTAACTTAGCCTATGTCTCTTCACAATACCTGTTCTAAAAATATTTTATATGCTCGCACAGCAAGGGCGTTTTTTTTTGCACAATAAATCTGTTAATATTGAATACAATGACTGTTTTTATTATTAGTGACTGTTGATCTGTATCTGAACGGATTATGGAAGAGGGAGGGGTTAAGACTTCCGCTTCCTCGGCATTTGTGTCACGAGAGCGCAGCGCCAAAAAAAAGCCACGTTTTGCTAAAGGTCCGCGTGCATCCATTCTACTGCAGAATCGGATAGACTTTTAAGTTGGTAAGACGCCATGTATATATTTTGAAACTTGTTTTTTTTATCATAATGCATTTGGTTTATTAAGATCTTGTAACGGTTATAAATCTGTTCGGTGTTTGAGGCCTGGCTTTATATGAGTTAGGCCCCTTAGCGCAGCCTGCTCGAGTTTGAGCTCGAGAGTTGCATGGGATTCACCGAGCGAGTCATCGCGAAAATAAGGGGACGGTGTGTGGGGAATGAGGCCTCGTGTTGTGTGGTATTTTAATGTTAGACCTATTTGAATCGCTTATTCTTCACAAACATGCTGTGTAATGCCGCAATGTTGTTGTCCTGTAGCTACGATACGAAACCGTAACAATGGCGAGGTAATCTACACAAGCATGAGTGATGTCCTGCTGCGGGGTAACGTTAACGTTATTTGTAAATTCCACGCCCCCACGACTAGGCAGAATTACAAATGTCGTTTATTCCATTTCTCAACAGCCTAAGAAGTCCTGAACAGTGTTGTCATTTTTTTATGATAATAGTATATTTTTGTTCTGATAAGTTTAATATAAACTCAACCGCCCGTGTAAATATCGTATAAATGCAAATATTTGTCGTGTGTGAATGAAAATGATGAAATGTTCAATTTCTAAATTAAACGGAACTGTCCCCGGAACACTTTTTAGGCCATCAATTAGTTATTAAAATATATTTTATGCAACAGCATTTTACAAGGTAGACGTAGTTTGTCATAGATTAAGATAAATCAGCCATGTTGTTTAAAAAAAGTTTATTTGACCTATTATTAATATTATTACTTTCATTCGTGCAGTCCAAAATAGATTCACAGAATTAGCCAGTTTTATGCCATGTAGATTTGTTTAAAGGGATAAAACAAAGTGATGAAACATTTTTGCTTTTAACTAAAAACTCTTAACTAAATATATAGTATTTACACTGTAGTATTGTTGTTCTTGGTGTTTTCTTTCCATTTATAAAAACTACAAATGATTATGTATACATATATAGGTTGCAGTGTAAAGAAATGTAACAAGCATATAGCATTATATAATGTCAACATTGAGATGTTGTGCAGGCAGTACAGACTCAAAGTGAGGTGCTAAAAATACACGCTGAAATTACACCAGTCTTAATGGCCAATGGTTGTTATTCTTTTTCCACAGGTTATATCAGAAGGTGGCTCATCTTATCCTTTTGCCCTTTTATTTTAGTTTATTTATTTTACTCTGAACCCCCAAACCCGCCTTTGCCTTCCCTACCACCCCTTTTCGTCAGCGTGTATTTTTATTACCTTATTTTGTTTTTGGTATCTTCAGAGTTGGGATCTGTGACGGCTCTTCATGGCAGTCAGAAGGGGACACGTTAGATACTTAAAAGTGAGTAGAATTTGCGTCCATCAGGGACTGAATGTGGATTTTAAAAATAAACTGAACCTGTAAGCTGGAGTTAGTAGTGTTTAGTGCTTGTAGGCTGTTTTCTCCATGTAGTAGTGTAGCCTTTGTGAAGCGAGTAATACTTGAGGTTTAATGCTGTCATCTGAGGTAGACTTTTCACTGAATGCACTAGACATGTTATTAGGTGTTGCATAATGTCAGCTGAAGGTATCTGGCCTGGCAAATGCTGCAAAGTTTAACCATGTTTATAGGGACGAGCTTGCGATCGAAATAGTCGGATAGAGAGTGACCAGAATTGTCTGAGTGATTCAGACCACTTTAGGGATGTCACGATACCATAATTCTAGAAGTCGGTACCAATAGCATTAAAATTTTACGGGTACGGTTAAAAGCTCCTCCTATTAGTGGGTACCGAATATACCCGGGACTCGGTACTACAGAAATGCTGGTATTGTCACATTTTCAAAATTTCAGTACCGAAGTACCGGTACTTTTGACAACACTAGACCACTTTTTCAAAACCTCCTATGATGGGTTGTATGGGAGGGACTGTAATAATGGCTGTTTGTTCAGCCTTGAAGGTTGACTCGCTACCCATGTGGAATACACAATAAGACCTCTCTTCTAACGTGAATGGGACGCACTGTCCGATATCAGAATAATCATGGTGACCACAGTGATCGGTTCCTCCTTCACCTAAAATGCCTTGAAGGGTTAGACATCCAAGACCCCCTTTTTAATACCATTAGTACACTACCATATTTTGTTGGTTTTGTGTTGAATGAATTGTGGTGATATGCAGTTTCAGCTAGACTCCATTGGAGGCAGTGCTAATCATAGAATGTGAAAGAACAGCAGTACAGTGAGTCCCGTTGACCGTTACATCTGTCCTTTTGCTCACTTTTTTTACTGTTTTAGCTTGGTACATATTCTTATGACTCCATAGTTAATTGTTGTGGTATATTGAACTTTCATGTTTGGTGAGTAACAAACACTGTGGTTTAAGTCAGGTAGTAACATTTTGAAGATTACATATTAATAAGACAAAGGTAAAATATACTCTGAAAGGGAATGTTGTATTGATTTGTTCTACTGTTCCAGTTCCTTGTTAATGATGTGTACATTTTTTTTTTTTGTCGGTAAGTGACATTTTTTTCTTTTCTTTCTTTTTTCTCATTTGTGTAATGTAGAGTAGAAATGCAGCCAAAATGAAATGTTTCAGTGGGGCTTTGTAAACCAATTGGGCATTTGCATTTTCAAGTCATTAGAAGAACTGTCTTGCAGATGCTTGTAGTTGCATTATTTCTTCTCTAGGCAAGAATATAAATCCCTATTAATTAGTCTACTAATCCCTATTAGATTAATAATCTAATCTTACATAAATGTTTTTTATTTTATGTAAAATGTGTTTTTGTTCAAATTTTCTTTAATTGCGTGTTTGTCATTCTATTACTGGCTTGCCAGCTGTAATTCAAAACATTTTCAGCAAGATCTAGGCCTAATTTTGAAGCTCTGTACCTGTGCAGGTACAGTCAGGTATCAACAGCATGTAACAAATTTTCATGTAAAATAAGTGCATAATGAATTTGCGATAATATTCAATATTGTCTAATTAATTTTTATTGGCAAAAATGTATAACCCTCACAGAAACTTGTTTTTGATTATTTCTAGGAGGTCTATGACATGTCGAACGGTTACGAAGATCACATGGCCGATGAGCCTAAAGATGCCAAAACAAACCTCATCGTCAACTACTTGCCTCAGAATATGAGCCAAGATGAGCTGCGGAGTCTCTTCAGCAGCATTGGGGAGGTGGAGTCTGCTAAACTTATTCGTGACAAAGTAGCAGGCAAGTATTTATCAGCACTTGGCACACTGGGTTCAAAGCAGCCACACAAATTAATGTTAAGAGAAAATATTGTTTGTCTTTGTTGGTTTAGGGAAGTTGTGTCTTTATTTTGCAGGGTTTGCATGTAGCCATGATGTTAATTTAAAAACAGAATGAATTTATTTAAAGAATTGCGCTTTTAAACAAACTTTTGAAGCACTGGAAGTGTTTCTTCACAATTGTGTAGTCTTCATTTCAGTGTTGACAGAAAAAAAACTATATATTTATAGTTTCCTTTCTCAGGCCTGTCCCAAGTCAACGTGGATTTATTTGTTGGCATCAGTTTTCCCCCCCAGAAGTTTAACATTTGATACTAGGATGTTTTTTTCCTTTGTATTTGGAACGTTTCAACTTTTTTTTGTTTTGTTTGTTTTATTGTTTTCCTTTTTTTTTCTCTAGGCCACAGTTTAGGGTACGGATTTGTTAACTATCTTAACCCTAATGATGCAGAAAGAGCAATCAGTACTCTCAATGGACTGAGACTACAGTCTAAAACTATCAAGGTAATGTGACAAAAGGTGCTCCTGTGTAAAGTTAAATTGTGTCATTGATTCAGACCACCGGTTGTGAGAACAAGGCAGCGAGAACAGAGTAAAGTTGTTTGGAGCAGAATTGCTCAGACCTGATGGAATCTTGGCTGTGGCCTTTTTATCAGGCTTTTCAATATTTAGATTCATATATTTAAAGATTTATTTTATTATTTATGGTTTACAGGTTGCAAACATGTTGCTTTAATGCTGTTTGAATTCTATGAAATAGTTTTTGCATTTCTATAAAATGAAATATTTGTAAAGGACCCATGGCAAACTATTTGTTGGGTGGGTGTTCCCTATTTGAAAAGAATTTAAATTTGTTTTATGTAAATTTAAAAGATTTACAAAAATTGAAGAATCTTAAGTTTATCTCTCTTTTTTAAATTTTTTTATTTAGCCATAGTTTATTAAGAGATTTCCAAATAAACTCCAGGGGAGGTATTTCTTCAGGATCTGATCTTTTAACTTTGCTCTTTCTGACAGGTGTCATATGCCAGGCCAAGCTCTGACACCATAAAGGATGCCAACCTTTACATCAGTGGGCTGCCTAAAACAATGACGCAGAAGGACGTAGAAGAAATGTTTACACGTTATGGCAGAATAATCAACTCCCGTGTCCTCGTCGATCAAGCGTCAGGTTGGTAGATGAGCAAAGTTGTTTTTGACATCTGGAATGTCCTGTAAGCTAGTGTGTATTAAAGCGTTCACCTTTTTATCCTCATTGCAGGACTCTCTCGTGGTGTGGCTTTCATTCGATTTGACAAGAGGTCGGAGGCAGAGGATGCAATTAAGGACTTGAATGGGCAGAAGCCGCCAGGCGCTGCAGAGCCCATCACTGTCAAGTTTGCTGCCAGTCCCAACCAAGTGAAAAACTCACAAATTATTTCCCAGGTTTACCACACACAGCCTCGCCGCTTCGGGGGGCCCGTCCACCACCAGGCCCAGAGATTCAGGTGAATGAAGTCCAAGATTGTATTTCTCTATTTGCTTGGTTGGCGTACCCAGGAGTGCACATAACTGGTGTGCAATGCTGCGCATGCATGGTGAAAATAAACGATGCGCAGAAGAAAACGTGGAGGGAAGCACTTTTGAGTACCAATAATTGTCGATCATACACAATTAAGCAGGTCCGTGCGTGCTGCTCAACCGCGAAACATGTAAAGCGAGCGCGTTAGAGTTGTTTAGGACCATTTTACACCATCATGACTAAGTTTGTGTGTGCATTTGCAGCCTTTTGTTTTGTTTAAATGAAAGTTGTAATATTTTTTTATTTTGTGGTGGCCTATCTATATCTGATTTATCTCATATAGGATGCATTTGGTTAAGAATTAATGTAGTAAAGTGTGCAGTGATCAGCTTTAGCGTGCACAGCTCAAACAGCAATGCACGACTAATAATGTCTATTGGGACTGTCATATTACATAACATTATAAAGAGAACAATATTGTAATAAAACATTGTGTATTATTTGGGTTTAGTTGCCGTGTCGCGTTGCTCCAGGAAGAGCGCATCCACGACATGAGTCATTCTGAATGGCACGTAACTTAGTTCAAGTTCACTTGTGCATTCGCGTCATTTGGTCCAGATATAATTTGTAATATTATGTTTATTTTTTATATATCTGATTAATCTCATACAGGATGCATTTCTTTGAGTTAAATAACGCACTAGCAAAATGCTCCACTTTAAAGGTATTCATTCAGCGAGCGCAGCTCAAACAGCAATGCACGACTAATAACTATGATTGGGACTATCATATTACATAACATGAGAACACTATTTTATTAAATAGTTGTGAATTCATTGAGTGTAGTTGCCGTTTTCAGTGCGTTGTTCCAGGAAGAGCACGTCCACAACAGTCACACGTTCTGACAAGCACGCAACTGAGTTGGTGACACGTATTAGTTATATTTGATTATTAAATTAATTTAATGATCAATCGCATCGAAACATTTTACAATCCTACTAGCCCTTTATTTAGATTTAAAACCAATCTCATTCATTTGGTGAGGAACATAGTTTTGAGCAGCATTTGCAGATCCTGTCATGCTGTTGGCCATATGTCACTGCAGCAGACACGTATTGAAGTATTAAGGCTAACGATTAATTGATCGTTAATTTAAACGACGATCGATCATGGGAATTTGAAAATTGACATCCCTAACGCATACACAATTATGTAAAAAAAAAAAAACATTTCGGCAAGTATTCTCGGTTATGTCATAAGTGACCAGTTGAGAAAGAAATTGGATGTGTGTCAGTATTCAGTGACACCAGCCTAATATTCCTGCTGTTGTCTGTCATTAATGTTAATAAAATAAAAAATACAGCTTTAACAAAGATGAACCTATATTTAATTTCTACAGTGAACATTGTTATTTTTCATTTAGGCAGCTTGTAGGATAAGTGTGCCACGTAAAGTGAGTGTACCAAGCAGCATCTCCAGGTACTCCCCATAGCATATCGCTCTTAAAGTTGGTGTGAAACAAAAGTTGCGATTTGCCTTTTTCCCTATTGTGATGTGTATATATCTGAGTGAAGTGGCTTCTCAAACAAGAAAAAATTTAGGGCAAAACTGTTTGTTCTGCCCTCACTCCGAAAAACACGTCATCAGAGAAGAGAAAAGATGTCGCTGCAAGGAAGTTATTTTGATTAAAGTTTATGAGGGCACATGAATTTTAAAAAGTAATGAAGTGCACAGAGAAACCCCTTTATATTAAATGCCACAGTATTCCAATAAATTATTTCATGGTGACTTTAGAGGGATATCTCACCCAAAAAGTTTCAAAAATGTGTGCATATCTGATGAACTTAAATTATGCTAATGCCTAAATTATGCTTTTTCCTGTCTTCAGGTTCTCTCCTATGAGTGTAGACCACATGAGCAGCATGTCTGGCGTTAACATGCCTGGAAACTCCTCGTCAGGCTGGTGTATTTTTATTTACAACCTGGGCCAGGATGCAGATGAGGGCATTTTGTGGCAGATGTTCGGGCCATTCGGTGCTGTCACAAATGTCAAAGTGATCCGTGATTTCAACACCAACAAGTGCAAGGGATTTGGGTTTGTTACCATGACAAACTATGAAGAGGCTGCCATGGCTATTGCCAGCCTCAACGGCTACCGCCTCGGGGACAAAATTTTACAAGTGTCGTTCAAAACAAGCAAGTCGCACAAGTAGAAAGCAGGGTTGCCATGAAAAATGAAGGAGAAGGGTGTTTTCTGCGAAGCCAGAGAAATTGGCGCCGTTTTGAAAAAGAAAATTATTATTTTTAGTGTAATCAAGTCTTTGCAAATGTTCACGTTTCGCAGTCTCGTTTAGACAGTTTCTTTTAAGACTCAAGCTGCTGGATGCTTCAAATGCAAGTGTTTTAGGCGTTCTGGTTTATCCCAATATATGACCAATTTTTCGTTTAATACAAATTTGTCTCTGATGTTAGCCTGGTATTGTTGCTATGTGCCATATGTGGTCGGACACCTCATTCACCAGATGCTGGATTTAAAACTCAGATTTTTTTCTTTTGTCAGTATCTACATCCTACATAGCTCTTCAGTATTTACGATGCCTTAATTTGATGTCATTTGTCCACTTTGCCCTCAATAATGTAGCACTTTTTGGTTTGGCAGGAATCTCATTACCCATCTCACAACAGTTCATTTGTTTATTAAAATCTGAGTCTTAAATCCAGCATGCTGAGTGCTCCATAGAAAAGAGGTAACGTCAAAGAAAATGCCTGTTTTAGTGAGGGGAAAATCTTTAACTAACTTGTTAATCTTTTGTAAGGGACCCTCTGAAAAGACTGAACTAAGAAGGACCAAAGAAATGAATGGAAGGTTTAGTTTCTCCCGGCAGAGGTGCATGTTGCACATCCCTAAGAATATTCCAAAAATATTTGGACATTGAATACTAGGTACTGAGTATTTATGTAAAATGTAATCACATTTGAGCATCAGCATCTTCTGTTTATGGTTTGCGTTTTCTTTTGTTTTTGTTTCTCTAGGCTACTACATTAAGTTTAGTTTGTTTATTTGAAAATGGATATCCAGTACTAATGCAAATGCTTTTTAAGACTGCCTTGTGATATTTGTTTTTTTCTTTTTCTTTTTTTTTTCTTTTGTTTCCTTCGGAAACCTTTCATTTTGTTTCACATGGCATTTACAATCATTAAATTTTATTTTGTTTTGCTCAACTTTTTGTTTTGTTTCTTTATTTTATCTTTTAATTAGTTCTTTAATTTTATCCATTTATAGGTACAATGTGTAAGTCAACTCAACACTATTTCCATCTTTACAGAAGCAGATGGCTAAGTTTAAGGCCCTTTCACACCGAGAATGATAACAATAATCATAACTATATTAGCATCCACACCAGTGGTCAAGAACGTTTTGTGAATTGGAAGTGTGCAGGTTTTTTTTTTTTTTTGTCTGCCGCTTTAAACGCTCAATCTTCTTAGAGGGATAGTTAACCCAAAACTATCCCTATTTTTTTTCCATTACTTACTCACCCTCAAATTGTCCAAACCTATATGTCTGTCTTCTGCTGAACATAAAATAAGATATTTTGAAGAATGGTGGTAACCAGACAGTTGATGGTGCCCATTGACTTCCATAGAAGGAAAAAAATACCATTGAAGTCAATGGGGCCCATCAACTGTCTTGTTACCAACATTCTTCAAAATATATTTTGTTCAACAGAAGAAAGAAACTCATACATGTTTGGAACAACATGAGGGTGAGTAAATGACAGTTTTCATTTTTGGGTGAACTATCCCTTTAAAGTCAGGTGGATTCTGATTACCTGATTTAGATTTTAATGGCTTATCAGCTCAAAATCGTTCTGAAAGTGATTCCAACGATATTGTTTCTTTGTGCCATTATAGTTGTGGTGTGGACCATCCTAATAGTTGTAAAAAAACACTTTGTTGAAGGTTATCGCCCTTGGTGCGAATGGGACTTTAGCCCCCTAAGACCTCATGAGAAACACTAAATTACCACATTTCGTGGTTTTAATTTTGATTATGAGATCTTACGCATTTATTTTTCAGGCATCGGACCAAATCATAAATGGTTGAGGAGATTCCCCCCTTCCATATGTAAAGCGCTTTGAGTACCCAGAAAAGCGCTATATAAATTAAACTAATTATTATTATTATAAATATAAATATTCAATCTGACAACGTTTGATTTATTTGATTTGGCCAATGGAGTGCCATTTATTTTGCCTTTCTCAGTGGTTCATATTCAACTTTTTCCAGAGGTTTTCAGCTGTAGTTCTGATTAATGAGCGGTGGGGAAGATAGAAATGGATAGAAACTCAATCTAACAGTTGTACAGTCATGTTCCTCAGCTTCGGCTCCTCTTGAGGTCTTCCAAATATTAGTTTAAAAAACCCCACATAGGTTCCTCTGTAGTTAGACAAACTCACAAATTTTCCAAGATGTCTCTTGTGTAAATTGATCATTTTCAGCACAGACAGTTCTTAGGCTCCCTCTGCTTCAAGACTTAAGGTTGGTATTGTGTGTGCGTGCATATATTTATATTATTGGTGACTGACATTAATCCTAATCCTAAATGTTTTTGTACAGTGACTCACTGTTTTTTGTCAGGTTTGTAATAAGCAGTTTACTATACTTGCATCATCTGTTACTTTATGGTTCATGTGAACCTATTAGCAGCTTTACAGCCACTGTTGGTTACACGTCATTTATATGAAACACTAGGCATTCTCTTTTTGTGCACGTTTCGGCATATGTGCAATATTGAAAAGTGATTCGTAATGAATAGGTAGTAATTATTATAGCAACCGTTTCCCTTTCCGTCTTTTTTGATATCCTGATGTTTAAAAAAAAAAAAAATATTGCCCAATGTTTGAGTCAACTGAGATGCCAGTTGTAAGAAATATCAAATAGGATTTACTGGATGGTTACTCATTTTAAGCCTTAATTTATGTAGAATATACTGGAAGTTTATTGAATGGTGGAATTATTTATATAGCTTGTGTATGGTTTTATGTGTTGATATTGATGAGTGTCTTAATTTTTTTTTTAAATACTTTGATTCTATATTGAACATCTGTTATGAGCTACTGTCTAACATGTAGTAGTGAAATAAAATATCAGGCATCATTGCAAAATCTGAAAATTTGTGTCTTGGTATTAGTGAAGTAGATCTAGGAGTATAATTTTCATTTTTTGTTTTGTGATTTTTATAGGTGATTTTGGTCAATTTTACAAGGTATAAACTAACCAGATTGTAGTTTTTTTTTCTTTTTTCTTTTACAGTATGAATAATGAAGTCCAATAACACAAGGTTAATTTAACAATTTTATTAAGAAAATAAACAAACATAACCAATCATGATTCCATCCCACTTGAAATGAACGGTGATTTTGTGGTCTGAACATAAATAATAGAGATACACAATCGCTGTTCTTGCAGTCATTAAAAAAAAAAATCAGTTTGTTGTCACCGTACACTGTATGACAAGGCAACTGATGATCCATAATTGAATCCCCAGTTGACTTATTAGCTGTGTAATGTTCCTGTTTGTACATTGTTTTATTGTGGTCTAGTTTTAGTTTTACTGTCATTAACCATTGCATTTTAAGGCAATTCTAAAAGATGAACATAAAAAAAAAACATGTTTTTGTAATTTACAAAATCTCCAAGTTAAGGTGTCAAAAGCACTCAAATGTCCTCAATTTTCAACTTCACCAAAGGCGACTGTTGAGGGAACATCATCATCTGTGATGTAAAAAGACAGAATGGCACAAATATATATATATATATATATATACAACAAAGGGGAGGTAAAGAGGGAAGGTTTTTGTGAAGTCAAGGCAGCTTCTGTTCCTGCTTGATAAAGTCTGTGAAAGTTAGACTTGGCAGAGGTTGTAACATGTAGTCGGTCTCTCGATCACCTGATCGCCAACAACCTCTAAGATGTAGTCCCTATTAGCCAGTAGTGGAGTTTCAGATGTGGGAAAACTTTGCACGCTTTGGTTTCCAAAAGATATCATAGTATCTCTCTGCAAGACAAAATACAGCCATTACACAGTTGTCAAATATGACAGTTTTGACTACTTGTTGCTGGTGAACAACAGACTACTACTGCATGATATTTGCTTATCCATATTTCTAACTAGAAAATATGTAAATAAGCACATAGTGGATATATCTTACTCTCTCTGATTTGCTTGTGGATGGGACGTCTTTCTGAAAGTCCTTTTTGCACACGTGAGCCATGATTCCTGCAGCTAAGGCGTCTCCAAGCACATTGATCATCGTTCGAAATCGGTCCCTATTAAAAAAAAAAAAGATTGCACGAGATTGACTTTATTTCTATTGTGGGTTATAAGTAGTAGTACTCATGCAGTATGTTGTACTTACAGGATCCAGTCGATAGCTACAATGAGTGAGATGTCATCTGGAGGCAAACCCACTGAGGTAAGCACGATAACCATGGTAACAAGACCAGCCTGAGGGATTCCAGCTGCTCCAATGCTTGCTGCTGTAGCTGTGATACTGAGAAAAGAGTCAAAGTCAAGTCACATGAGGTGCTCACTGGCAAGTGCAGCTTTGTTACTGTATACTATCTTTCAGAAGTTTGGAATAATTCAGGTTTTTGAAAGATGCTCATCAAGGCTGCATTTATTTAAAGGGTTAGTTCACCCAAAAATGAAATTTCTATCATTAATTACTCACCCTCATGTCATTCCAAACCCATAAGAACCCATTATTGGCCGACGCTGTTCACGTGAGCACCACGACGCATGCGTGTGGTGCTGACGCAGGAGCTGGCCAATAATGAGCCTGCGTTCTGACGTAGAACCTGGAAGTGCTGCACTGTGTTTACTATGTGATCAGCTAAGAGACTGACTCAGAACCGAAGAAATTGTTGAATAAAGGGTAATTTTTGTTTTTGTTTTTTTTGCGCACAAAAAGTATTCTCGTCGCTAACATTAAAGGGATAGTTCACCCAAAAATGAAAATTCTGTCAGTATTTACTCACCCTCATGTTGTTCCAACCTCGTAAGACCTTCGTTCATCTTCGGAACACGAATTATGATGTTTTTAATTAAATCTGAGAGCTGGATCACTCCTCCATAGGCTTCTTAAGGGATTGACACTTGCCAGCCCCTAAAAGTTATTAAAGATATCGTTAAAATAGTCCAAGTGACTACAGTGGCTCAATCTTAAGTTTATCAAGCGACGAGAATACTTTTTGTGCGCAAAAACCCCCCAAAATAACGACTTTATTTCAACTATTAATTTCCTTCTCTATGGGCCCCTAGTCAGTTCACGTAGTGTGATAGCGTAGAGCTACATCACACGTAGGCTCACTATTGGCCGACGCTGGTCATGTGTGTGATGCGTGTGACGTACAACAACAGAAGAACTGCGCTATATCACTGGTGAATTTACTCGAGGCCCACAGAGAAGGAAACTAATAGTTGAAATAAAGTCGTTATTTATTTATTTTTCGCGCACAAAAAGTATTCTCGTCGTTTGATAAACTTAAGATTGAGCCACTGTAGTCACTTGGACTATTTTAACGATATCTTTAATAACTTTTAGGGGCTGGCAAGTGTCAATCCCTTAAGAAGCCTATGGAGGAGTGATCCAGCTCTCAGATTTAATCAAAAATATCATAATTCGTGTTCCGAAGATGAACGAAGGTCTTACGGGGTTGGAACAACATGAGGGTGAGTAAATACTGACAGAATTTTCATTTTTGGGTGAACTATCCCTTTAAGGTTGATCCACTTTAGTCACATGGACTATTTTAACAACATTTTTACTACCTTACTGGGCCTTGAAAGTTGCAATGACGTTGCTGCCTAAGGCTGGTTCAGAAACCTCTCGGATTTCATCTAAATATATTAATTTGTGTTCCGAGTATATTAATGTGTTGTGTGAGTAAATACTGACAGAACTTTCATTTTTGATTGATCTAACCCTTTAAACAAAAATACTGTAAAGCAGTAATATTGTGAAATTTCAATTCAGAACGGTTTTCTTATTTTAAATTGTAATTTATTCCTGTGATGCAATTTTTAGCAGCTGTCACTCCAGTCTTCCGTGTCACACTATTCTTTCAGAAAACACTCTAATATATTATAATAATATTATATTAGATAATATATAATAATTATATTATAATATTATAATAATATCTATCTAATATATATTTTAGAAAAATCTTTCATATTTTTGTGAATACCGTTACATTTACCTTTACTGTTAATTTTTTTTTCTGGATTCTTTGATGAATAGAAAGTACAGTATTTGTTTGAAATATAAATCTTTTTTAACAAATGTCATTACTGTCACTTTTGATCAATTATGATCAAACGTATCCATGCTGAATAAAAGTATTGATTTCTTTCTTTAAAAAAAATCTTACCTCAAACTTTTGAATACTAATATATCATGGTTTCCACAAATATTAAGCAGCGAAACCTGTTTTCAACGTTTATAATTAGAAATGTTTTATGAGCACCAAATCATCATATTAGAATGATTTCTGAAGGATCATGTGACCCTGAGACTGGAGCAATGATCCTGAAAATTCAGCTTTGCCATTACAGGTTCAATTCAATTAGAAATGTTCTTTCAAATAAATGCAGCCTTGGTGAGCATAAGAAACTTCTTCCAAAAGCATTACACATCTTAATTATTCCAAACGTTTGACCAGTAGTGCACATCAGTCTGAATGTAGCCAAAATACTTTACCTAATAGTAACAAGTTGTCCAAAGTCAAGCTCGTACTCATTGACTTGTGCAATGAAGATGGCTGCCACTGCCTCATATAGTGCTGTACCATCCATATTGATAGTAGCACCCACAGGAAGTACAAATCGAGCGATTTTCCGATCCACATGGCAGTTTTCCAGTAAGCATTTCATTGTAATGGGCAGAGTAGCTGAACTGGAGAAAGATGAATAAGGAATAAAACCATTAGTTGTATATTTCAAATGTTATTTAAAATGTAAAGATTCTGGTTAAGATTAAATTTGTGAATTTTCACATGGAATCCCTGGGTAGAACAAACACTTAAATTATTAAATTTAATATGATTCAACTGAACTATTCTCTTAAATAAATCATGGATTAACTCTTGTTTATATTGCAGTGAGCTAAAAGCCTGTTCAAAATGGCTTCCTTACCTGGATGAAGTTGCCAATGCGATAACCAGAGCCTGGAGGAGGCCACGGATATAGCTAAAGGGGTTTTTCCTGGTGAACACGAAGAAGAACATTGGCAGCAAAATCACACCATGCACAAACAGCCCCGCCAGAACAGTGATGAAGTACATTCCCAGCTTCTCTGCAAGGACTGCAGGATCATGCATGTCCAGGATTTTCCCAGCAACCAGAAATACAATTCCAAATGGGAAGTACCTGTACAAAGAGACTGGGGTATTAAAACAATACACACACACACACACACACACACACACACACACACACACACACACACACACACACACACACATATTCATATATATATACACACACACACATATACACATACACAAAGTTTGGGATCTGTGAGATTTTTATGTTTATAAAATAAGTTTCTAATGCTCACCAAGGCTGCATTTATTTGATTTAAAATATATATATAAACTGCAATATTGTGTAATATTATTACAAATTAAATAAATGTTTTCTATTTGAACATATTTTAAAATGTAATTTTTAAAAGTTTTCTATTTCAGATAAATGTTGTTCTTTTGAACTTTCTATTCATCAAAAAATCCTGGAAAAAAGCTGTTTTCAACATTGATAATAATAAATGTTTCTTGAGCAGCAAATCATCATATTAGAATGATTTCTGAAGGATCATGTTACACTGACTGGAGTAATCACAGGAATAAATTACATTTGAAAATATATTTAAATAGAAAACAGTTATTTTAAATTGTAATATTTCATAATATTACTGTTGTTGTTTTTTTATCAAATAAATGCAGCCTTGGTGAGCATAAGTGACATCTTTCAAAAACATAAAAAATTGTACCCATTCCAATCCTTTGAACAGCAGTGTATATATAGTTATATAGAAGGTGCATTCACTTAACTGAGATTTAAATTAATTACTGACTGACCAAATCAGCTTTTCATTTCACCTGACTCTTAAGCACATTTCTACTGCCAACATTTAATAGAATAAGGAAGCTTAAAGCTGCTTTTAAACTATTAGCCTGGCGTATTGTAGAGCGTATTAAAGAGATTGCTTAGTTGGCTCTACACTTGTTTTGGTCAGAGATGCTGCTTTATTTGACAGTCACATGCTTCTTTCAAATGTTCGCATGACAAAACATGACGACTGTCCTAGAAGTGATGTAATAAAGCGAGCGTTTCTGTCCTATATTTGAAATTACAAATCTCTAGTCCCAGTTAGGTATTTTAGGGTAATTTGATCCAGATCTACTCACCACATAGCAGCGTTGATGATCTTCATGACACATTCATTGACACAAAGACACACATTAACCAGGGGTGTACCTCTGGATCCCATTCTACCAAGCAGAAGACCTGGGAAAAAAAAGAAAAAGATTTTATATCAAAAGTGTCAGTAAATATGTTAATAATGTTATAAAAGTTCTCTAATATCAAATAAATGTTGTTCTTTTGAACTTTCTATTCATTAAATAATACATTTTTTTTTACATTAAGTATAAGAAATGTTTCTTGAGCATCAAATCAGCATATTAGAATTTCTCAAGGATCACGTGAAGACTTAATTAATGGAAATACATTACATTTAAAAACATTTAAATAAAATGAAATAAAAAAATCTATTTTTAAATTGTAAGAATATTTAATATTACTGTTTTTACTGTTTATTTTTTATCTAATCAGCCCGGTTGAGCATAAGAGACTTCTTTAAATCTAAACAAATAAAAAAATCTCACCAACCCCAAACTTTTGAACAGTTATATATATAGTATATATAACTTAGAATATATATAGACATCACAAAGCCCTTCAGCCCAACAGCCTTTAGAGGCCACTTTTCAAACCAATGCAAAAAGTCCCGCTCTACATATTTGCTCAATAAATTTCTTGTTCAGTAAATAGGCTGCCAAAACTTTAATGTTGACTTAAATGCTTCAAATTGTACAATAAATCTTTGCTTCCCTGCTAAAAAGATCAACATTGATGGTCACCATTATATTGTATTTTGGACATTTGTCTCCAACATGGAATACTGGTGTTCCCACCAGACTTTTTAACTAGTTTATCCAGCTAGCTTTACTGGAGAACTCTTTTGCCAGCACAACAAGCTTAATCTGGTCTATGCTGATCTTTTCAGCAGGGTTGAATGATACAACAGTTCCAATCCATACACACCCATAGTGGCAGAGAAAATGACGATTCCTAGCACATTCATCCCATTGCTTCTCCCTGGTACAATTTTATAGTGGATTTCAGGAGAAGGAGTGATTTCCAGAAACACTGGGTGACCCATCTTGGGGTTTTCATAGTCTGGCATAATGTACACAAAGTTGGCTTGTGATGATTTTGCGCTGTTTTTAAAATTAGGCACAAGTTCTGTCTTATACTGAAACAGAAGAGCACAGATGGACAAGGATTAGGTACAAAAATAGTAGAGGATTAATTCCCCTGTTCTTCATGTGTTTCTCTCACCTGCTGAAATGTGGCTTCAATCAGATTGGATGGAATCATGTTCCTGTTGGGAGAACAAAATCCATCATACGTGAGGCCATATATTTAAAACTTTACAATCATAGATATTTCAGCAAAAGAGCTAATTTTCCTGAGTATATGCTATTAGCCTGTTTTCTGAGGCCAATGCATTGCAAAAATGGCTTCTTGTTTGTTTTCAGAATAACTGGATTTTAATATTGTACAAGGCTGTGGCATGGCCAGCTAGCTAAAAAGTAAAGAAACAAAAAGCAGATCTGCTGTAGCTCAGCCTAAAGACTTGGAGGGCAGAGGCTTTTGGCTAATGCTTTATTTATAAAGTACCAATTCTACTGCTGTGTCCCAGACTAAAATCCAATTAAATCTGGTCCGGAGCTCAGGGGCATCTTTCGCACTCGAGAAAAGCAGTGTCATTCACATCCTCTTTAGAGGCTTTCTAAATATACCTAATTCCAATCCTTCTGTCCAGTGACGGGATAGCGCAAAAGGGAAGGTTAAGTCTTGCAGACTTGATTGCAGCTTGAAAACAGTTATGTAAGTTCAACATGTTTCTCAATGCGTTTCTTAGACTGATAAAAAAACTTGTTTACAGTTCATAGTTCAAATGGTAAGAATTGGTTGCTTTTTTTAAATCAAATGAAATGTACTATTTCAGGTGTCTCCACCAGTGGACTACTAGTTTTTCCACATATAAATAATGTAAAAGATTTAAATTTCAAAAGAGAGAAGTCGGTGTGCAATTCAGAGAGAACCATGATAATCAATGAGAAATAATGCAGGGCAGAACTTGATTTTATCCGTGGGGATTCTGTGGAATTTATTTGATTTTGAGACATTATAGCAGAATGCTAGTTTGCTAAAACAGTGTCTATACACAGCTATTTGGAAACTGGTTAACACTATAGGCTATTCACTATATTTCTGCCTAAGTGAGGTGGAAAAGGTAAACAATGAACAAGTTATTACATTTTGGTTTAACATTATGAATACAAACACTGATGAATTACACTAGGATCAAGAAAGAAATATTAAGAATGAAATTAAGGAATTAAGAACATAAATGTGGTCCATTTTGATTTCATATTGACTTGAAAGCCATTTGATGATGAAAAAGAAATAAAGCTTGTTTGTCAACATTTTTTTCTCCAACACTGCACTTTAAGTCCCTTTCAAGGTAAGTCAGTCCACTCAACGGCCATCTTGGCAATGATCTTATGAAATGATCTTAATGATCTATATTTTTGTTTAGGAACTAAGCACACACAGTTCTTTTCTGCTTGAATGGACAACCTAACCTCAATAACATATTTGAAATAACCAATCAAATCTGACAGAAAATGCTGAAATAATAGTTTTCAGGTTTCTCTACCTAATGTGTATTCGCATTCTATAGCAATAAAACAAATATAATCAGCTTTTAATAAGCTGATTGGCTCATTTAATCGAAGGGCGGGACTTCCTTTCCTACAGCCGCCATATTGAGAGCAAATTCTAAAATTTCTGAAACCCAGAGTTAAGATCTGATATTACTGTAAAGTTACCTGATCAAATCAAGCAGGGCATCGGCAGACGTCATCACTGGCCCTCCTGCAGCTTTATGTCCCTCTTTCTCAGTGCCAGTTCCGGGATGAATGATCAGCACCAGAATAATCCCCACAATAACAGCAATGAAGGTAGTCCACAGGTAATATGTGATGGTGAGAAGGCCCAGGCGTCCACTGGCCTTGGTGTCCATAGCAGACAAGCCAGACATTAAACTGTAAGGAAAGTGTTGGAGTTTCAATCAATAGGTGTGATCAGCTTTATGTCAAACATACAATGTTATTATCAGTTTCACCCATGTAGGCAGTTCCTTTTCCTCTATAATTTGTAGAAGTATTTAGTGTTTTTTTAAAAACTATGTAAATGTTAGACACTAAAATATATAGGCATACTCTCTACAGCAATCAGCTACCCCACTATTTATTGAAAGGGTTTTAAAAACCGATGAACCTCAGAAGTAAAGCATTTCTTATGATGGAGCATTTTTATTTCTGTTATATATTTTGTTGGTTTCTCAAAAATATCAAATACAGTCTGTATGTTTAGCCTCAGAAATGCTGACATCTTGAATGAAAGTGCAACTAAACAGAACTGACATGGTGAGTTACCTGGATGTGATGAGAGGAAGAATCAACATTTTCAGCATTCTCATTAGAAGTTCTCCAGGAAAAGAAAAGTAGATTTTTGCCTGAGGTAAAAAGGGAAAACATGACTTTGAGTGACTTTGCTAGTAAAGATTTCAATTCATTTCCCATATTTAAACCTTATAGAATTACTTATTATATATTTCAGTAAAATCCCTGAAGAATTGCGTCAGTTGACTATTCTAAGTTATGCGTGTTTATCCTAGTTGACTCTGTAAGTTGTTTGAGTTTATTTACAGATAACAAAACCCAGAAGCTCACATCCGTAGCAGGAGGACTACCAGGATTTAAGTACCTTATATAAGGTCTGTATGCCACATTCTTAAGGCTGGGAAATATATGTGACTTCTTTAAGAGGAAAAGTCATCAACAACAAAGGAATTTTCCAACTTCTAAATAAGCTAAGCTCTATTGATGTTTATCAGTTTCGTACAATCATTTTGAGTCATCCCTCAATTTGTAGAAAACAAAAATGTGTAGTTCATTAAAGCACTTGTATTATTTTCTTATGTACAAAATTCTGTTATTTGTTCTGTAAAGGTGTCTATAGCGGACATTACTGTTCTAGGTAAATGCATTTCTGGTTATGCATTACAAATGTAATTTACACAGGCTACTTTATATAAACAGTTCATTTCTGATATTATTGCATGTATCATGCAAATGTTTTACATGGTGAAAAAACGTATATAACTTGTTAATGTAGCCTACAACTGTAAACTTTTTCATTATTTTATATTTTATTTAAAAACTGAGTGATGAGTCTAAATTATGATCAATAAATTAACATTCAAATAGAGCTTTACTTGTTTTGAACAAAAGTTTTCCTTTAGACAGAACTATTATGGCTCTACTTGTTTGAACACTAATTTGAAGGCACAGACAATAGAAATCTTCAATTGTCACTTTTTTTTTCCATAAAGGCAATAACAAAATTGAATCTTTAGGTGCTAAGTTACCTGTGTTGACAAGTTCAAACTTCTCAATGTGAATCCCACCACACAGCCTGACACTACCGCTAACACTGATAAGGTGAGCAAGCCGTTCCTTTTGCAGTAGTCCTTTACCCATTGCCGCAACTTTGTAGATATCGAGTTCTTGATAAGTTTCTTGAAATATTCCACCATGTTTCTCCAGGGACTCACGGGAGGGGAATGGCTCTGTGAAGACACCGGCCTTGAGCTACTCCGGTTCTCTTCCATGCTTAGACCTGTGTGGGCAGGAAGTGTTGCATGAGCCTTTCAGTGTAAACCTTTTCTAACAACAGATTAAACAGTTAATATAGATCCAAACCACTGCCTTCACGGCAGTAAAGTCAGAGGCGATTACAAGGGTATTAGAAGAACCTAGCCAAGAGTCTGGAGGCCATTGAATGTGGAAAGATAAAGTGGTGAAGCACTAATCCTAGAATAAGAGTCCAAGGTCAGTGTGGGGTTAATTTCAAAACAATTTGATGTTAAAAATATTTATATATAAAAAAAAAGGTTACATTTTTAAAAGTTTATAGTTTTGCTATCCAGGATCAAGTAATCCATATTACTTTTGTACCGGTATTTCAAAGCAAAATTAGATTGGATCACCCTGATACAGATACACACTTTATCAGATTACCAAATCTGGATTACTCTATGGAGCCCCATAAAGGGACATTGTGATGGTTCTCTCAGAAAAGTTCCGCATAGCGTTCACCGAGAAACTTTGCGTTCGCTCTCAAAAAAACTTTTGAGTGGTTCATCTCTTATGATTGTGCAAATGCATTTTACAAACAGTGATAAATAAACACTTTGAATTAAATATAATATTTTTGTTTTATGCCGCCAAAATCTCATTTTTAACTTTACTGTAGGTTACCGAAAGGCTTAATAGGTAGCCTAATGTTTACTTCTAATTTATTACTTTATCAGTTAATAATCCAGAGCAAAAAAAAAAAATATATATATGTGTGTGTGTCTATTACTGTACATGATACAAATGTTGTATTTTTTGACCAGTTTTAAAGTTTTATTACATTTTTGTTCCTGAAATCCACCCTTCTGTTGGGATCAGTATCATCCTGATTTTTGGGATCAAATTGGTATCCCAATCTTACTAAAACGTTGAAACAACTCAATTTATGATCTAATCTGATTTCAGAATCCTTTTTTTCTTTTCAACAACCCATTTTCAAGATTTGATCCAATCCGATAGCAGGAATCCGGACAGATTACTTTTGACCAACTGGCCCCTGGCTGAAATTAAGCTATGCACTACCAAAAAATAATACTTTTTGGGTTAAAAAAAGATAATAACCCTTGTGCTGTTTTGAAAATCCTTTACCTAATGTGGTGTTCTCTGTCAAAAATTACCATCCTTCTAAATTGTTTGTAAATCTCTCTTTTTTTCTTTTTTTTTTCTTTTTTGTCAACTTGCTTTTTCTTTCAATTAGCAGATTTTGTATTTCTTTTTGGATCTGATTGATCATATAGGCCTCTTTGATCTGACCTCAGTGTTTGAGTGAAAAAACTTAACTCAAGATTATTCACCTCAGAAAAAGAGGTGCATAAGATCAGATCGTTCCAAATAGACATAGAAAACCTGGCCTAACTGAAATAAAACATGTTGAGGAAAAAGATTGAATATTTTAATATTTAATATCAAATATTGGGCAATAACAGCATAACGAGAGATGTAGGCCTGTTTCATTTTTGACCAGGAACACCACAAGTGGAACACACAAAAAAATATACATTTTTTTATATGTACCTTGTGTGAGCAAAGTCAATAAGTTTTAGTCCAATGCGATAACATTAACTAGCATTTTGGGAAGAAAATCCTGTAGCACAACATGAGGGTTAAACAAACAGAACATAGTTTTATGTAATTGATTTTTTAAAACACATTTTTTAAAGTTGACAAAATTAGTAGGATGTAACACACCTTATCTAGATAAACTACAGAATCATCAAAAGTGTATTATTACTGAGTGGGCTTGAATTTTCTTTAACGTCTCAGAATTCAGAATATATGCCTGCTCTTCCAGATAAAACAAATAAACAATATATACGTAAACCATATGCAGCAAAAGGAGCAGCTCAGAAGAATGAGTTAAAATGTATTGAATTACCAAGTTATCCTTTTCCAATACACTCCTAGCTCACATGGAAAAGGGATGTTCTCTCAGTTTGACAGCTTTTTATGGCTGCATTGCTTTGACTAAGAACACATGCGTGGAGGCTATTCGGAGATGAAGGACATGCCCCTTATTAGTTTGAACGTCATGCCTTAATGGGATTTCTGCGGGTGCACTTTGCAGGCATTTCCGACACCAGCGTGTCCAGCGGGTATTGATTTAATGAGCAGACAGCATTGGAAGGACTCCAGTCCAGGAAATGAAGGTGTGTTTTGGTTCTGAAAGGTAAAAGAGCCTTCTTTATATTAATGGAAAACAAGATCTGCAAACTCAGAACAAAGTAAATAGTAATTCCAAGCTGATTTCTTTAGTCAATTTAAAAAGGCTAGATGCTAATGTTCTTAATGAAGACATTTGAAACAAGAACATAAAACACTTTGCCTTACAATTTGCCATACGCAGACCTCAACATCAGACACGGGTACATGAAACACGACATGGGTGATTAGCTGATCATTTTAAGCAGATGAATAAATGATTCCTGACAAGACAACATAAAACAGAAGAAAACAAATAGCTAAATGTGACAGCACAACCAGAAACAATTGTGTAAATAGAAATGGCAAACAGTTAAACAATGAATCTATATTGTTTATTCATGCCCCAGTGCATGCTGGGTCCCTTGTTTTGAAATTATTTAAAATATTGTTTTTATTTTCTTGAAATGATTGGTCCCACTTTAGTTTAGGGTCCAATTCTCACTATTAACTAGCTATTAACTACAACTTTTGCCTCAGTAAACTTCTGTTTAAGGTAGTTGTTAAGTTTAGTTATAGGGTAGGCATTAATATGTGCTTTATAAGTACTAATAAACAGTCAGTATCCTAGTAATATGCATGCTAATAAGCAACTAGTAGTTTGTGAAAATTGGACCCTAAACTAAAGTGTTACCAAATTATAGTGTACTTTATTGTCAGTGTTGGGGGTCACACATTACAATCGTAATCAGATTCATCAGATAACTTTTTTTTCCAGGAACTAGTAAAGTAACGCATATATATAACGCGTATATTGTCATTAAAAAAAAAAAACAAGCAATCCAGCCCAGGTGAGAAAAACGTAACCCATTACTTTGCATAAAAAGTAACTACTTTGCTAGGGAGTAATGCAATATGGTAATGCCTAATTTTAAAAGCAACTTTTCCCAACACTGTTTATAGTTTACTTTATTTTTTACAGATTTTTTTTTTAATTTCTTTTGGTTATCTTAAAGAAACAAACAAAAAAAAAAAAAACATTTTGCTGGGTGAATGGGACTGCACCACAAATTTGTTCCCCCTCCCCGCCCAAAACTGTATTCATCTAACTCACCTGCATGTTGGTTACTTTGTACACAATTTGAATACAAAAGCTGTGATGCATTATTTGTGTTCCTGAAGGTAAATAAATAGTAATGAACGTAGTAATAAAAATAGTAATGTAGTAATGAAATACTACAAGTAGGCCTAAATCTTTGTACTCAAATAAATTTCAGTTTTTATTTTAAAGTGTATAGATCATTTTATGGTGTACATGCAAAAACCATTAAACATGTGACTTCCTGATTGGAAGCTGACCCACCCACTACATGTGAAATCAGACATGAGAGGCTTGAATTTCTCCAAATGTTACGAAGACCATCACAGGTGATGACAGCGGTGTCTCGCAATCAAAATGCTAATCCATTTCTTGGGAGCGGATATATTCACTGACTACATCGTCAACCTAAATAACGTCATGACATTTTACCCCGCGTGAAGTAGGAACGGAGACGCCGAATAATCTTTAGTCACTGACTGTGTGACTTGATTAGACAGGTGAAGGACAACTCAGAGTGTATTTAAACACTGTCATGGCAAATACCTTTTCTCTCTTTGCAAATATTTCTCAGTCAAGAAGTTCCAGATGCCAAAAGTTAGACTTTATTGCAGCAAACAACAAACCTGAGAAGCCAGCTGACCATCTTACAATTACACTCGTATTCTAACTCTAATTTTTGACCAATGATCTTATCTACAGGTGTTTGCCACTTCTTTTCATCTTCAAACAGTCTGCCCAAAAACATACGGTTGAGTACTTTCCAACTCTTTTAATTAGCGCATCTACCGTTTTTATAAAACCTTTTAGCTTCTTCCTAACAGTGGCATGGCCTGTTTATCTTATGTTGAAGGCCAAAGAAGGATTTACAAGGTGAGACAGTGTCATTGTGCAGGCTTTGTTACCCATCTTGAAGGCCAAAAGAAGAGCTTACCATCATTATGCAGGTGCAGAGTCATGGCAAGTTCAGCTAAAGGGAGACATAAAGTGTAAATCACAGCCTGAAACCACAGAGGCCATTCATATATTCTGCAAATACATCCAAAATGTCTAATAAAAATATACTATAACACGCATATGTTATAATGCTACTCAGTCAAATATATGTAAATGCTGTCCAGACAAAACACATACCTACACATAATTTGTTAGTAATAGATATATATTAAACAGGATGTTTCTCACACAGTATGGCCAATGGCTGTGCTAATGATCAGGTATAAAGTCTTCCGCAATTCTGTGAAAAGAGGATTAAGTCCTCTGGACAATTAGCACATCCTCTGACGGCACACCATGGAGTTGTTATCCATTGCAATTTGGTTTGATGACTTTTCAAGAGTTAGGGTATATGCCTGTCCCATTTAGTGACATTGTTGACATTGCAAAGAGTCGGGAGATTTGCAGACACATGATAGTCTCATTTAACTAAGACACCCAACTATGGATCACCTAATTGCAGGAGTGTGTGCATGTACCAGAGGTGTTTTAATACTGGCCTGGCTGAGTATTAAATGGGTTAAATGGATTAATGCTGATTTGACCATGACAAAAGTGTGACAGCTAATAAAATAAAATGAAATGAAAAAAAAAAAAATCACCATGAGGAAACAGTGTTTACTGTGTATGGAACATTTTATGAAGGATAACTGCAGGACAGAAAAACAAAAAATCTGATCTGAATGTGTTATGACTAAATTATATACATTAATTCAATCAGTTAAATTATTTATGCAATGCATGCCTACAACCCCAATTCCAGAAAAGTTGGGACATATTCTAAAATGTAATAAAATAAAAAATGTGTGATTTGTTAATTCTCTTTAAACTTTATTTAACTGACAAAAGTACAAAGAAAAAATGTCCAATATTTTCACTGGCCAAATTAATTGTATTTTGTAAATAACTAATTTTGATTTTGATGGTTGCATAACGCTCCAAAAAAGTTGGGACAGAGGCAAAATAAAAGTTAAAAGATAATAGAATATCCAAGTTAAACTTTTTTTTTAAACAGTCCACAATTAACAGGTGAACTGGTTATAGGTGAAAACTTTGAAAATCTTTTCTTTGTACTTTTGTCAGTTTTACAAAAATGTCCCAACTTTTCTGAAATTGGGGTTGTATAAGTGGCTTAAGATTTCATATGACTAATTCAAAACAAAAGCTTTCAGCACTGCTAAACCCATGATGATAAAGATATTAGTATAATTTTCTTAGCGTAAATAATCTTATTGGCAGCTTAGCTAAAATCTGTTTTTATATTTTTGGATATCTATCCATTAACTCCTGAAGGGGTGGATTCTACTGCTGCTCCAATGTATATCAAATGAGTGATCATAATCAAGGTATAAATTAATATTTTCCTTCTAAATATCAGATGAGTTGAATGACTTATCTAGACTTATGAGATTTTACTTGGTTATAGAAGTTACCAGTGTGATTACTGAAATGTTCTTTTCATGTAATCTCTAATGTCTCTATTTGGTATCTGAGAGGTGACTGCGGGTCTAGCCCATGCTAGGAATACAGCAACAGTGCTTGCTTATTTAGCCCGGCTAAAAAAAAATAAATTAAAAAAAAATACACACACATATATATATATGTTCTTCTAGCTCACCATGATGATTATAAGTCACAAGGGTCACTGGAAACTATAGTTGAGTGACCATTACTTGGTTACAATCTTTACTGTGTTAGATTAAAGTGTCCTCTCATTGAGAGAAAGAACATCTGGATGTTTTGGAAAGAGTCTCCTGTTTATCGTTAGAGCCTGGCCAAATCCAACCTTGAAGAAGCTGTGTGTCTGTGTGTGTTAGTATTCTTGGTTACAGGTTAAGGAACAAGTGGCATTATTGGAGATTGACTGGGTTGTTTTCTTCGACATGTTGGCGCCCAGCAAACCAGATCTGCGACCTGGAAGGTTACAACATGCCTAAATTCAGGGTCTGAGTGTCAGCCGCATAATCGATGGACATATGCTTCAGTCTATCAGTCCATGCGTGGAAATTTTTGTTTATCTATTTCTTAGCCAATCAGAATTATTCAACCTAAAGCAAGAACGTAGCTTAGACCTTGGTGAAGGGTATAACTGCTGTGATCTTTGTAACTGTAAGCGGGCGGCCTACGAAGCTGACTTCTGCCGATGAAACTGCGAACTATCTTCGGTAAAAAAAATATTTTAATTTGATTAAATTGACTGCACTTCTAACTCCTGGTCTTAATTAATCATATCTGGTCCTTGGGTCTTTAAAAGTAAATCCCTAACACTCCTCATACAGCAATATAGCTGAATGTTAGTGTCATATGAGATATCTCACACAGACTTTATTACCAATCATCATCTCATATATCATTCATTTGTTCTGCTGTAGCACAACAGGGCCTTGAGTAGTATACGAGCAACTTATGATATGAGTGATAAATTGTCAAATGTGTATGGGGCAAAATCAATCCTTTTTTAATGAAAAGTATTTTTTCTATTAAAACTTCAAAAACATGAAACCCTAAATCAAATTAATTTTGTAATAATAGGCTATAGATTATTTTGTAATTTAGCATGGAATAATTAAAAAACAGATTATTTTATTCTTAATAAATACTTAGGCCTATATTACAAAGATGGATGTTTAGATATTGACGTTTGATCACATCTACTATCCGGCAAATTGAAACATTTTCAGAATGACATACTCTTGTGGCAATTATTAATGGCGGTTAAAATGTATTGCTTTTAGATGTTTAAAGTGGAACAACTCCAACTTTGTCCCATCTATGATGAACTTTCCCTACTAATTTTAGAAATATCATATAAAATATTTAGAAGTTAAATCAAAACAGTAATGCAAATGCTAAAAGAGCAAACATTTCTTTAGGGACATAAAATGAGAACAGCACACAGTGTAACTGAGCTAAATGGCGAAAGTAACGAAGAGAACACTGCCCTCCTCTGGTACATTTAAAAAATGTCAGTCAGATGTGTCTGAAATAAACAGCTAAAGACCAGTGAATGCTAGGTCATTTTACAAAACCCATTAGTAGGTGATTTAAATTGAAGATTAATAAAGATTACTGACTTTTTATATTGACATTATGTAGGATTTCATCTCACATAGCCCAGCGTCTCCGCATATCAGAGGCAGATGGGTTCCCTTTGAATTTCCTGAGTTTTTAAATAGGCTATAGCCTATGAGTCAAATCAATATATTACATACATACATACATACAAACAAACAAACAAACAAACAAACAAACAAACTCAAACATGAATTTTAATAAGCTGTGTGTGCGTTTTCTGTATTATTTATTTATTTATTTATTTTACAGTTGATGTGATCACGACTAAACCTAGTCTGAGGGAACCTTGCGGATTAGCTTTGAGTTAGCCTAAAAACTAATTGCTAAACAAATTTAAATTTAGAAACTTTGCATTAGACAATGTGTTTAGGCCTACAACCAAGGCTGCATTTAGGGGGTAGAAAGAATGAAGATAGTAAGAGGAAAATAATATGAGAGAACATTTTATTCTCCTGAAACAAAGCATAGCCTACTTTCATTACTCTCCAACACGCCTCCTCTTCTTTCAATGCAACTGTGCTATCAGTTAAAGGCGCAGCTGGTCAGCATTTCAGCAGAATCGTAATCACCTGTGAGGGAGGAGGAATCATATATTTTTATTAGATTCGATCGGTTGTCATAGATATTGTGCGCAGCGCCCGCCTGTTACGAGCCAGTCCCGTGCTGCTGCTGAGACTGAGGGACAAACTCGAGTTAGTTTGCTTGGGTTGGAAAACTGTTTACAATTCTGGTCTTGGTCACGGTCTGCTGTACTACTATAAATAAGGAGGGACAAAATGTTGAACACTATTACAGAACGTTACGAAGCGTTTTTTAAGCAGAAGAACGTGGTAACGGATTTTCTATCTGTTTTAGAGAAAAAAACTGGAGTTCAGAAACAGTACATTGCAACAGGTACGTGACTGGTTTTAATTCTTCGTTTGGAAGCAGCTTTAATTATTTAGTCAGGGATAGTAATCCATTATGTATTCAAGCTTTGGCTATCAGCTGTCAGACTTTGATGGACTTCTGTGAGTTTAAAGTCCTTTGTAGGCTAATGGATAGAAGTGGACAAAGTAGCCTCAACTTCTTACTTGAGTGAAAGTACAGATACTATTGGTCAATTATTACTCCGTAACAAGTAAAAGTTGTAAAGACTGATTTTTACTTAAGTAAAAGTACAGAAGTACTCGTTTTTAAAAGTAGGCCTGCTTAAGTATCAAAAGTAAAGTCAGTGCATTGTTTTATTATTGTTGTAGGCTAATACTTACAGTACATTATGCCTCTGAATCTATGCCTGCCTACCTACACTCATATCAATACCAAATTTATTTTTACGTCGGGTTCTGACGTCAACCATACCCCTGCAACCAAAATCATCCCCTGACTGACGTTACTACTTTCTACTAATGGACCTTGACAGAAATGTAGTGGAGTAAAATGTACTATTTTAAAAAAAAAAATTTTTAATTGAAATGTAGTAAAGTTAAAGTAAAAAGTTTCCAGAAAAAAATAATACTCAAGTACTGATACTCAAAAGATGTACTTAAGTACAGTACTCAAGTAAATGTACTTTGTTACATGTCCACCTCTACTGTCACTTACTATGACCCATATGTCAAGCCTTTGTTGAATGTTGCAAAAGAGTGTAAAGGGCTTTTAGTTTGGGAGTCATAACTGGCTGTAGGCTAACTTGGCCTACACCTACATGGATCTGCTGTAGAATATGGAAGTCCGAGTCATTTCTCTGAAGCGGCTCTATTAAAGTGTCGGTTCTGGACACACACACACACACACACACACACACACACACACACACACACACACACACACACACACACACACACACACACACACACACACACACACACACACACACACACACATCTTTGTGAGGACATTCATTGACAGAATGCAATCTCTAGCTCCTTACCCAAACCCTATAACAAAGTGCATAACCTGAACCCTTACCCTAAACCTACCCTTAACCCAATTATAACCTTATCCCTAAAACAAGTGTTGACCCTCAAACAGGCCTCTAAAGGGGTCTCAGAAAGTGAGGACCAGCCAAAATGTCCACACTTTACTTTCTTTGTCCTAGCTTCACAGGTCTAAAACTCAAAACGGGCCTCACAAAGATATTTGTACAACAAAAAACGGGCCTCACAGAGATATTTGTACAACAAAAAACGGGCCTCACAAAGATATCTGTACAATTGTACAGGTTTAAGTTAAGGGTTCAGGTTATGCACTTTGTTATAGGGTTAGGGTAAGGAGCTAGAGATTGCATTGTGTCAATGAATGTCCTCGCAAAGATGGATGTACATGAGTGTGTGTGTGTGTGGCAAGAACAGATGCTGCACACACAGCTTTCCCCCGAGGGTTATCTGTCATTTCCCTGGTGCATTTACATCAGTTTATCAGTTACTTCTCTTTGTTTTAACCGCATGTGAAACATCAAGCAGATGATCTATAAAGTGACATTATCAGATGCGTTAATGGGTCCAGTGGTTCAAATGTATTGTGTGGTTACCTGAAATGTCCTTCTAATGATGTGGCTGTTTCTTGCAAGACACCTCTGGGTCTAATTTCTTCTACCAATAGCCACTCCCTAGGGTTATTTTTAAACAAGTCTTCAAGTGTCACTGCTGAATTGCAGTGGCTAGACTACATAGTCTGATTGGGGACAAAATCTTTTACATTCACATATCCTCCTGAGAACCAGATTTTGTGTGAACTTTACATTGGAGCATAAGAAACAAATTGAGTTTTCTTTTTGTTAAAAATATATTTTATTCATATTCTATGGCACAACCTCTCTAGAGGACACCAGGGATAATTTATTAAGAAAATAAAATGGCATGATCACGTATAGGCCAAAACATTTTTTTTTTCATTTACTGATCAATTTTTAGGTTTCAGGCTTTTTTTTTTACCAAACTTTGTATAAAGATGATTCTCAACTGTTATGAAAGATAGAACACCGTGAATTGATATATTATTTGACTTCATGCAATATGTGGATAAAATGGCCATAAATGGGTAGTCCCATTCTGTACAATGCATCTACATATCTAATTTGCATATTAATGTGTTCTTGGGGCAACAGGCAATGGAAAAAAAAGCGTAATAATGGGAGTAATAAATTAGCAACATTTTCATAAGAATATCTCATATTTCATTGGAATATTGATATATATAATTTCTTTCCCTATTCACTTGTTGTGTCTCCTCAAAATGCCTGATAAACATGATTTGGAATCCCGGTGTCCTCTACAGAGTATAAAATATTTACCCTGTTTCGTAAAAGTCATATTCTGATTTGAAACCCCATAACATTTTCCGGAGATGTCTATTGATGACAAACAATTTGAAGATTAGTTGGATTTAAATGATTAGCCTACATAAAATTATCATATTTCCATAAGAGTGCTATATGTGATCATTCAGTCAATGTAGAAGTATGGTTGTCCTGGTGAAACCTCCAAACATTTGGCATCTCTGAAAAGCTCTGAATGTGTCTCTACAGGACATTCAGACTTAATACCGTAACATGTATGGTCTGAGATATTCACTAAAATATAATGTGAATATATTCACAGATGAAACAAGTCTATGCTTGGGCCTCAGGAGGATATAAACAATATGTGTTTGAGCAGCCTTTGTTTGTTCTTGTTCTATCCTGTTAGATGTCAACAATGAGACCAAATGCAAAGTCATCAGTGCTCCTAAATGCCGTTCTTCATTTGAATAATGGCAGTGATCACGTGTCTCTGTTTGTTGTGCAGGTGCTGTGTCTATTGTGGGACTCTATTTGATATTTGGATACGGTGCCTCTCTCCTCTGCAACTTGATTGGTTTCGTATACCCAGCGTATGTCTCGTAAGTATACGTGACATCAAATTTCACAAATGTAGTATGCTTATTGGTGAAGATTTTTGACCAGGATACACACACACACACACACACACACACGTTTCCACAGCACATTAATGAGAGCAACCCACACTGAATTGGCCCGTTTTTATTCTGTTCCCCTCACAGCATCAAAGCCATCGAGAGTAACAATAAAGATGACGACACCAAATGGCTAACATACTGGGTGGTTTACGGACTCTTTAGCGTGGCTGAATTTTTCTCTGATATCTTCCTCTTCTGGTTTCCCTTTTACTATGCTGGGAAGGTATGGTGTTTCAGTATCAAAATATATTTCATTTGTGCTTTAATTGCATTTGCTTGTTGGAGATCTGTTTTAGAAACCATCCACCTTGTTGTATGTTAGATTGCTGTAGGAGAACTGTAAATGTATTGGTATGTAGGTCATGCTGGGAGGTTTTGCATGGTGTATATTTAGCATGCATGACTATCTGCCAACTTGACCAACAGCCTCATTTCAATTTTGATCCTTGTTCTAAATTTGACTGAGTGCTTTATAGCCAATTTATACAAATGAATAGCAGCTGACTAAGTTGAACTGAGGTCTTTTTTTCCAATTTTAATTCCTAATTAAATTTTTTTTTAATGAGATGTTCACTATGGCATGATCTGTCTAATGAATTTGGATAGTTTGATGTGGTTGTGGTGAGATGGTTACACTTTATAAGAGTACTAGTAAGGTTTCATTTGTTAACATTAGGTGACTGCATTAGTTAATATTAACAATCAACAGTACTTCTACAGCATTTACTAATCTTAAAGTTAAACAGCGTTTACTAATACATTTTTAAGATCAAAAGTTGTATCTGTTGATATTTAATGCACTATGAACTAAAATGAAAATGGACATTTTTATTAACTAACATTAACAAAGGTTAATAAATGCTGTAAAATATATTTTTAATTGTAAGTTTGTTTTAGTTGATGCATAAAGTAATGTTAACAAATGATACCTTAGTGTAAAGTGTTACAGGTTAGATGTTAAATCAATGTATTGATTAGTTTGAGGTTGCTCAGTTTTATGTCAAGACCAAGGGACTATTCAAGCACTAAATTGTCAATAAACAGCTATGTTGATGTAAACCACAAGGAATGTTCAGTTATTACTTTAAAACTCAATTTTGAATTCTGTTTTCTTTAACCTGATGTTCAAATGTTACCACATTTTAGAGCATTGTAGTTTGGGGTTAGTAGGATTTAATGTTTTTGAAAGAAGTCCCTTATGGTAGCTAAATACAATAAAAATAGTGATAGAAAACAATTACTGTAAATTGTAATATTTCATATTTTAATATATTTTGAAATGTAATTTATTCCTGTGATGGCAAAGCTGAATTTTCAGCATCAGTCTCTGGAGAGTTTTCATACCCCAGTCTTCAATGTCCTTCAGAAATCATTCTAATATACTGATTTGGTGCTCAAGTAACATTTCTTTTGATAAATGTTTAAAACGGTTCAAAAGAACAGCATTTGAAATGGCTAGACTACATAGTCTGATTGGGGACAAAATCTTTTACATTCACATATCCTCCTGAGAACCAGATTTTGTGTGAACTTTACATTGGAGCATAAGAAACAAATTGAGTTCCCCTCACAGCATCAAAGCCATCGAGAGTAACAATAAAGATGACGACACCAAATGGCTAACATACTGGGTGGTTTACGGACTCTTTAGCGTGGCTGAATTTTTCTCTGATATCTTCCTCTTCTGGTTTCCCTTTTA
This sequence comes from Gila orcuttii, assembly GCA_026230005.1. Classification (NCBI taxonomy): domain Eukaryota; kingdom Metazoa; phylum Chordata; class Actinopteri; order Cypriniformes; family Leuciscidae; genus Gila; species Gila orcuttii. Next base: position 15,851,840 of record JAPDVR010000008.1, read on the forward strand.
CTATGCTGGGAAGGTATGGTGTTTCAGTATCAAAATATATTTCATTTGTGCTTTAATTGCATTTGCTTGTTGGAGATCTGTTTTAGAAACCATCCACCTTGTTGTATGTTAGATTGCTGTAGGAGAACTGTAAATGTATTGGTATGTAGGTCATGCTGGGAGGTTTTGCATGGTGTATATTTAGCATGCATGACTATCTGCCAACTTGACCAACAGCCTCATTTCAATTTTGATCCTTGTTCTAAATTTGACTGAGTGCTTTATAGCCAATTTATACAAATGAATAGCAGCTGACTAAGTTGAACTGAGGTCTTTTTTTCCAATTTTAATTCCTAATTAAATTTTTTTTTAATGAGATGTTCACTATGGCATGATCTGTCTAATGAATTTGGATAGTTTGATGTGGTTGTGGTGAGATGGTTACACTTTATAAGAGTACTAGTAAGGTTTCATTTGTTAACATTAGGTGACTGCATTAGTTAATATTAACAATCAACAGTACTTCTACAGCATTTACTAATCTTAAAGTTAAACAGCGTTTACTAATACATTTTTAAGATCAAAAGTTGTATCTGTTGATATTTAATGCACTATGAACTAAAATGAAAATGGACATTTTTATTAACTAACATTAACAAAGGTTAATAAATGCTGTAAAATATATTTTTAATTGTAAGTTTGTTTTAGTTGATGCATAAAGTAATGTTAACAAATGATACCTTAGTGTAAAGTGTTACAGGTTAGATGTTAAATCAATGTATTGATTAGTTTGAGGTTGCTCAGTTTTATGTCAAGACCAAGGGACTATTCAAGCACTAAATTGTCAATAAACAGCTATGTTGATGTAAACCACAAGGAATGTTCAGTTATTACTTTAAAACTCAATTTTGAATTCTGTTTTCTTTAACCTGATGTTCAAATGTTACCACATTTTAGAGCATTGTAGTTTGGGGTTAGTAGGATTTAATGTTTTTGAAAGAAGTCCCTTATGGTAGCTAAATACAATAAAAATAGTGATAGAAAACAATTACTGTAAATTGTAATATTTCATATTTTAATATATTTTGAAATGTAATTTATTCCTGTGATGGCAAAGCTGAATTTTCAGCATCAGTCTCTGGAGAGTTTTCATACCCCAGTCTTCAATGTCCTTCAGAAATCATTCTAATATACTGATTTGGTGCTCAAGTAACATTTCTTTTGATAAATGTTTAAAACGGTTCAAAAGAACAGCATTTGAAATAGAAATCTTTCTGAACATTATAAATGTCTTTACTGTCACAGCTGTTGAATTGAATGCATTCTTGCGTAATAAAGTATTGATTTCTTTATGACAAAAAATAAAAGGATTGCATTTTTCATATTTCAGTGCCTGTTTCTGCTGTGGTGCATGGCTCCGTTCTCATGGAATGGCTCTCAGATCATATACACACGTGTGGTGAGACCTTTCTTCCTCAAGCATGAAGCAGCATTTGACAACGTTGTCAGCGATTTGAGTGGCAAGGCCAAGAGTGCAGCAGAGAGTGTGGCAAAGGAAGGTAAACAATAACTCTCAGTCCTCAGAAATCCATATTCAGTCTGTTATTAAATTAGTGCTTGTGTCTTATGTAATTCATTCACTTTTGCATTGGTGTTAACTAATCAATATTTGGGCATTGTCAGCAATCTGTATGGTCCAATTTTAGGTTTGTTTTCCTCTGCCTTTTTCCAACAGGCTTGACATTGCTGAACAGTGATAAGAATAAGTGATTTGAAGGTGGGGATATGAAGAATGATTTTTACCAGGAGCCCTGTGTTTACATTTGTTTCATTTATTTAGTCACTAAAACCCACTGAAATGATTCATCTTTACTGCATCTGAGCCAAGCAGCGCAATCATCCCAAGATGGCCCTTAAAAAGTCTTACATTTCTCAAATGGTCCACAAACGTTCTTGGGATACTATTTTGTGTTCATCCTATACATTATTTTAGCACTTTGACCAATGAAAGAAAATGTTTAAGTCACTGTCTTTTAATAAATAAAACTGGACAGAGCTATGCCTAAATATAAACCATGTTCTCCAAATTTATATTAGTAGTCTTCATTTTTTTTCACCAAATATTATTTAAAGTTGAACTTTAAGTTGCTTCTGTTTTGTCTCAGGAAAAATGAAATGGGCTTGTCTTCATAATTTTGTCTTTTTCAGTGTATTAGTTTCAAGCTTGACCAACATATGTTTTGATATATGATGGTGTATTTGCTATGTTGTCTAGCTCTGGGTGTCACATGTATAACTAAATTTGTCAAATTCCATGCATCATATCCCCCTTTCTGTAAGATCAAGGTCTGTGTGTGTGTGTGTGTGTGTATCCATGTATGTGCTTCTTGTTTGATGCTGAGGTGTAGGTATTTTAAATTGTGACATTGAACTTCAGACTTTTGAAGTTGTGGCCTGTAGGGTCAGTTTTGTGTTGGAGTCTAGTGGCCCATGGCTTCAGTGATGTAAGTAGTTGAGCGTACATCTCACCCTCGGTCCCCTACTTTCTGCACCGTCTGGGCAATTTGACGGCTCACCTTGGCTGCGTCTGAAATCGCATACTCTTGAGTAGGTACTCATTTTGAATAAGTAATTACTTTTTGACTGCTAAAAAAGTATGTTCTATATAGTATTAATGTAATCTGGCTGTACTATGTTTGCCATGTTGCCCTTATCATGTGACCTAACAGTATCAATTGCGTCTCGTCACTGTCATTCACAAATCCTCTCCAGTGGCCTCGTGGGACATTGTATACTATGCACACTTCAGAATCTCACCAGAAGAAGTGTGTCATTCGGGGTATTTTTTGCCTACTCTTAATGTGAATTCGGACATACTACTTTTGTGACACTGTTTTTCAGCTACTATATTGTAAGTATGCGATTTTTGGATGCAGCCCCGGTTTGGTTCATGATGCAGATTGAGGGTGACGAATCCAAGATGATGTCATGAGAGTTTGAGACGTAACTACAGGGGTCCGGGGTTGATTATTGTAGATTGCTGCTAGAGTAATTCATACTTGTAGTATTGTGGGTTTGAGGTCAGAAAATGAGACTTAAAAAATGAACTCCCTAAACAAGTACGGCAGCTTGGAGATACAGTATCTCCAGTTTTACCCTTGCCAAGAATAACTCCATTTTAGTAGTGCAATATTAAAGAGTTATAGGATATTAAAGCGTTATACATGGGGATTAGGAAACACAGTATACTATTTCCTATTGGCTATTAAGATGTTATGCAACAAAGCTGTAATATTAATCGTTTTTTCCATAGAGGACAGAGAAATATGAAGCCATTTTACACCCTTTCAGTATGCTGAACTTGAGAAGACTAATTATACCTCCTCAAGCTGCAAGTATCAGTGAACGAAAACAGGCCATTGCTTCATGAGTCATTCTTTACAACTGGAGATATTGGAAGTAGTAATCAAAAAGATAATTTTTATGTACTTATGCTCTTTTTACTGCATCCAGGGCTGTCAATTATTGCCAATAAGAATTTACTTTGTCATTTGTGAAGACTTATTTGTCTATAGTCTTGAAATAATTAATTGAAACCACAAACAAACTTTGGTGTTGATGCCTATATTGTTAAAGAGTAATTGGAGTGGTTATTTTGGTCATTTGAAATGTTCTAATTGATTTAACGAGTCTGTGCACCCTTCCCTTTAAAATCAACATACAATAGTAAGGTGCAGTGCTTGAAATACTGTGCTTTCATACTGCTCAAGCTAGTAAATACTATATATAGCCCAAGAAAGTAAATACTATATATGTAGTATATCATTATCTTACTGTACAATGAGTCTGTTTTGCCATTAAACTAGTATTTTTTAAGAATATAGAATACACAAGCTTGAAGATCTTAATGTTTCCTTGGTGGCATTAATGAAAACGAGATATACATGTACACACATTTAATAGCCTATACATTTATATACATGTAATATTTAATATATCAAATTCAAATAATATGTGCACTTTCATATTAACGGTGCAAGTGTAAAGAGTGCAAATACAGAGGTCAAGTATCTGCCATAACAGAGTGTGTGCAATGTTGTATTATTGGTTAATGACACGGAGTGTAATATTTGTTCAGGGAAGGCAACAGTTGCAGTGCAAGTGGGAATTCAAGTATACCACGGGGACTCTGAGCAAGAAGTAAACAAGGGTGTGTGAATCCCTGTCTGATTGATTGTTTAATCACGTTAAACGCTGAGCTAGCGGAACAGCATTCTCAGGTTACCTTTGTACTGCAAGAGGACCATGCGAATGGTAGAGACAGCGGTGTCAGTGCACCTAAGCAAACTGTATTTTCACTGAGATCTGGTTCTGTATTGACCCATGCCATGAACATTCTGTTGAAGCACTAATACAGACAGTTTCCATTTAAACACAATTTTCTTTTTTTAAAATGGCTTAAGAAAGGGACAATTGATAGGGACTCCAAAAAGTTTAATGGCATGTTACTTTATCTGTAGCCTCGCACTGCTGTGCAATTGGTGTACATTTACAGAAGATTTACACAGTTTACACAGAAGATTGTATGAATTTGGTCTGAAATAAATGGAAAGTGAATATATTTATTAGTATTTACAATAATGTCTACTTTTGCATTTACTCTCTTTCTGAATATAATATCGAGCGGGTTTTTTGACCGTGTAGTACTGATTCTTACAGGAAGAGGGAGACAAACACACCACTGATTTAATGTGATGTCTGAAGCTGAACCAACAATTAATCAGGCACCACTTTAATAACATTATACTGCATTTGTAGAGAGAAACACCAATACATAACATTATCTCTACCCATTGGACAAAAAACATCATTAAAAATAAATGTAAATGTCTCAAAGAAACAAACAGATCACTTAAATCATCCTAACCTAATTTTCAGTTTGGTTGTTGCTTAGTATTTGACATGGGTTTTTACAAATTAATTTCTTTTCATTTGCAAGGGAAAAAAATAAAAGGAGTGGAGAATATTGAATATACAGACATTGTTATGAGGTGACTAATGTCCACACGCTGTTTGCGGCCTGGCCTCCTGCTTGCAAGCTATTATCAAACTGCACAGCCCCTGTCTTTCGTGATAATATTTGGTTGTCTACCGCCTCCATCTCTCCACACAAAAAGATTCTGCATTTTTAATGAACTCCAGTTTATATACACATGTAATGCTTAAGTTCTTGACTTATACCTTGCCTTTGTTTGATAATGTAATTGTGCTGTTTGATACCAATACCTATTATGACTTTTACACAATATTCTGTCAGTTACTTTTATGAGAATGTGCCTTGTGAAGGGTTATTACATAAAACTGAGATTAAGATGGACCACCCTTCCCAGACCTTGGTTGCCAGATGAAGAAAACTGAATTGCCTCAAGGGACTTTACCCGCTAAGATTCAACAAAAAGATTCAGACAATGTGACAGAGACGCTTCTACACTTTTCTGTCTGCCTTGTTAGCCACAGGCACAGCCAAAGCACTTCCAGGCTCAGCGAGATGGTACACAAAACACTGTAACAATGAGAGAGTGCTTGAGGCACCATTTGGTGTTTCCTCAGATTGCCATGCTCTGGCTGAACCCTCATGGAGAACCTATAGGCATGCTTTTAAAAGCACTTTGAAATCCTTTGAGTTCACAGTATTTGAGGCAGCTTTAAACTTTAAGCTTTGTCAAGTATGTTTTTTATTGTATAGTAATATGTGCACCCTCCTCGTATTTACCTAGCTATTTAATTTATAATATATATAAAAAAATTATTTGAATCTTTTTTAATGTATTTTAAGTGTTTAAATTAATTTTTAAACTTTTCCTTTAAATGTGTTTTCCCCTCAAATTTACATTTAGCCTTTTAATGTATTTAAATGTATTATATTATGTATTATATTTAGGCTATGTATATATATTAACGTGTATTTTATTATACATTTGTGTGTTTTGTCTTTGTTATATAGCCTATAGTGGATTTTGTAAAAATTTATTTTTTGTATTTTTTTTTTCATTGTTTTTTTTACAATATGAAACTCACATTTATATGACATTTTAAGTTTCATTGCTTTACATTTAAAATAATTTCATATAGGCCTATTTACTGAATGGATTCATTATAATTCGGTAAATTGAGAGACTGCACTATATTGTTAGGAGCTACAATTTGTTCACCTCCTGTAGGCAATGATAAAAATCTCCCACCTTCTATCTGAAGCCATGGTGATTCTGAGGAGGTGTGTGTGTGTGTGTGTGTGTGTGTGTGTGTGTGTGTGTGTGTGTGTGTGTGTGTGTGTGTGTGTGTGTGTGTGTGTGTATGAGTATGAGTGAGTGCAATACAGAGAGGGCGAGAGAGAGAGAGAGAGAGAGGGCGAGAGAGAGAGAGAGGGGGAGAGGGGACTGCCGTTGAGATTGGAGTCTATAGCGTCTTCATTATTAGTCTAAAATGCTTTAGTACCTTGTTAGCGTAGTCTGCCATTCATCTGTGCTGTCAGTCAAAGATCAGTCACGCGGGATAGGCTACTTTAAGTTCAGGTGAGTCGAATCGCGCGCCGACGTATGAAATCAATTAATTTATTTAGCGCCTTTGGTATATTGTGTCTTTTTTCCCCCTCTTTTCTTTATTGCACAGCATAAGCAACTGGACAAGCAGTAGCCTACAGAGATTTCAGTTAGACTTTGACTGCTGAGTACTTGCAGCATTTTCTGTTTTGGATGGACATCATGTGTTAGCGGCAATGACAATAACTGTAATTATGGCTTTTTTTTTTTCTTTGACTACAAATATAATTAAAACGAAAAATGTTAAGAATAAAATATGCTTCTGAACAAAACGCGTTCTGCCAACATTGCTATCCGTCAAAGAAGACATGTGAATGACCGCACCACGAGTGCTATGGAGAGTATCTTCTTTATGAATGAAACGGGCTGCGTATTATATGGTGATGCTGAACTCTTAGTTTACTCCTGTGTCCAACAACCGGCCCCGTGATGATATAAATAAGATATACATGCGTACTATACCGTGGAGATTTCCTTTTACACGCGCTTGAGCTTGTGCATATGTAGCAGCATACATTTTCAATATTTGATAAATGTAGGTGTGTGTGCGACAAACAGTAAACCAGCACATGCACAGGATCAGTCATCCATTTAGTGGGAAACATATAGCCTATGTATATTCATTGTATATTCATGTCACTGCATGCTGCATCATTAAAAAGCCTTTTATTAATGGCATTACATCGAGAATTTAGTGACAAAACGGGCTAAAGATTTGGTTGTGCAACGTGAACATTGCGAAAGAGAACCCGCGCTCTGCTGACGTTGTATTGGGTGCATAATGCATTAGTATAATAATATATCATCGTATGAGCCAATGCATGACTATTATGGCAGTCGTGTTGCGGAACATGATGCAGGCTGCGCTCATAATGGAATCTAATGCAGCAATTTATATGGAGACTACTTCGCAGAAGTGCATCAGTTTTTAGTAGGCTATTGCACTAGAGGCAATAGAGGATGCTTGAACGTGCTTAACGAGAAAAGTCGAAACACTTTTCTATAGCATGCTTTTATAAGTAACAGAAGTAGTAGCCTATTAGTAGTGTTTAAATCCTTTTGAGACCTCTTCACCTCATCTGGCCAATGGTTTAATGGGATTTAAGGGTGCACCAGAGTAATATTTTGCTAATTAAAAGAGTTTTGCACATACTTAGCCTAAATTAGCTGTACATTTGAGAAATGTAATTAAAATGATGTACAATTACATGAGATGACTCAGCCACATCTGATTTCTAGAAAAAGCTGTTATGTTCCACACAGAAGGGGTGGCCTCTTGTGGATGCCGACATGTTGACATCACATGACCAGTCATGTCATGCAATTGACAAAATTACTAAAATAAACTAAATAAATAAAAGGCCTGGATTTATGATCATAGTCAGAGAATGGATGTGTAGAATGAGACAAAATATGAAAAAAAAAAGAATAAAACAAAAGGTGCAAAGCATCAGAAACGTCATGCATCCATGTATAGAGGCAAATGATTGCTTAGGATAGCATTTAAGTCCAAAATTGTATGCCCTTCCCTCGCTAACTTCCCTCCGTCTCATTCAATCGGATGTAAATCATTGCTTACGTTGCATGAGTGCCCACTACTGGTGGAACCCTTGAAATGTGTTTAAATGGAACGCCCTTGATCACTTGGAATTGCAATGCTATCGCACGACCAATTCGTACAAATTTGTACGAGTGATTAAAAAGTGGCTAATTCGTGTGAATTCGTACGACCTCACTCTAAACCCACGAGATGGGTAGGTTTAGGGGCGGGGTCAGGGGTAGGTCATTCGTACAAATTCATACAAATTGGGCAACTCGTAAAATATGTACGATTTAGCAAAAATATTAGCCACCTCGTAAAATTCGTACAAATTGCCGTGAGATCGGGCTGGGAATTCCGCTGGAGCTGTAGTTTGTTTCATTATGAATTTGTTTTATGCACCATTCTATAGGCCTGTAGGTACGTTTGGGCTGTTAATTTTTTTTTATATAAACAAATATGAAATATGAATATATTTATATTAAATATTAAAAAAATACACTAACGAAAATAACAATACAATAAACTAGAACTGTTAAAAAACAATCACCTAATGGTAGCTACAACAATTATTAAATGCGGTTAAATGTCAAAATAACGCCAATATCATAGATCTATGTGGAGTGGGGGTTAATTAAGCGCAAACTGCTGTGATGTCACAATCATGGTGCATTGTGGTCTATGGATCTGTCTGAAGTGTATGTTTAGTAGACTCTGTTCCCTCTGTCAAAATCGAGGGGTCGAGGGTCTGTCCAAATAAACGTCCACTTGACGAAGTTGAATTCACATCAAAATGGCAGTGGGGATTCTCCAGAGGGGAAGTGCTCAGGAAAGTTTGCGAATGCATGTCTAAAAGTTAAACAACCTCATTCATGATTTCATACATTACTCCACTAATATAGTCCACTGAATGAGTGAATGAAAATGAGCGAGTGAATTCGGACACTGAGTTCAAAAGAAGTGGTGCAAGTCTGCAAGAAGCAGGACTTTATTTGGCACAATACTATTATAGTGCTTGTGTATTCTTCAACAGCTACCTGTTGATTATATTTGGTTGTGCACTCTTTCCTGAGGTGCATTTTGGGATTGAATGAGTGCACTCGATTATGTCCTGTCCACTATGGCTGTCCACTCAATATCAACTATAAGAGTATAGGGGGTAATTTCGGACACACCCTTACTGAGTGCACCTTAAAGACAGTATTTTTGAATTGAGGGGGTCAAGTGTTATACTGGTGGGTTTAGGCCCGTTCTTCTCTCAGAAATCTATAGTGACAGATATCGATATTTTGATCGCCGCCCCTGAATCGAATCAAATCGAATCATAATAGTATCACGGCATGTTTGTTTTGAGCTATCTGCAAATATTGTTTCTTGATACATTATATCGAAACGCCTGATTTACACCCCTATTAGAAATCTATCTAAATCTGTGATCACTTTTTTTCCCTTTAAATATATTACAAGTTTACCTGGAAGACAGATGTAGCTCAAAGGGAAGAGAACAAGCCATGTGACTGTTTCACACACATAAAGGCTGCAATTATCTCTCAAAATAATGAAATGCTCATGATGAATTTAATAAGCATGCTCATTTGAGATGAACTGATTAAGTATCTAAACCCATACAGTTTACCACCCACTCAACCCCACCAGTTTAGCCGAGAAAAAGAGATGCAATGCCATTAACAGTTAATTTGAGGAATAGCAGCTAATGGAGAAAAAGGTACTAAGCTCCTGGACAAGCCTTAGGCCAAATGCATGTTCAAGTTCTCAGGCAGCTACAAATCAATCAAGTTTATTTGTGGAGGACAATCCATACATTTGATTTAGCTCCACACCCTAAGGTCTTGTAATAGTTGAGCATCAGTATTAAGGTTTTAAGATGCAAGTTGTTTGGCAGTGCGTAGGCCATGAGATGAAACACAAAGCTTCTCAAAAACACATCTTATTATCTCATAAACTGCAGTTTACGGTGATCTTGCATGATCTCATAGTTAATATATCAGACCTTCATGCACTCTGTCCCTCAGCTGCGGCCTCACAGGAGCTTTGCTTTGTGGCGTGGATGCATGCTGGCAGTTTTAAATCCTTTGAATTGGGTCACTGGAAGCACATCCAGCAGGACAGACGAGGTAAAGCGCAATGATTATCCTCTAAGCCCAGTCCACAGAGGAGCAATCTGTTTGACGGACTGATCGACAAGAGCAAGAGAGATGTTTCTTGCAATGCTGGACACAGTAAAACTGCAGAACACTCATGGTAAGGTAAAATGTAACAGAGTGATTAGCCAGTCAGCTGAAGCAGTTACGTATAGTCATTTGTTCTGAGTTCATGAGGTTAGTGTTACAATATGGTGTCAGGCATATTGTTAACTTTATATATTATTACTTTTAAATTATTTAAATTATTTTTTTGTTGTTGCTCTCTTTGCCGTCTTGTGCAGCACTGTTTTTTTGTGTGTGCATTAATGTCCTTTAGTGTTATTGTAAGGATGTATGTAGAGTTCACCAAAAAAATAATTTCTGTCATCATTTCATTTAATCATCCTCATTTCATTCCAAACTGTATGACTTTTTTCTTCTGTGGAACACATTTTTTTTGTCCACTATTTTAAACTCCAATGACTTTCATTGTATGAACAAAAACAATTGATACATTTTTTTTAAAATGATGACAGAATTTTAATGTTTAAGTGTACTATCCCTTTAAGATGGATTTTGGAATCTCGCATGTCATTAAAATATGTTTTTTTTAAGTTAATTTTGCTGTCAGGATATGCATCAATGATTTAGACATAATTGGAAATGTTTTGCATCGAATATTCTTATGCTAGTTTGTTTAATAGAATCTGATAGGCCCTACTGATTTCTGCAAGGCGAGTGTTAGATTTAGTCTGGCCAGTATTTATTTACAACACTGTTTTATTTCAAGACAGCATTTTCTCATGCCCCTGCACAGCTGAATGAATGAGACGGCTAATCCAGCAACATTTGGCGCAGAGAAATGGCAGATGGTTTATGGGGTATTTTTAGTCTGTAGCCCTGCTTCCCCAAAGAGTCCGAATTTGTAGCTGCTATACTGTAAACACCATGTAATACACAAACACACATATGTGGCATAAAGACCCATCAATTTTTAGAGGGATAGATCACCCAAAAATGAAAATCTATGCTGTTTCAAACCTGTATGACTTTCTTTCTTCTGTGGAACTCAAAGGTAGATATTCTGAAAGAAAAAAAAATCATAGAGGTTTGGATAAATGAAAAGTATTACAACAAGAGGATGAATGAATGATAACAGAATGTTCCTTTTTGGGTGATTTATCACAAAATAATTTTTCTTCAGTTTTCTAAAATAAATGTCTTCATTATTGCAATGCATCTGAATATTATATCTGAACAGCAACCAAAAGAAGCACTCATTGATCTGTTTTTCCTCCTTGATAGACTTGGTCATTGTTTAGAAATTGTAGTTTTGATCACAGTTACAAAAAGCATGCTTAGTTTTTATTTTCACCACAAGAAAAAGATAATGACATAATAATCATGTAGGCCTATTTCATGGAACCTTGGCTATTTTTCTGTTTTCTAATCAGAAAAATCTATCTCTTTTTGTGCAGTAACAAACACTTTTACCCAAATTTGATTTCCCAGAGCACTGAGAGATCAGTTGGTCTTAGACTCTGACCGTGGTTCTCCTCTCAGCCCAGTGAACATGTGAACAGTAATGTGTGCATATGCCTCTCCATCTCCTGTTAGTATCTTTATATGCAGTAAAGTGAGGCATATCTGATTCCCGAATGAGTCAATTCTGAATTGAAAATCCTTTTTTCTTCAAAAGAATATTGGTATTCATGCAGATATGCAATAGAAACGGCCATTTATGGCAGAGTGAAAGCCTGGTTTGACTGATAAAGAGAAAGCAGCTCTTTACAGTATATTATGCGGCAAAGCTTCTCACTCAGATTAGAGCAGAATTTGGCTAATGGACTCGGCTGGATAGGCATCCCGTTCCATCCATCCATCCGTCCATCCATCCGTCCGTCCATCCATCCGTCCGTCCGTCCGTCCGTCCGTCCGTCCGTCCGTCCGTCCGTCTGTCTGTCTGTCTGTCTACAGTTGTATGAATTTCGATTATTTTGGTAAATTTTTCAAAACCTTCCTAACATTCTCTAAATTGTTTGCTGGGAAATATTCAGTGGTTGATTGGTAAGATTGTAATTTAAAAAGAAATGTAAGATTGCTATTTCAAAAACTGAAATTTCAGTTAGGTTTTTCTCAAAACTTTAGAAATTTAATTCAAAATTTCTGCTTGCTTCAAATTTAATTAAAATTCAGGCATTCTTAGTCCGCATAATTCCGGTTCACAATCTATTTTACTTTCATGATGTGACATATTAAGATTAACATGATTTTAAATACGCTTAATAAATAAATAAATAAATAAATAATATTTTTAATGGCATCAATTAAGAAAGATGCTGGTGTCAGTAATGAAGCCATGTTTACCAGCTTGCCCAGACCAAATGCAAGTTTATTAAACTAGCGCCTAGATAACATTTAGCTAGTTAACATTATCTATTAAGGCCTAGGCTATGTGATAACAGCAGAAAGGTAAAGTCATTCAAAAGAACAGCAAGTTAATACATTTTGCTTCAAGACTGTGAAGAACTTTTAGTTTCTTTGGAATAACATGCACCAATGATTCACAATAAAATCAGAAAAACAGAGTAATTTGTCTGTATACTATTGTTTCCAACTCCATTTTCTATGCACATCACTGTGTGGAACCACCAGCATACTGAGCCCACACTTCCATTTACTGTGATTGTTTAAGAGTGTGTGGCATGATGCCCGTGTGCTATTCAGCAAACATTACCTTTCGAATCCTAATGCCTGAGTGATATATTCCACAATTCACTTCAGTAAAAGCAAGGTCATTCCCAAATCCGGTGGCATCAGCACATTGATGCGAGAGTGCTTGGGATACCTTGAATGAGGCACATGCATTATAATCTCTCCTCGTGCCAAACAAATATAATAGAGTTTGGCTGAATAGCGAGGCGCTGTAACAGCATTAATAAGCTCGGCGGCTCCCCGGTCCTTCCGCGAAGGACTTAGAATAGATAACACAGCACTCCGAGTGAGATTGACATCAATCACAGCGCAGAAACAAGCGTGACACCTTAAGAGGGGCGAGAGGGGGGCACCAGCCTGTCAGAGGTCTGAAATCCGCAGACACCAGCATTGATCAAAGGCTCAGTGTCCTCATTGATTTGACAGCACACGGGGTGTTAGAGAGGGGGAGATGCACAGGGCTTCTCTCAGATGTGAGCTTGACTGCTGTTGGGATTGCTGCATCCTGCCAAGCATGTTTGCTGCATTTAAGCCCTGACTGGAAGTAGTCTGGTATCATAATGCTGGATGAAAATATGAAGAATTTTTAGAGGGCAGCCAGCTTTGAGAAGCAACTGTAACCTTACGTTTTTTAAATTCACTTTGGCACACATTTCAGAATCTTGAAGTCATTTTTCAAAACTCTAGACACAAAACTCAACATAATCATCACTTAGGCTGTCCAATGTTCAAAACATTGAATTGTGCATTCATATCTTTAACAAATGTTGCACTCGCAGAATGATTGGTTTAAATAACTTTGTACAACAAATTTGTACAATCATGACAGATTTCTCAATACTTACTTCACTTTTTTAAAAACTCTTTACACAGTTTTCTACACCAACTTTCAGCTTGGCACAGCAGCAAATTTCACATGCAAAATGCACTTAAAATTACCAAAATTCTTCATACATGTCAAGTCGTTCTTCTTCCATAACATTAGCAAAGGTTGTCACCCAACAAACACACTTTGTCACTCATAAAACAATGGCCTAAACACTATATTAACAGGTCGCAAGGTCTTGAGATGTTTTTTGCAGGTTTTTTTTTTTTTTTTTACAATCACTAGGACACATTTCTCAATATCTAGGTTACTTTTTATAAAAACTCTTCACACAGTTCTCCTCACTCTAACTTTTAAATTGGCACATCAGTTAGATTCACTTTCAAAATGCAATAAAACTATCAAAACACTTAATACAGGTCTAAAATCAAGCCATTCTTCCACAACACTAGCAACGGTTGTCACCCAACAAACACGCTTTGTCACTCATAAAACAAAATACTAAAAAACAAAACCCACTAACAACAGGTAGCATTACACAGTTTTTTCCGTTGTAAAATTACTTTACAAAACAAGAATGGCACTCTCAACTGTTTAGAATGCATCATACAGTAATGCCAAAAAATATTGTTGGGAAATGTGGTACATGGGACCATAGAAAGTGTCTGATAAAGAATAATGAGGAAGTATTACATCCATAGAAAATGTATTACAATTGGTTCATGTTATGGTAATTGGTATTAATGGATCTTGTTATCCTGAAACATTCATGATCTAAATGTGGAAAATTGTTTCTCAATTTCTATTAAACTATGCATTAATAGTACTGCAACAGTATCATATTGATCAGTTCAAAGTTAGATCTTCATAATTAATATAAAGTCATCTCAAATGTAGTGTGCGATTTTGAAAAGTATTGCATTTTGAAATGGTAATATTTTGATGTTATGTCGTGTCATTTGAACAGGTGATCTTAGTTCAATGAACAAATTAACGTTGTATTCAAGCAATTGAAAAAAGTGTTTTATTTGGGAAAAAAAATGCGTTTTGATCACCAGTTGTGAGTTTTGTGTCTAGAGCTTTGAAAAATCACATCAAGATTCTGATATTAGTGCCACAGCGATTGTTAAAAACTGTAAATGGACAAGAATCCCTCCACCACAGATGTTATATAATCAGCTCAAGATTTCTGACCCTATAATGTCTTCCACATATCATGACAGTTTCATTTGAATAGTATGTCTGATGCACATTCCAGGTTAATCTGTACTTTTTGATGGAAGTCCAGCAGCAATCTTGATAAAAGTGTGGTAGTTTCATTGAAGTTGTCTCAGTATCCCTCATCTGCTAGTGTGAAATTGAGGTATTGATTACTGAGGATAAAATCGGTGTAAACTTAAAGCCTGGAAATTGTGTTCTTGCTTGCTTCTGCATAATCTTTACACCATTCGATGTGTGTTCTATGTTTGAGGTTCTTCGACACTGATGGATATGGTCTGTGTCTTGGGTAAATTATTCATGAGAACATTAAATTGCACATATAAAAGCTCATTTAAAAAATCTAAAACCCATTTTGCACTCAGACAGATAGATAGTGCCACCATCTGAATGATAGTGTGCTCAGGAGCAGAAAACTGTTTAGAATTATTGTTTTGGCTCTAAGGCAATAAATAATGCACTGTTATAAACTGCAGTGAAAGCAAGAGAGTGTCTAAGGGCAGAGCACAGATACATTATGATGAGTTGCATTGTGATTTCATAGCATGATGGATGACAAGGCTCATGTCTCTTTCTTCAGAAAAGCCACTTGAGTCCTGTCTAGAAGCAAAACATCCCTAAATGTGCTTGTGTGTCATACCTGTAACTTTGATGAAGTAAAGATACCCAGTAAATAAATTACGATCATGTTAAATGTTTAAAGCATGATAGATTTAAATAGGACTACGGTGTGTCCGAAATATTTGTGATGTGTTTCTAGTCACTAGCAATTCTTCTGTATACTGAACATGCTGTGACGTGGTACATTCACAGCCTATCAGAATAAATGTGATGTACAGTATGATGTATGATTTTTAGGAGTGAGGTTTCATAGTGGGGATGGTTACTCATCTTCAGAACTATAAACAACTGACAAAATGTTGGGTGATTTATGAAGAATTTAGCTTTTATTTCTTGTGCTTCTGGTCCTGGCCTCTGATTAGTCAATACAATTGTCTGCGTGTCATACTTAAGGCATTCCTGCAATACTGCAAGGCTGCAGTTTCAGGACAGCATTTCTAGGACCCTATTTAAAAAAATAAAAAAATGTATGTATTAGCAGTTTATACTAGCACTTACTATTCAATTCCGCATACATTTTATTATTTTTTTAAGGAATGACTTAGTTGTTTAATTGTACCTATATAGTTAAAAACCTTGTTGTATTTTTGTGTGGTTAATAAAAAGAAGGTACATCACCATCTTACTCTGACGAAAGTGACTTGAACCTGAAGTATGCATACGATGGACACTTTACTATCGAGGGCACGGGAGAGGATTTATGAATGGCAGTGAAGCGACGCAACTGATGTTGTACGTTCAAGTTACATTCATAATACACACATTCATAATATATAGAACGTACTTTTTAGCCGTTGTGAAGTAATTGCTTATTCAAAATAAATACCATATGCTCAAGAGATAGTGTGATTTCAGATACAGCCTCTGTTTGAAAATATCACTTCAGATTCTCGGCAGAAGTTGGTCATCCGGGTACTTTTTACACTTTTATGAGTACTGTGAATTCAGACATAATTATTTTGTCACTTACTGTTTTTCGTTTACTATATAGTAGGGAAGTGTGCAATTTCGGACGCAGCCATAGTATTTTACAACGTCATTTTAGGGGCCGGGCCAAGAAATCACGAAATTTATTTGTAGGGTTTTCAAAATCAACATATTCACTTAAGATATTAATTAAATAGCTGTTTTAGTTTTTTAGGAAGAGGATCATATTTGGTGGTCCTTGGCATCAAAAAGTCTGAGAACCCAAGGCTATTCAATACGGAATCATCTAAATGTTTATTTTTTTCTCTAATAGGTCTAAAAAGCGAGCGGCTCAATTGAAAGCTCAGGATGCCCGAGCAGAGCAACGACTACCGTGTGGTGGTGTTTGGAGCAGGGGGTGTGGGGAAGAGCTCACTGGTGCTCCGTTTTGTCAAAGGCACTTTCCGGGACACATACATCCCGACGGTGGAGGACACGTATCGGCAGGTGATCAGCTGTGACAAAAGCGTCTGCACCCTGCAGATCACCGACACAACTGGCAGCCACCAGTTCCCTGCCATGCAGCGTCTGTCCATCTCCAAGGGTCACGCCTTCATCCTGGTCTACTCCATCACTAGTAAGCAGTCCCTGGAAGAATTAAAGCCCATATACCAGCAGATTCTCGCTATCAAAGGCAACGTAGAGACCATCCCAATCATGCTCGTGGGGAACAAGAGTGACGAGACTCAACGGGAAGTCAAGACCGAGGATGGAGAGGCCCAGTCCAAGACCTGGAAGTGTGCTTTCATGGAGACCTCGGCTAAGACTAACCACAATGTCACTGAGCTGTTCCAGGAGCTTCTCAACTTGGAGAAGAAGAGGAACATGAGTTTGAATATCGATGGCAAGCGTTCTGGGAAGCAAAGCAGGGCTGACAAGCTGAAAGGGAAATGCAGCATCATGTAGACCTCTTGTTACAGGCAGAACCGGAACGTAGTGAGATAAAGCGGAGCGATAGAGTGATAAAATGACAAAGGAGAGGAACTGAGAGAGGAGAGAAAAATGAATGGAGATGGTGTTATTTGACATTTCAAGCTTATTTCCGATAACAAGGATTTCACTTTGACTTCATAGATTTCATTCTTCACCATCAGTCTTTGGCCTTAACAAGCCCTATCTCATTCATATTGCCTTGTCTGTTTCTATTATTTTACAGAGCATCACCACCATCTCTCACATCTGAGAAATATTCAGACAGCAATCGATTGCTACACAGCCCTTTTTGAGTTCATGTTGCACATATTTTTATTGAATGGGTGCAACTGCATTGCTAAAGCAGATACAGACTTTATATTTATATGTTTTCCAAACATAAGACTTTGCGTAACTTGTCAGATTGAGGAAATAAGGTCAGTATTTAACAATAATAGTCAAACCACCCTTTAATCCTTTGTTTCATGTTGTGTAGAATCCACTTTTATTCGTTATCCTCATAACATTTTGATGATTACTTTTACATGTCCTCATTTCTTAAATAATACCAATCAATATTTAAGACAATCATTTTGTTAAACATGAGCAAAATACCAGAGAATTGTTTGATGCTTTAGAAAATTATTACCTTCAGTGACATCAAGGTAGTTCTAAAATCTGAAAGCATTAAGACATTTCACTTTTCATGCAGATGCACTCATGCTTATGTAAAGCAGCAAGTATCATCATCTTGATCATCTTCATCATCTTCATTATCATCATCTCTGGCATTCAGCTGCTCAAAATGTAGACGGCTTCCCCACTAGTTTAGAGAGAGCCAGAATTTCCATCTTATTTTTCTCAAGATGAACTGCTCATATTTTCAAGTACAATTGAGACAATAACAAATGTAGCTCTCTTAAAATCAATCAGGAAATGAATGCATTTGGAGGAGGTGTGTTTTGGCAGCAAAACTAAATTGTGGCTTTCCTAACACAAGCCAGTCTTCTCACCTAATTTATTAGAGACCATGTGAACATTGAAGTGTAGATATAATATAGAGTGTTATATGAGAGTTAAAAAAGTTTTACAATAAAGAAGCATTTATTGTTCAAAGATTTTAACTGTTTTTCCAGAATGAACCATTTTATTCACATCACAGTATCAGACATTACAGGAGTTTTTGGATCAAAACAAATTCAGATTTTGTGTCCTTCATGGTCCTTAGGAATACCGCCAACCTGTTTCAGTTTCAGTAAGAGAATGCAATCACCCTGCAAATCAGCCTTTGACAAAAGAAACCTTTGAGTTCAAAAAGGGCCTGGGTTGTATAGCATTTTATTTTTATTTAACCAGCTGATTGCCTTGTACAAATGATGTGCTAAAGAGCCCCTTTAATATGTTTTCAGGTTGTGCATTAAAGGCAGACAAACGTTTTTTTTTTTTTTTAAATCCATGTTATGCTATGTAAAAAGCTAGTTTTTGAACAGGGTTCACCAGAAGTGTGTAAAGGTCTATTTTGTTTGAACTGTCCTGTAAATAAAGCATTTTGAATGACACCTGCTATTATAATAACAACAACCATGTATGAAAAAAAGTAACTTATTAAAAATAAGTATATATCAAACATTATATGCACCTAACTAAATTCGAATTTGAATGATATCTACTGATATACTGTGACATGCATTGCAATAGAACTGAAAACATAATTCATATATAGTTTCCGGTTTACTGTCAGCTAATATTACGACAGCTTGTTGCCTCTGACTGATGTATATGATTAATATTTTAATATTAGTTCCCTGGATGCCCCACCAACACATTCATCCCTTAAAAATGGTGCTATAATTTACCACCTCCCTACTGGTGACAGTAGTTCTCCTCTGCATGGTTTATAGAGTCATAAATCCCTCTTTATCACTTTGCACTTTTATCAGTTTTGCCGATTTTTCTAATTTAGGGACAACGCCTCATCCATCTTCTGTTTGAAGTTTAGACTGTATTTAGATCCATTGTAACCGAATCTGTGTGTCCAATCTCTATAAAGCCCACTCAGCTGGTGCATGAGTCACACTGCTGATACCATTAGAGGCACTGCAAGCTGCACGAGAGAAAAACTGCAGAGCTTCTTGCATTTTACATGCACGGGAAGTCTGTGCTCTCTGAAGAGTGTCAGCTACCTGTGATCCTCTTGGTTGGCTTGACAACATGGACTTGCCTCCGCAATGCCAATGCCCACCAGTTCAAAACCTGTATAAAATCAGTTTGTGAACCACATTTTATCATGCACCTTTTATTGTAAATACTTGTAAATTGTATGTAAAGAATATAACACTACATGTAAAGACATGAGTCATGGACACAGTTCATTTTAAAGCTCTTTAATCACTGTTCATGTGTTTGGCTGGAATCCCAGGGGACTTTCTGTACATCTATCTGGATTCTCATTCATGCATAGTTGCTATCCTAAATCTGGTTTACACAGTGAGCACTTTAAATGCCTAAGGGTAATGGAATGTACTGTGAAACGTATGTAAATGTTGACCTCCATTTCATAATTCAGGCTACGCATGGTCCCACTTGATGTTAGCCAGCATGAGGGCAAGCTACAAAACTGTGAAGTGACTTTTCGACTTAAATCCTCTGCATTTTATTATTTTATTTTTTGTACAATATTTTACAAAAGTTATTTTTGGTTATAGCTATTAGCAACTACTATGATATGCCCTAGCAATAGTCTTCCTAAGACATGGTATGCTGTGCTCACGCATCCAAAATGAAGGAAAATACTGTGTACATATACTAATATATGTGTAGATATATACCTGCAAATATTCTCTAATAAATCTGCAAATTGATTTTCATAATAAAAAAAATTAAAGCAAAGCTATTGTTTCCCTCCTTCAAAACATCTGATTGTAACCCCCTGTGCTAAACCTGGTTTCCATGGCAACATCACAGCTGACCCAGGTGTGGATGCTCAGATACACAAATGATGGAATTTACAAAGCAGTAATACATAAAGGCACATTCAGTAAAGCCTTAACTGTGCTGCATGCAGTCAACAATTTTATGGGACAAAAAAGACTGAATAGTCAGTGTAAAGCTGAAATCTGAAAGTGTCCTATATTTCTAGTAAGTGCTGCAGAAAGGCGTGAAATGCATGCTATAAGGCAAAAGTTGGCTAATTTAAGGAAACTAAAATAATTTTTTATAATCATTCAATATAGGTTCCAAAAGTCCAGTGCTTTCAAGAAATATATATGGGCCATTCTACAGAATTGGTGCAAACTGCTGTCCGACAACCAAAAAACACATTTAAAAAGCATTTAAGTATTCAAATTTTAGATGTTTATTAAGATCCTTCGACTATCTATTGAATCCCACAATATTTAAAATATAAGTAAGCTTAATATGTATAAAATCATAATTTATTGGGTACTTTCAATTGAGAGGTGGCTGTCCCGAACCCCTAAATTTCATCTTGTGAAAATGATACTGAAATATTTTTTTCAATTTTTTCCACTATTGTTTTTAAAAATATCTTTTTGATTTCTTTTAAAAAGTAAAAAAACTAAACAAAAAAACACACATTTATTTTATATTTTATTTTTTAAATCATGAAACTTTATGTAAAAAATTTTGTCATTTTCATGTCACTGCCAAAACAGTGTGTGTTTTAGTCCATAGGCTGAGACTGATTTTAACCACACCCCTACATTTTTGATCAGGAAATATTCTTGTGTGCCTTTCTCTCATAGCCTCTCTTTCATTGTAGATAGGTGCCATCATTTTGAGGGAAACGTGTTCAAAAGTCTGAAAATCTGTGTGTAACTTTAAGGGACGTCACTACCAAACATCTTTTTTTCTGCAACTAAGGAAACTTTTTTGGGTGTAATTCCATAAAATTTTGTTTTTATGTGTGTTCAGAACTGTGCTAGGTAACCATGCGCTGGTTATCATCTTTGAACTAGGCTCAAAAGTATCTTAAATTGTCACTGCCGAACAGTCATGACCGAAACATGCCATCATTGTTTTGGTAGTAACAAAAGGGAACACATAATCATTTATTTGGGGGAAATAAACACATTTTTTTGTACAGTTGTGCAAATCATTAGTATCTTAGTATGTTTTTGTAGTGTTTTAGAAGGCGAGTTAAAATTCTGTAATGTGATGTGGTCGCAACCAAAACATTACTGTCACTACAGAAAATGTACCGTCACGACCGAAACATGGATGTTTTGTCAAAAATAAAGTATACTGAATTATCAACTATGTCATTATAGTGTTTGGTTCAATGTATATTCAAACTAATGAATCCTTAAAGGGGCCCTATTATGGATTTTTGAAAATGACCATTCATGTAGTGTGTAACAACTCTAAGTGAATGAAAACATCCTGCAAAGTTTTAAATCTGAAAGTGCATCGTCAAAAGTAAGAGTCGACTCTAAGTCAATGAAATGAATTGTTTTTCAAAAGAGTCATAAGCCGTTTCGTTGTGATGTCAAGAGGGAACATTAGCATATTGCCCGCCCACTTGTTGCGCGCGCAGACACCAGGGAAACTTGAACATCAAACCTGCAGCTGATTCCTGTGGATACTGGGTAGCATCATGTCGAGAAGACGCTGTGCTCGACAATGTGAAGGTAAAGACAGTTTTTTTCACTGCCCAAGGACGAGCATGTGAAGAATCAGTGGTTAAAATTCATCGTTACCACAATACCACAGCAGTATAATCCTAAACTATTAGCCTACACCAAAGCCATCTTGATGTTTCTGTTCCATTCATCTGATGAGTCGTTTGAGAATCACTGAAAATGTGGTGATGTGCAAAATCTGCAAATGTAGGCCTATATTATGAGGAAATGAAACAGTTTTTTGACCTTTGATGCATGTGTAAACCTGTTGTAGGAGACTCCAAAACAACAGGAAACTTTAAAATAACATAATAGGGGCACTTTAACTTTGAAATCAGTATGATTAACTTGATGCCTTTTAGAAAGAAAGATTGGGTTCAAAATACAACAAATCTTATAAATTACACTTGAAATATTGTTAAAATTGTAATTGTTATTGATTTACCTGTGAAAACTTTTTTTTTAAAATAGCAAAACATATATTTACAAGGTAGATGTAAACAAAATATAAATTTGCATACATCAAAAAATTGTGGGGAAATACACCTTTTTTTCAAGACATTTCCAACTCTGACTTTGAACCAATTCTGTAGAGTGGCCTATATATATAACAATGATAACTTTACTAATTAAGAACAATATCAACTAGTCTATACAGTATTTAATGCAATTACATCAGAAGTAAAATATAGAAAAAATAAGAGTAATCCCTTACTTTACTCTTTCAAGGGAAAAGTAATTAAAAAAACGGTTATCATTTAATAAATGAAGTTTTATGAAACAAAGTTCGGGAGGAGCACGTTCAGGTAATCAACAAATCAGCACAAGAGGAAGCCGGTATAAAAATAGCCTTCCCTCACCTCTGTCCCATGACAGTTTCACAGCATCCCTCCACCACCCCAGGGGGAGTACTCTGGGTTCGGGCCAAATTTCGAGCTCGGAGCCCTCTCCCGGACAGCACGCCAAATACGCATAAATGACTACATCTGATTTCATGTACGTGTTAACTCGTGAATTAATAGTACTATGGCATGACAATTCAACATGAAGGGGAAAAACTCATAAGCAACAAGCAATTACCGTCTTATAGCCTTGGGTGCAAACCATATATTAATGTCAAATGTAAACTGTGTAAATGTCAAATGTAAAAAGTTGCCAATTTCTTTCTGATTCTAAACATTTGAATGATCGACTGCCTTTGTATCTCACGCAACTGCAGGGAGAGAGGAGAAAAATGGCAAGTTGAATCAAGAGCTTCACTATGATGTTTTCAGAATCAAACCAGCAGCACAGAACAAAACAATGGCTGCCATGCAGGGATAGTGCATGAATCAACTCTCCTGACTGTGATCCACTGCTTCATTCTCTTTCTCTCTCTCTCTCTCTCTCTCTCTCTCTCTCTCTCTCTCTCTCTCTCACTCTCTCCCTCTCTCTCCCCGCCTCCCAACAACTGCACCACCTCATTCCTTTCTCAGCAGTATTGCAGTTTCCATGCAGACTGTTAGATGGACTGCTGCTGTCTGAGAGAGAGAGGAGAGAAAACTGCATGACTTCAATGCATGAGAAAATTATAGAAAATATACTGCCATCAGCAAAATTTCATGTTCCAGAGGACACAATGCAATAAAGTATCTTCCATCCCCATTTACTATTAATATATCCAACTGTAAAAATACAGCAATGCTGTGCCAAGTCAAATGTTAGCACAAGTCATTTGAGACCTTTGAGAATCCAAAGGCACAATGAGAATCCTGGGGATCCTAAGGGAGGCTGTGAAGTGAAGCAGAAAGAAAAGACAAATCGTCCTCACAGTCCTTGAATAAAACAGTAGAGTGTCTCAAAGCAAACAGATAAAGGTAAACGTCTTTAACATTTACGAGCACAAAACTCAGGTGGATACATGGGTCAGTTTTTATGTATTTCATAATTAAAAATAGATTTTGTTTTAAATTTCAGATGGCTTAGTAAACAGGTAACCACAAACTCAAACCTGCTTCCTGATTGGACAGTGAATGTAAATGCAACTCCCATTGGACACTCTTTCAATATTCTGTGCTTAAAAGGGTATTATGTTAGATTAACAGTCCACTACGCGATTAGGTGCCTATAAGAAAGTCTTTTGAACTGCCACAGGGTACAGTCTCTTAAACTGCCCTGACTGCATTTTAAAAGCTTTGAAAGACCTAGTTCGGATGGGAACCGTAGGGCTTTATTATTAAGGCTGGCTGACTCTAATCAAGTGCCAAATTTGCCTGGAAGTGCAGATCCACCTACAGTAGCCTATTTCTAACACATAGGGCTTACTCAAGGAAGCAGAACACATCCCACTGAAGCCTGTATTTGCAGTTGTGTAGGCAACAATAATAGCAATGGAATAGCAATTTGCAAGGGAACTCTGAGAATTTTTTTAAAGGGATAGTTTACCAAAAGTTTACATTTTGTCATCATTTATTAAGCCTCGTGTCATTCCAAACCGGAATGACTTACTTTTCTGTGGAACATTAAAAATAACATATTTTGAGAAATGTGTCTGATTTTGTCCATACAATGGTTGTCAGTGGTAACTAAAACAGTTTGGTTTCCAACATTCTTCAAAATATCATCTTTTATTCCACAGAAGAAAGAAAGTCATAGAGGTTTGGAATGAAATGAGGGTGAGTAAATGATGACAGAATTTACAATTTTGGGTGAACTATCTCTTAAAGTATGCCACCAAGTGCTATTTCTTTAACTAGTATCTATTATGTTACTAAACTTACTATCCAATAGTATAATTTTTAATTTTACAAGTAACTACAAAGATAGCCTACCAATTAGGCTAGCATACTAGTAGGCTACTTATTCCAATAGCAACATTTCTGATGTTTTCATATATTTTCATATATATATATAAGCTACTAATCAAATAAAGATTGAATAAATATTAGAAACTTAAATAAATTGTATCAACTGAACAGTTACAAGTAGTACTGAAAATAGGTACCAGCAATTATTGAATTCAATACACATTCAAACAGTTTTGAATACAAACAATGGAATAATGACTAGCTGCTAATAAACTGCTATTTCCTAATATATAGGCCTACTGGCTTAGCTAACAGATGCTATAATTTTGGAATAAAACCTTGTAGCTTATATTGTTATAACAAACATGTAATTTATAGTTAGGCTTACTAGTGAAATTAAAAAAGGAAACTAGCAACAATTGGATTACTCCCTATAGTATTTAAAAAAAAAACATTTTTTTAAAACAAGTAGCATAGGCTACTATAACATAAACAGACCACAGTTAGTTTTAAGGTATAAATGTTAGCCTATTTGTGTGTTTTTTTTTAGAATAACAATGAAAGTGGCAGCTACAACACAAGAAGGAAAGAAAATGAAAAAATATATATATATATATGAGTATATAACTAGTAAAAATAAATCAAATATCAAAGAAAAAGATAAAGGACTTGCATATTTTGATCATTGTTAAAGACATCTTAAGTAAATAGGTAGCCTAATAATAAACAATAGCCAGCAAGCAGAAAATACAATAATCTGCGTTGATGTTAATAAAAATTGAACAAGAAGATTAATGAAATATTCATATATTTCGTCGTTCTTCTTCCATGTGTGAACAGAGTTTGAATAGCCTACTAGCGCCCTCTTGGGCCAGTAGGCTTTACTGCATACTGCGGTGCAAGACGGGATCGAGTTCGGTGCGCTCAAATGTGTTGGCTAATGAAGACTGGGTCGATGAACCGCTGCGTAAAGTGTACTTCTTAAACCGCTCGGCAGCACAATACCCCAAAAAATCCCATCGAGAAGCGAAACAGTTCACCGACGGACGCAACCAAACCCGTAGGCACCCGATGAGGGTGGAGAGGGCAGAGCTGGCGAAACTGATTGGTTTTCGATTTCAACGAAGAGCCGCCTTATTTGACTCAGAACCGACTCAGGTTTTTCCCAGGAGAGAAAAGCAAGTTTGTGTGCGAGAACGCTGTCACCGGTGGTGGGGGGACTGACTGGGTGGACACTGGTGCACGGAGGGGGTGGTGTTTGTTTGGAAGGGGGGGTAACAATCTGCGCGAACCTGGCCCTTTAAATTACCTCCACAATCACTGTAGACGAGGTGAGTATACAACAAGCTCTTATTTTCTTCCTTCCTTCAGGTTTGTAATCGAGCATCCGTTTGCTTTGCCTAAACGCCTGTGTTTTTCAACGCGTTTGCGTTAAAGACAAGGCGTGCGGCGCTCCACTCCACCGGTGTCACGAATCCAAAACCGCTTGATTTTTCTGAGCGTTGTCCGGTGGGGTGGGGAGTGGGCTTCGCATCAATAATATTTAGTACACTGTGCGTTTTATATGTCTGCTTTAAAAAACGCGAGGGCAAGATTGGCATTTCGGTGTTTGCGTGAATCAATCTTTGCGCTCTGGCTCAAACTAAAGCTTAACAGGCGAGAAGAAGCTTTCCTGCGCCTCCTGTCAACACCTTTACGCCTTATATCCTCTAATTCTGTGGCAGATATTTGCAGCGCCGGGTCATTATAGGTTTGTACATTGTATACATCGTTTGAAGGAGTCTTCAGAGCTATAGGCAAGGAGGCGTACATTGTGTACCGTTTGTCAAAATGCCCGCATTGTCTTTCCATCAGTGTGAGCAAGGCCTACCAACAGCAACAGAGCTCTGGAGCAAAATGTTGTGCGTTATGGCAGATATGCAACTGCCTGCACTTCTGCATCGTTTTGGGCTGATTTAATGTGACGATGTCATAATAAAATATTGGCTGAATGCAGTTATACTGTTCTGGACTTTACATAAAACCTCAGAAACAGCCGAGCAGCACCAGTAACAGCTCCACAGGCCTGCTTTTCCTTATTTTCATGCTGTAGTTCACTTATAAGGTTGTGCATAATTTAATTGGTACGCGCCTTTTCTTTCTATATCACTTTTCACCAAACATCTCGTTCACAGTTGCTGTACAGAATATCATCTAGTGAACCCACTGTGGCAAGGGAACAAAAAACTCCATAAGATGTTTAGGTGAACGGGGAGGTTGGACCTTGAGAAGAACCAGACTCAGCTGGGGGAGCCCAGCCTCCTACAATATATGTGCATATGACAAATATTTAGTTTACGTAAATGTAAATAAATGAGTTGCATAGTGGTAATGGTTATTACTAGTCATGTTTAATCACATTTAGATAACTTAAAGATAATGAATAATTTATAGGCAGTGGTCAGAGAAGCGTCTCTATAAAATATAATATAAAGCATTTTATTTTTTTTTTATTAAAAATGATTTATATAGCCTATATATATATATATATATATATATATATAT
The DNA here is from genome assembly GCA_026230005.1 of Gila orcuttii. NCBI lineage: Eukaryota > Metazoa > Chordata > Actinopteri > Cypriniformes > Leuciscidae > Gila > Gila orcuttii. The sequence goes on from JAPDVR010000008.1 coordinate 15,879,330, forward strand.
ATATATATATATATATATATATATGATCATACATTGTATATATAAGTTTGTGCTTTTACCTAATGAAAAATATTATTTTACATTCAACACTTCTCAACTGGTATAGTCTAATGTTCATTTTGTGCTGCGTGTCAAGAAGTGTTATTTTGTTGTCACAGTTCTCCTTCATAGGGAAACCTCAGAGTGGGTTTAAATAACTAGGTTCCCCGCAAACCGAAAGGGCAAGTAGATTCAACAGATTAAGTATTTGATTTGCTCTGGTCAATCCAATGGAATGTATTACATTTGCAGAGCTGATGTATCGCTCCTGTTTGCCTATTATAGAAAATGACCTCATGGTGAGCCATTATCACGATTTTGGCAATATTACCATACTGAGCCACAGAATTCACAGTGTGCTAGTACACAGTGCACTTGGCCTGGTTAGATTCACTACAAAGTCCAGTCTGCCATGTCTTATCAATGTATCTAATGCTCTATACTCTCCTGACAGATGCTAAATGTATTTCAGGGTGGTTATGTCACATTGTCTAAGTGCAGGTGCAAGGACCTCCTCCTTTGTATGTACAAAACATAATAATATAAAGGCACATGCCCGTAATGGTTTTGTTTTCATTCGGAACTCATGCTTTGTAAAAGAAAAGTTATTTGATCTGATAAAGTTTCTGGTAATGTGCAGAATGTGTGAATGCACTGTATGTGTATATATATATATATATATATATATATATATATATATATATATATATATATATATATATATATATATATACAGTATATATATATATATATATACAGTATATACACATTATCAGAAAAAAAATTGTGTAGTGTATATATTGATTGTATTACCAAACATACACAGTCTTTAAAATCAATTAGCTCAAGCTAATCAGATGGCTTGAAGCGACCTATATTTTCCCAGTATGAAGTCTTCCAGGGACATGAATATAATTACAGCTGGACCTGCTACTGTGCACTAATTACAGAACCGGTTCACTCACTTATTCCACAGGAACCCTAATTAAAACATACATTTCTTTTAGACAGTAGATACATTTTCTGTGTACAGTAACAGATGGTTAGTGAAATGCAGTAGGTTTATCAACTGGTCCAGCCACTTTGTTTTGCTTGGCTAGGATCATACTCAGAGCTCCACTGAATTAGATGAGATTAATAATTCATAGGTTTTGATTTTGCGCTTCACATCTCTCTCTCTCTCTCTCTCTCTCTCTCTCTCTCTCTCTCTCTCTCTCTCTCTCTCTCTCTCTCTCTCTCTCTCTCTCTCTCTCTCTCTCTCTCTCTCTCTCTCTGGTTTGTCTGGTTGGAAATATTTGTTTTGACAACATGAATAATGGTTATAGCTGGAACGCACATTATTTCACCATCTTGTGTACAACTTTGAAACTGTATGATGAAAGTGCGGCCAGTTATGATTAGACTATAATTATGTTGGGTTATTTTATTTTTAATGCAGTATTGCATATTCATAGGATTGATTAATTGTGAAATGTTTAACTATTAATACAAAAGTCCCTTAGACTAGTACATACTTTTTTAGTGTGGAATAGGATTTATTTATTTATTTATTTTTGGTCATAGTGCCATAGTGATATAATTTAAGTCAATGATATTCAACATTTAACTGGCATTAATAGTTGCAAAGAACAAGAGGATTATAAAGTAAAGGTTTTCACGATTATGATACTGTGTAAGCCAAGGTGTACCAGTTCACAGTCAGTAACCCATTTGAATATAAGGGTAGAATTTACAGTATGTTTACACTGGCTTAGATAAAGCCTGTCTGAGCATGTTTCTGTCATAATTAGAGAGGGATAAAAACAAAACCTTACAGACGGTGGTGGGCAGATTAATTCTGCGTAGCTACTAAAAGCAGAAATCAAAATTTCAATATTTCTGCTAATTCTGATTCCTAATCTGTATTATATAAAGTATATCAGTGGACACTGCCCTCTAGTGAATCAAATTGAAAAATTTAAATTCATTTTTTAACATATTAACGAACAAGTGTTTATGAATTGTGATATTATTTTTTTTTATTATTTTTTTGCTATGGTTGTGTGTGTACGTGTTGATGTGTTGTTTGTGATGTGCTTTTTAAAAAAACATTTTTTGTTCCATAGCTATTATAGCTCACTTTTTAATTGCAATATATCAGTTATTGTAGCAATACCTACTTTTATTCACATCAAATTTCAATATGGAGTAAGATTATGTAGGGATGGACCACTCAAATAGATGGTCAAATGGGTAAATAACATGTTACATTATTAATATTTTCTGGTTCCAATAAATGATTTGTGTATTGTGTTTTCTAGACAAGCAAACTTACCTGCAAGTACCTGAGCCAGCTTTGGTCTACAGCCTCTCCATCATCCAGGCAAGACAAATTCCAAATAAAAGTTATAACTAAGAATGCAGATACAGGTTATGTTTGTACTTAGCTGACAGGGATTGTTATATATTGGCATACAGGTAATCTGATGCATCTTGTCCACATGGGGGTGTCAATGTAACAATATTTAACAGATTCATGCATATACTTTCTGTTCTATACTCTCTCTGAGCTGTGTCCATAGCAACCACCCAGTCCACAGTTCAGTTTTGATCAGTGGTGTGCACAGGGGGGTGGGGGGGCTCAAGCCCCTGCCCCTGCCCCTTTTGTCTCAAAATGTATTGTGCCCCTCTCTGATAATTGTAAATAATAATACTTATTATTATTACAAATAGTATAATAGATAACAATAAACTTGTACACTATTGCCACTTACAATAATAATACAAAGAAATATTTTGGCGGAGATGAAGTGGTAGGCGGAGTTTCCTTTGCAGCGCTATGTACGCAGCAGTCTTCAAACTACAGGAGCAGCAGGTAACGTTAAGCTAATATGGAAAAGTTACATTTATTCTACCATGCTACGGTAAAAATTGCGGCAGCATGCGAGTTAGGCTTAACTAAAATAAAAGTATAACTCGATTTCAGCCGCATTCTGAGTCTGACAATGTCATTCGTTTTTATCCAAGGCAAGTGTTATTAGCCTGGGGAAATACATCTAGTGAAATGAAATCTTAAGTCCATGTCCAACTCTTAAATTGTAAGGAATTTATATCTTTGATTTCATAGTAACACTTTACAATAAGGTTAATTTGTTTATTATTCATGTATTAACTAACATGAACTAACCATGAGCAACACATTTGTTACTGTATCTGTTAATCTTAGTTAATAATGATTAATGTTTGGTTATTTCACAGTCAGTGCATTAACTAATGTTAACAAATACAACTTTTGATTTTAATAATGTTTTAGTAAATGCTGAAATTAATATTAACTAAGATTAATAAATGCTGTAGAAGTGCAGTTCATTATTAGTTCATGTTAACAAATTTAACTAATGAAACCTTATTGTAAAGTGGTACTGATTTCATGATTGCTAACACTATGAATATAATACATACATAAAATGTACAACAACAAAGCTAAACATGAATTCCTCATAATTACCTTCTTGATTCTCACTGTTTTGTTTGGTAAAGTAAATAATATTTAGTAATATTATAATAATTTCCCTATTTTTGTTTGATGCGTTATGCATTCTAATTGTATCAACATCTTTTCATTGAATGCCAAGGAAATAAAGGATAAAAAGAAAAGAAAAAACAAGGAACTCTTCTTTTCTTTTTTTTTTTGCTTTTTTTTGCTTTTTTTGTGCCCTTTTTGGTCCTTCCACCCCTTCCCCTGAGGAGTTCTGTGCACGCCACTGGTTTTGATAATAGAGATAGATGCAAATAAACGCACATTATTTCACCATCTCGTGTACAACTTTGAAACTCTATGATGAAAGTGCGGCCAGTTATGATTAGACTATAATTATGTTGGGTAATTTTATTTTTAATGCAATATTGCATATTCATAGGATTGATTAATTGTGAAATGTTAAACTATTAATGCAAAACTCCCTTAGACTAGTACATACTTTTTTAGTGTGGAATAGGATTTATTTATTTATTTATTTTTGGCCATAGTGATATAATTTAAGTCAATGATATTCAACATTTAATTGGCATTAATAGTTGCAAAGAACAAGAGGATTATAAAGTAAAGGTTTTCACGATTATGATACTGTGTAAGCCAAGGTGTACCAGTTCACAGTCAGTAACCCATTTGAATATAAGGGTAGAATTTACAGTATGTTTACACTGGCTTAGATAAAGCCTGTCTGAGCATGTTTCTGTCATGATTAGAGAGGGATAAAAACAAAACCTTACAGATGGTGGTGGGCAGATTAATTCTGCGTAGCTACTAAAAGCAGATCAAAATTTCAATAATTCTGCTAATTCTGATTCCTAATCTCATTGTGGTTCAGTGCTGATATATAGACAGTCCATGTGTGCATGCTTCTAAATTGCATATTGCTTGTCATTTTGTTTTTAGAAATCAAACAATGAAAGGAGAGCTACAATAATTTTGAATTTGCATTGTTAGCCATACTTCAACTGCATTTTTTTTGTATGTATAGCTACAAGTTTTTGTTTGTAGAATCAGGGTACGTTTACAGGACAATGATGTACTAAAAACAGAAAAGTTTTTCTTTTACGTTTTTCGCGTAAAGACGACACTGTTGTCAAAACGATCCCCATTCACATCGATCTACAAAAATGACTAAAAAATGTTGTATTATTCATGCCAGGTCAGTAGATGGCGATGTCACTTGGTAAGGAAAAACTACGCGGCTATAGACTGAAGATGTAATACGCATGAGCATTTTGTAGTTTACACAGAGATTATAATTGTTTTCAAAAACTTGCACTTTGAAACCCCCTTTTCAAAAGTTTGCGTTTTCAGGCCCCCAAAATGCCATTGTCGTGTAAATGAACAGCCAAAACGCTTAAAAAGTTTCGGTGTCGTGTAAATGCCTCCTCAGAAAACTTTTATTGCTATCATGCACATTAATGATTACCAGTCACCAGTTTTCCTTAGGTTTTATTTGTTTTGGAATAATGAAATAGGCCATAAAACGAACCACTAGCAGGTAGTTGTTTTTAAAATAGACTTAGAAACAACGAACATTGTGTATACTTGATTCTACTTCATGAGTGTGATCCTTGCAGTTTGGTTGGCTTGGTTTGTCTGGTCCGGATAAAATGTGTAAAGTAGTAAAGACAGCCGCAGGAATCCCTCCGTCAGAAACACAAACGATCTGCTGCGAAGAGACGCGGCTCTGATGCCTGAACCTTTTCACATTTCCATGTTTCTCAGAAGCAGAAGTCGTCATAGTTGGGTAAACAGTATAGCGGTGAATGAGAGACTACATAACATATATTTTTGTGTTCTAATTTGCTCAAATAGCAAAAGAAAAACTCCACAATAGTCTTTTCACAACTTTCAAAAAGAGGAAAAAAATAGAGAGAGATTCATAACGGCAGTTAGAAGAGAGAAAGATAGCAACTTTACACAGCCGCTGCATTAGAAACACCTTCACAGCAGCATTAACTATTTTTTTTGTAATTTGATGCTAAGGTAATATAATAAGTATAGTGTTACAAATGTACATAAATTAAAAAAAAATTAAATATAAAAAACTTTGCAGGATTTACGATGCTGATGACAGTTAAAACGCATCATCCAGAGTCTATGAAAATAGTCCATAGATATATAAAATTATTTAAAAAAAAAAACAAATTACTGAACCCAAACTTTAGAGTGTATATTGTTACAAAATATTTCTATTTTAAATAAATGCTGTTCTTTTTTAACTTTTTATTCATCAAAGAATCCTGAAAAAAAATATTACGCAGCACAACATTGTTAATAAATCAGCATATTAAAATGATTTCTGAAGGATCATGTGACAATGAAGACTGGAGTAATGGCTGATGAAAATTCTGCTTTTTATCACAGAAATAAATTATATTTTAAATTTTATAATAGAAAACCATTATTTAAAATTGTAATAATATTTCACAATATTACTGTTCTTTCTGTATTTTTGATCAAATAAATGCAGGCTTGATGAGCATAAGAGACTTCTTTCAAAAACATTAAAAATAGGAATGTTTCCAAACGTTTGACCTGTACTGTATATATAATTTGGTCCTAATATCTTGAAAATCTTTACAGTAAATTTGCATTTGTAAATTCACATTTAACAAACATTTTTTGGAATATGCTAATATTATATAAATACCATCCACAGAGTTCAGTAGTCATGGATAAAGAGTGCCACATATATACTACACCACAGAGTGGCAGTATAGGACTTCACTGCAGAGGCTCTGCTTTTGTTTTCCACTGTGATTCCATCTCTAGTTACGTCCTGCTCGGTCTAGACGGGACAAAACCCCTGACCAGATTCCTGCCGTCTTGCGTCAGCTGACTGACTCACAGACTGTGGGGGGAAAGTATGGGGTCCCGTTTGGAAACAACATGCTTCAGGGAAAACACCTTCCGAGACTTCAGTCTGAATTTTACACAAACACGGTGTCTCTTTTTTTTTCTAGAGATGACTTTTTTGAGGCAGACAGGAAATATACTGTAGGGACTGTGGTAATTTCTGTTTTTGCCATCCGGTGACTAGACGCCTGTCAGTGACTGATAGACTGTCGTTCATGCATTTCTTGCTCGGACTTACAGACTAAACAATGAGCTATTGAATAATTCCATATGGAACATGGAACATAGCAACTCTCCAGCTACCATGTGATATAATACATGCAGTAAATTCAATTTTAGCTTTTCAGAATGCTCAAAATATGAGAAAGGGCAGTGCTGAAAATAGCTAGAACCTGTGATAGATTTTGTAATGTTTTGCAAGGTTGTTATTCAAACAGATGGATGTGTGGTGAATACCCCACACTTAAGTCCTTTACTCTGTCTGTGTTGTGAAAGAGCTGAGCGTGTTATGGAAGGCTTGGCGAGAGAAACAGTTCAAAAAGTGCTGGGTCATGATGACTGTGCTATTTATGTAGTGAGCTTTCAAAATATGAGTCAGCACCTCAGCTTTTTTCCTCCCCGTTTCCAGCAGAGTGGATGAAAAACTGACTAACTGACATGCACATCATTTCATATTCCTCAGGTACATGCCATGTGCCGGTAATTGTTGCATAACGAGTCGGTTGTGGGTCTCTTGGGATTTCACTCAACTTGTAACAGCTTATATCACATCCCTGAAGCAGCCTCACATGGCACGATTATGTAGCAGGTTTTATAGTGTGCTATATAATAGGTTTGCATTAGGGATGCAACGATACCATTTTTTCAGAATCGATCCGATCCGATCCCAAAAATTCTGAGTATCGGCCGATATCGATCCGATACCAGTGCAGTTTTTTTTTTTAAATCAAGTAGAATTTCTATAACTCTGTGTTGAACTGATAATCACTATTTTGTGTGTTAAACACAATCTACTTAATACAGACAACTTCATTATAAAGAAAATCAACAACAACAAAAAAATATATATAATGATAATCTGACATAAATGCTATTATAAACTAGATTAGTGCAGTGGTTCTCAATCGTGGTCCTGGGGACCCACAGCTCTGCACAGTTTGTATGTCTCCCTCATTTAACACACCTGATTCAGATCATCAGCTCGTTAGGAAAGAGCTCTATGAACTGAACTGGCTGTGTCAGATGAAGGAGACATATAAAATGTGCAGAGCAGTGGGTCCCCAGGACCAGGATTGTGAACCACTGGATTAGTGGATAATTCAGCAGTAAAATTTAGTCTAGGAAAATCACAATAATTGTATAAAATCTGAACATTTAGTGAAAAAAAAAAGTTTAGTGGGGAAAAAATTAGAGACATTAAGTGTAACACTAAATCTGGTAAAACACGTTGTAAAATACATTCATGAAAAACAAGATAACAAAAATCAAAAATATCAATTATTTTATATATAGCCTCCTATATATATATTTTTTAAATACATTTTTTAAATGTATAGCACAGCTGTTTAATGAGGTAGCAACATATGATAGATAGGACAGAACAATAACTGCTATTAATAATCTTTCATTGCGTCACTGTATTATGATATGAAAGTCTCCAATACAGTGCGGCTCAAAGCGCTTATGCGCATCCCGAGCGCAGAATGATGCGCTTGAAGCAACACAGAGTCACAGTGCGCAGCGCGTCGAGTCCGCATTGAAAAGTTTAAAGCACAAAGAAAATACACATTAATGCGTAGTCTATTATACAGTATCTATCTATGCAATATTTTTTCAGCATTTTCTTTTAACAGTTTTAAATTTCAGTAACTGTGCACGTGAAGAACAAATAGTGCTTTGACTTTACTGCAGTGTTGTGATCTAGACACCCGGTAGAAAGTAACATGATTAAGGTACAGCAATAAAGTCCAGCAAGATAAAGTTTTATGCGAAACCATAGACCTTTATCTACAGATCAAGTATAATAATAGTAACATTGAATCATCTTACAGAGAGTTTCATCGTGTTAACTGTCGTAACCGAACGCGACGCGCTGTTTAAATGCTGAATGGAGAATGATTGACAGCCACAGCTGAGGGAAACGTTTACATGAGCTTGAATTTAACGACTTAAATATTCATTTCTATCTCACATTATACTATATAATGGCTTCAGAACACTTATAATATTGTGCAAGAAAACTCATGGTGTTTTATAATGTTTGTGTGCGTTTTGTGGGGCTTAACAACACCACTGAATAGTAAACGCACAATATCGGATTTGGATCGGCCTCGTCTGACCGATACCCGATCCGGCAAAAATGGCAGTATCGGAGCCGATACCGATACTGAGTATCGGATCGGTGCATCCCAAGTTTGCATCTAAGACAAAGAGTAGCATGCCAAGTGCTGGAGATGCAAGCATCTTATCCAAGCAGCTCATCCAAAAATAATGACTAATATGTGTGATTTGGATTCTGTAGCATTAAGAGTCCGTTGTTCTGTTCACCACTGCCTCTCACAATCTCCTCGGCATTTAGTAATCCCTATTCAGCTCGACAGTTGGCCGCATTCCTGCTGCTCTGTACTCGCTTTCATTTTTGTCGTTGAAAGGGGAATGTGAGTAACGGTTGCTGATGCACTCCCTCCTCCTGCCTCTCATGCTGCGCTCACATACTCCCCAGCATATAGATCAGTCTCCCACTCTCACCTACATGTGCGGCCCACTCTAGCTCATGCATCACATACTACTAGCTCACTACCGCCTCCATCACTCCTCCTTCTATATGGTGTTTAAGTAGGCAAAATACGTTGCTATGCACATTTGCAGGGATCTCATAGTTGCATTATTAACAGTGAGACTAATATAACATTACTTTCTGTAACATTATTACTTTTAAGTCACATTTATGCATTAAGCACTAGCAGATGCTTTTGTAGGAGCATAATGGGATTTGTCACAGAGCCAACCCTAATAAAAACTAAGCTTCATAAAATTATAATAAAAATATAATAATAATGATAAACATGATGCATTATCTTATTTAAGTGTTATATTAATTATTATCATAAAGCATTTATTGTGGAATAGTTATAAACAGGAATGTGTAGTAGCAGTATGCTAGTATTTCGATAAAGTGTTACAGCAAATAATTGAATATTTCCTGTCATAACTTGCCCCAGGCTCTGTTTGCATTGCAAAAAATAATTTGCATGGAAGGTTTCATCCATGTCTGTGCTACACTTCTGATTAGAGGAAAGACGCATAGTTTGAATAGCTTTAAGTTCCAATGAACTACTGAAGCGCTGCAGGAATGCCGCTCTCATTTGTAATTCTCTTTACTGTTTCTCTTACTGGAATTTTATTCATTCTTTCTTTGTAAAACTAAAGCTTAGCCAGTTGTTAGTTTTTGTTTGATTTGGTTTGCACAACCGAAAGGAATCGTCCAGGAGGTGCATTATATGTTCAAAGTTGATTATTACATTAGAAACATAACAAACTGTTTTTATCCTATTATTCTCTCCATGTTCTAGCTGATTTGATAGCATAATCAGTGTTTTAAATGTCTTGTCTGGTGTACTAGCTTTAAGCTACTGTCTGTCCTGCTTTCTAATCCTTTATGTAAGGATTCTGCAGCATCATTGAACTCAAAGTTCCTAAGCATTCATGTTGCTATCTGTTACCTTTCCGAGTAAGCCAGCTGTATAATGCGCAAGCCAGCTGATATCCAAATATAGGAACACAGGCTGTTTGTTAGTGTTTCACTGTTCATGTGAATTCGGAACTGTTTTGCATTATGCTGCATGTTACGAGCATGGGGAATGTTCAAAATTGCATACCATCATAAATTGTAACTCGTTCTGCATTATGTTTAGCATACTGTATGCATAGAATGCCTGGATTTACAATACATGCCAAAATGTGCATACAACCCATGCAATACTGTATCCCACAATGCAATGTGCTTGGCTTGACCTTCCACTGCTAGTGTAGCAAAGTGAAAGTGATGTCAGCTGTTATTTATGTATTAATATATATTTTCTTTCTCATTATTGGATCAGGTTGCATTGAGTTCAGACATTTGGAGACAAAAAAGGGGAAAATGTATAAAAATATTATTAGTGTTAAGTATTATTAATAATTAATCTTACTTTTATTGTAAATGTAATTAATACATTTAAATGAATGTATTTATATAATAATATAATATTAAAATGTATATAATCTAAATTTATATTGTTTTATTTATTCTTATTCTCTACATTAAAATAACAAGTAATACATAGTATAATTTACTGTATTAGGTATATTAATTATTATTAAATATTTATTGTTGGATACGGTTTCATGTGCTATTTCATACAAAAAGCAGGATACAGTATGTACAGTAAACAGTATGACAGTATCTGTCCAGCACAGATGAACCTCTGACCTGACCAAAGCTCAGGTTACTCTTGCAGTGTCTGTCAGGGAAATTTCCTCAGCCGGTTAAAATCAGTTGTGAATTTGTAATTGAGGTTAAAAGTGATCATAGAATCCCTTATGAATGCAAACTTTCTCACATTTGAGGCGTTTAAAAATGAGATTGAAAATTTCACAGGTGTGCCGAGGCTAGTTATGCAGCGGGAGATATTGCGGTGACTAACCCGTGACCATTGGCACACGAGACTCAACTTTGACCCAAGTCTGACACAAGTTGACCCTTCCCTTGACTAGACGAGGGAATCCTGGCTGAGTGCACACTCTCCCCACCAGAGCACAGTCATGGGTACGGGGTGCTGCAACTGACACCTGGATGTTTTGCCACCAACACACTTTTCAGTCCCACGGCCAAACACTTGAAACAACAAACTTTCTTGTATGGCTCTCTTATATGAAATTACTAATCATACTCCTTTTCTTTTCAGCACCTTTATAGGCTGGGCAGATATGTTGTTGAGGTGATAAATCCAGTTTTTCCTTTCGTACTTAAGCAAGGAGGTTAAGCTCCCAGAGCGTGACTGACCTAATTTAAGGGCCTTTCCACACTCTGTGCATGTGGAAGATTTGAGGGAAGAGGTGTGGCTTCCCAACACTGGGTCCTGTCCTGCAATCCAGGGCCAAAGGTTTAGCACTCATACATAAATACTCAGGAAAAAACTGTTTTCATGGGTTTCAGTTTGATCTGGGGCTGCATGATTGATATATATATATATATATATATATATTTTTTTTTTCTCTCCTTGAGTAATTGCAAAATTATTAATTTATAATAATTTTGTATTTAATTAAAATATTTTACAAATACATTTAATAATTTACTAGTTATTTAGTATTACATTTAATTTATTATTCATACATTTAAATTTAAATTGAAAGAATACTTTATGATAACAAATTATGATCATTTAATTTATTTCTGCATTGTTTCATTGCCGTTTTCTTTATCACTTTTATCATTGTCATTTTTATAGTTAATTGTGCAGCCCTAGTTTGATCAATGCAAAATGCAAGAGAAAGGACATTTAATTTAAGATAGAATAGGTCAGTATCATGCATTTGAGAAAAGAAACAGCATTGTAGGCACTTGACCAGGCCTTTACAGGTAGTTCTGCAATAAAGGAAGCGGCTCTAAGACTGTTTGTCATTTGTTTACATGCTTCAGGTCAAGGAAATGTGTTGCATACACAATAAAATGTGTATTGACTTTTTTTTAATAACATTTACTGGAAGAGTTTTTTTCTGACTGCATTCAACAACAAAAATACTTCACACCTAGTCACCTGTCCTGATAACATATCTAATTGGATCAACCTAGCAGCCTTTCCACAGGTCCTTTGCATGTAAAGAGTCCTGGTTCCCTGTGCTCTACCACATGCACCCGCCTGTTTGGATAGAGAAGTCAGTTACACCCTTTGCACTGAGGGTGGCTTGTTTGGGAAAGCAGGAGTGAGGTTTGACACCTGTGCAGCTGATATCTGCAACAGCCCTTCTCAGCGGGAGTCCGATGGGGACCAGGTCAGAAATCCTCTGCCATGCATGTGAACCGCCTGCTTTACCCAGTTTCACGACAGAGGTGTGAAACGGCCTGCCGTATATCTCCCTAATGCCCTGCTGTTTTAGGTAGCGACAGACGCAGAGAGCGACCCTAGACCGACTCTAAACATTCCGTCTCATTCTCTTTCTCCCCCCTGGTCACCATTTATAAAACTGTGTGACATTAGTGAATGGTCACTTTATTAAAGCTGCCTCCATTCCTGCCGTAGTAATTATCAAGATTTGTCTCCATTACAAGTCATGTGCAATTGATTCCACGTGCTTCAGTTAGGAAACGTCTTTCGTACAATAATGACTTGTTCTACCTAAGTGTAGGCATTTCAATCATTTTGTGACTTATAGTTGACTACATGACAGATAAATCAGTTACTCTGGAATGGGAACTGTGCTATTTGTTGGTCCATGTACACATGCGTGAGATGGATGCTTTTCGAAAGGTACAAAAACAATGAACTCTCTGCTAACTTAATAAAAAAGTCTAGGTAAATGACAGTAATTATAATAATCTTGCACCGCTATTGTTGTCGTGATTTGTTTTACTGGAGTCGCCATAAGCATCGCTAGCATTTAGAAGATATGGATTATTATGGAAATTATTCTTCCTTTATGTTGATTGTACAATAATTTAGGATTCAATGTGTAGATACATTTGCATAATTTGTGCACATCAGTGTTACTTTAGTATTATTTATATACTATTATATTTATTAATATTTTGAATTCGCTTTCATTTGAATATTTTGTTTTCCTTCTAATTTTTAGTTTATTTTTTAGTAATTTTGCAGTATGCTTGATATTTTTATTAGTTAATACTATTATATGTTAGTTATTAAATATTTATTTTTATTTAAGTTTTAGTAATTTTGGTACTCCAACTTTTTTTTTTTTAGTTTTTCATTTAATATTTACTATTTTATTTCAGCTTTATTTCAATTAATGAAAACAATGTTTAATAGTTTCAGTTAACTCTTTCCTTATCAGTGGTTTTTAAAATAGTTTTAGTTTTAGTTAACTCTTTCCCTGTCAGCGTTTTTTTTTTAAGTTGCCAGCCAGCACCAGCATTTGATAATTTTCACAACATTTTCATGGCCACCATATTATTTTGTTGAATGAATATCTGAACATGCAATATGTCAAAGAAAGAACAGAGCCTCTGCTTTTAAACAAAAAAGCAAACACACATTTATTCTGAGAAAATCTTGTTTTTCTCATAGACTACGTCCGGATAAAAACGATGATCAAAACAGTTTTGATTTATATGCCGTTTAATGTTTGATGATTGCGTTAGCTTACATGTGCGTAAGCAATGCTTCGATCGCTTGTTTCTGCTGCTTCTTCGCCTGTGTTTTGATCCAGAGATTCTATACTCTTTCAGAAGATGCGTAATAGCACCCCCCCTACCGTATAGCAGTGAAAACATGGATCGCCGAAAATTTTTGTCAATGGCGGGGAAGCGTTGTGTCATAAATGATGGAAAATTCCGTCTATGGCGAGGAAATAGTTAACAATAATATCACTGGTGTACATAAAACCATGGGGTTTATTAGTTCTTTTTTATTATCGATTAAAAAAAAATCGTATAAAAAAAAGTTATCTTAAAAAAAAATCTTAAGACCCTCCGTTTGTCTGTTCAGTTGTAGTTTGTGGGTTCTCCTGGCATTGGATTACCCTCAACTGTTTGTAAATTATGTAATCATCACCAAGTCATCATGTGTGCTTAAAAATCACAAATCACCTGTGCATGTTTACAATAGGAGAATGCAACGAGTAGGCCAAGCTGCAATAAAGCACTAAGAGTTTGTTGTCTATGACCATGCCATAGTCATTGAAGAGGTCTGTATTTATATTTGAAGAAGGAAGGGAGAACATTAGCTGAACCGCGTGTTGAACCATGCTAATTTGTCTCTTGTTTCTATACATGGAGCTCGGGGGAGATGCGTGTAATGTGCGTCATGGAGAGCAGATTCAAGTAAAGCGATACAGCGGTCAGCAGGGGAGGGTGTCAACAGAACTTTGGCACTTGTGAGATGTCACAGAGGTCATTACAAAGGTCATCTAGTGTGGTGTTTGGAGAGCTAGACAAGCTCTGTGGGCACTGCAGAAAAGCACGGTCACTTCCTGGAGTTATAATATCAGATTAAAGAGAAAGAGGAAGGGTTTCCCAGAAAGAATGCAATACTCTGGATCAAAGATGAAACTGGCCTTTCTTGTAGCCTTGGACAGTTTGTATAGTCATAAATTATACTAAGCCTTTTGCAGGTGTTCTGCACAGGGGCGCTGTAACGGGGTTGGGACGATTCCAGGTAGTTTTTGGACATATATTTCATTGTGCATATTTAAAAAAAATATTTTAATTAGCTTTTTCTGTTATATTTTTAACATTTTGTCAGAACCTCTACTAAATTAAAAAGTTATTTTATTTATTTGAAAAAAAAAAAAAAGATTCTCAATTTATCCAGAATCGTGCAGCTCTAATGCATTTTCATACTGTACATTAAAAATGTTGTGATGTGTAAGTTAAACTTAAAATTGTTTAAAATGATTGATTTTATTGACCATGACATGAAATTCATTTTTGGCTTACCAGCATCTGACAACTTTTATATCGTCGTGCATTGTTAATCTATCCGACTAAGTAGTGTCATATTTACATTTGAGTGATGGGATGATGTCATTCCTTTGAAGTCTGCATGAACCGAAAATTGCGATCATCTTTTCTTCTGAGTTATCCGAGTGAAATGGCATCTTAAAAGCAAAGAAATGTTGGGCAGGACCTTATTTTTCTATCGGGAATTGATTGGATCATTGGATTGTTGTTGTTTGCTAATTGCTGCTGGAGGGGAGGGATTATTCTCTCGCCCCCATGAAGAGATTGTGAAGGGAAAGTGAAGTTGATGTTTTTGTTAAAAGATTGATAGGGCACATAAATTTAAAAAAAATATATGTGCACAGTTTAATTATGCTAAACACAATATTCCATAAAAAATACGAATTTTCAGTTTTGATTTCATGGTGACTAAGTTATCGGTGTTCCCAACAGTGCTGTAGTTTTATCAGAGGGTAAAAGAGGAAAGACATTCTCAGTGCTCTTGCGTCACAGGCTGCCTTGACCGCAAATGTCTCGCGTCATCTCAAATATCTCCCAACCTCCACGCATGTACATTCCCACAAGGACAGACCCAACCACGCTGTCCCATCTAAGTCTCTTTCAGTCCAAACACAGTGTCTCCGTAGCTGGCACAGCTCTGAAAGACATTGAGGAGAACATGGCTATTATTTCCTCCACGCGTCGTCCTTATCCACAGCTCAAAATGATACATGTGTCATATTTGCTAAACATGTTGCAGACTTTCCAGTGTAAACGGCTGCTGACTTCAAGGAGCTGGAAAACAGACAGAATGCTATATTTGGTAATGGGCAAGTCAACTCCAGAATCCCCCAGATAAGAGCCAATCATACTTACTGTAAGCTGCGTTGCACCCCTAGGAGTTCCCCATTTCCGTCTATTCAGCTTCCTTTGCCCTTATAAGGAAGCGGACCGGGGGAGGAAGTCTGTTGTTGTGAAAGAGGCTGGTTAGTCACTTTCTCTGTTCTGCCCTGTATGCTTGTTTACTGTCTGATTACAATGGTTAATTACTATGCACCTGGCTCTGATTCCAACCTCAAAGGCCTTGTTTGTGCCCAATGTGCACACACATCATGCTAGAACCACATGTTTGCATGAGTGACCCTGTGAGTAAACCAAGTCTCCCACTTCTAGAGTCACTCAATCACAAAGGGTCTGACCGCCTAACATTCTCCTGGAGGTCAGTGAATCATGAAAAGGCTGTTATGATTTGTGCCATTTCGTAAATACCCAATTCTTAGAATAGGATGTGTATTTTTTTTTTGGTTCCACTGCAGATGTTTATCAGCTCATGCACCTTCCTGAGTCACGTAGAGTTTCTCGCGTTTCTAGATCCGGTTTTGGTGCAATCTAATATTTGGTCAAGTATGCTTCAGTTTCTTTCCATCCATCCATGACTGGAAAAAAATTCACCTATGAAGTAGATGCAGAGAGGACATGGCTCTCCCACACAGGCTTTTTGTGTTTTGACTAGATGCACTTCCTGACCTCATCCTCCTGTCACCTTCATTTCAGGTTTTGTAGGGGCACGGTTATCGTTAATTTTTCCTCCTGCTCAGTTTTAACCTCAACCTCACTTTGGCGAGTTGTAAAAATAGGGGCCTCCTCCCAAGGCACTAGAGAAACATCTTTCTGTGCTTTTCTGGCATTAACTGCCTGTTTTTCCAGACACGGGGCGTTGTGCATATTCAACCTTGCATCTGTTTTCAGTATCTGTCATTTGTAGAGTGAACCTTTCACTGTGCAATTTGACAGAAGCTGTCGGTTTCCATGTTTTTGCATACAAGTTCACTTTCTGATTGTAAGTTAAAAAAAATTAAGCATATTGCATATATCGGTTAGTTAGTTAGTTTGGCATACATAGGGCCTTGCTCTCTTTTAGTGTCTATTTCCATTCTATTTCTGCTGATCTAAGAGCATATTCCAAATGGTTTTAATCTGCAAAATGATAATGCCGACACTGATAACGATGTAAATCAAACGCTTTGTCTTTGGCCTCTAAATAAAGTTTTTTTTTTTTTTTGGTGTGTGTGTAATAAATTTGCTTTTCTTGTTGAACTTTGATCAATTAAATCCATTAAAAAAGACATTTATAATGTTATAGAAGATTTCTTATAAATACTTCAAATAAATTTCAAATAACTGCTGTTCTTCTGAACTTTGTTCATCAAAAAAGGTATCATGTTTCATCATAATAAGAAATGTTTCATGAGAACCAAATCAAGCAATATTAGAATGATTTCTGAAGGATCATGTGACACTGAAGTCTGGAGTAATGATGCTAAAAATTCAGCTTTGCCATCACAGGAATAAATTACTTTAAATATATTTGTATTATATTAGAAAACTTATGTTTTAAAATGCATCAAAGATTCACAATATTTCTGTTTTACTGTATTTTGGATCAAATAAATTTGAGCGTAAGAGACCAAGCTAAAAGAAAAAGGCCAAGCTCAAAATGCAACATTCAGTTTTTTGCTCCATCTCTTTATACACCAATGGACCTACAAATGTTGAAGACCCCTGTTTTAAAATATGTTCACTAGCATGTTGCATTAAGTATCCCATTAAGAGTATTTATGGCTTACATGTGTTGTGAAAGGAAAACTGGATTTGTGGTCACAATAGCTTCTTGTAACGTTCAACACAAATTGCATCGGACCGCATTCCTACAACTCCTCTGAACATTTAAACAAATGCTTAAGGAATTCATTAGCAACCATTTTTCACTGTATGACCATTTAAAGTTATTATCATAAAGTGGCTTGACTTGAGCTAGTCAGGAATTTTCAAATCTCTCTTTTGTTCGCCTTTTTGTCAAACAAGTTTTTAACAGGGTGGTGTAGGTACCACGGAGTGATGCACACACCGGCAATGCCAGCTCCACCTGTCTGATCAAACTTTTCAGTGGGGTGTTGGAGATGTTGCACCGGTGCCTGACCTCAAGAGTTCAACATAGTCATCATTATAATTCATTTGTAAGCTCATTATATTGATGCTTGGAGACTTTTTATAAACAAAAGGCCACTGAGAACAGTTCCATAATGCTCATTTTTACAGTATCGGGTCTTTGTATTTCTGCATGGCCCATGTGTCTGCCAGGACTGTATCAGTAATTGTTCTGCAGGGAACACGTTGTATAAGCCTGTCCAAACAATTTCCACCCACTTCAGTCATTTGTACCTCTGTCTATTTTTCTGTCTGCCTGGTCATGAGTCTGTCCGTCTCGGTGTCTCTCTACAGATCCGTCCCCACTGGTCACACCCAGACACACAGGCACAAGCACACAAATGTTCTGTGACCCCTCTGTGCACATACATGCTGACGTGAGCAAACACTCCCTCACTTGATCTCAGCTGGGAGATGAGAAATCCCATTCATTTCCTCTCGTTTTCCTTCCATGCCCCTCATTTCCCTCCCCTTCAAGTGTGCTGCTATGTTGGAAAGTCCTGTAAGCTGAGGAAAACACTTCTGGCATTTCTGTTGGCAGCTGATCAAGCTGTATGTGTTTTCTTGTAAGAAGCTTTGCAGCAGCTGACTGAGCCTGTCAGTTTCGGCGAAGGGTGTGGAATGTAACAGTCATTTGGAGTCAATTGTTTAGCACGGCTACATTTTGATCTTGCCATGAATTCCCTGCTCTTATAGTGTGCATAAAATATAGTGTAATTTTTTGAACAGGTTTTTTATAGAGTTATACTATCCCTGTAGAGGGCTCGACAATAAGGACTGCCCTATGCCCTGTGGCCAGCGTAAAAGTTTGTCATTTTTTAAGCCTTTCCAGTTTAAATATTCAAGCGCAAAATGACATGAAAGAGAACTCGATTCAGTACCCATGCGCTGTGTGAGAAGTTTTGTGTGTGCAACAGACGTCCGAAGCATGCACACAAAAATTGATGCTGCCACTTTGGCTTACGTATAATAGGGATGTGCAAAACTTCATATTTTCAACATTGACTACTAGTTGGTGGTTAGCCTGCTTTTTGTCCATGTATGTTAGCATTGAGGCAAATCAGTTTGCTAGTGTTGACAGGAAACTGACCAAAAATACTGATGACTCATACTGTACTACACAGATTTTTGATTTTCTGCTTTCTAGCTTATCTCTTGACACTTTGTAATCATTTATATATTATATATATATAAATATTATTATTTTTATTTTATTTTTCTTAAATAAATGCAGCCTTGGTGAGTATAAGGGAGAAAAAAATGCACTGACCCCAAACTTTTGCACAGTACATTAAACATCAGCTTTAGTTCACGAATGGCCATAGTGTTTACTGCTGCTCATTGAAAAGATGATGAATTTGATTGCATTTTTGTTCTAAGCTATTTTAAATATTATTATAACTCCTTGTTTAAGTACAGCATAAACTGGTATTAGCAATGATGGAGCAGCTATTATTTGCACATGCTTAAGTAATGAGCAGGCACAAATTCCAGTGGCCTGAATAATCACCCAGGCTCAAATTTTCTTTTGATTGTCGGTATGAGGCATCTTTCCCTGCCAGGCTCGAAGGACCGTTGGTCAGGTTTTGTTGACGGCCAGAACACTCTCTATTTTCTTCTCTCTTCCCCCTCTTTTCCTCCCTCACTCTCCTTGTTTAGAACAGTCATATACGGTATTCCCGCCGAGCACTCAAAGAGCGGGAATGTAGGAAGCATCTGGAGCCTGGTGAGATTACTGAGAGAGCCGGCACGTTGCCACCAGGTGTCCGTTAGAGGCAAGGGCTTTTTGATTTAACACTACCGCTTGATTGTGAAGCTGGCGGGAACTGAACTCAAGAAAAACGTCTGCCTGCAATGCTGCACATATCAGAACAGACTGTGACCAAACAGAATGATGCATACTTCGGATTCTCACTTGACCACCGTTTACATGCTGCATCCTTGATTTATCAGTGCTTTTTGCTTTTTAGATGCTTCAGGGACATTTCAAATGGGTTAGAAGCATGCATAATTATTTTGCTAACATTAGCTAATGCGTTAGATATCATGAACAATAAACAATGAATTTAAAAATGCATTAGTGTATATATAAAAATGAACATTTACCTAGATGTAAAAGTGTTGTTCAGTCAGCGTTAGTTAACTAATTTCAATTCATTAAAACGTATCTATTTACTGAATACGTTTTTATTATTGTTGAATATGCAACACCTCAATGTGGCTGAAAATGGAGCATAGGGACTCAAGGGTGGGGTGCAGTTTTCCAGTGCCCCTTCCTCTTCCTCACTGGATCAGAATTCCACAGAGTGGAGAAAGAGATGCCTGTTTTAGAGACTCTCCACAGTTATGCGAAAGAGCATGGTTTGATTGCACGTGAGCCTAATTTCAGCTCAGAGAGAGAGGGAGAGAGAGAGAGAGAATGAGAATGAGAATGAGCTGTGTGTGTGTGTGTGTGTGTGTGTGTGTGTGTGTGTGTGTGTGTGTGAGAGACGGATAAGGTGACTGACTCTGAGGAGAAAATAAACTCAGTGGTGCCTTGTGACATGGTTTAAACCTCTTGGATTTAACCCACTTTTTGTAGAGTAAGTGTATTGTAGAATGGCAATAAATGCAAATCTGTGACCACACTTTGGCAACCCTTTATTAAAAAGGTACACTTTAGGATAATTTTAAAAAGAGTACTTATTCTGGAAATAATATACTTAATAAAATAATGAATAATATATCAAGAGAATAAATGTCTCATCTGAATGTTAATGCAATTAAATAAAAGTATATGAAAGTTTATATTTATATTAAATGCAAATAGCTTTAGAGTGCTAGTAGCTTTAAACCACAAGTATATTTTTATATGCAATATTTCATAACCCACTACAGTGCTTCAATATGTTAATCAACACACCAGAATAAGTGTACTTTAAAGCATATTGAATTAAAATATACTTTTAGAATTTTTTTTTTATTTACATTATTAAAAAGTGCACTTTTTAAAAGTTGTGGTAATACTCAGTCCTGAAAGTGTACTCTCTTTAAGGACACTTAAGTGGTATTTATTTCATTAGTATTAGATTATATGCAATTTTAGAAATGTATACTTTGAAGAACACTACAAGTGCACATTACATACAATCAAGCACATTTCATTTTCACAAGGGTAGTCCAACTGAAATCACAGATCACACGTCGGACATGTATTTCATCCTTCAAATATTTGATTACGCATCGTGTCATGTATACTTGTAAGATGAAGACTCTATTTTGACTACGCAAAAAACAGCTGTAGCTTGATAAAAGCTGAAAATGTAAACATGCTTACATAACGTGAAAGTATAATGCATGCATCTGTGTAGATTCATAATTTCTAGCACATTTCTGGTTGCCAACTACAAAAACAGTGGCAGTCTTAGTCAATTTGAAATTTGCAGTTGAATATTAAAATCAAATAACCAAGTATTTAGTCGCTTTTGTCAATGTAAAACTTTCCAGTAGATAAGATTCAATCCCAGCAGCCTACATGGAGCCTACGTGGTACACACTATGGCTCTGTGTATCCAAAGCTTGTGCCTTTTGGCAGTTTTCCTGTGAGGGTTTTCTTTTTTAAAAAGGAAGATGTGGTTGGAAAAAAAATTGTGAAGGGAGACATCGTCCTTTATAAGTCCTGTATGTTTGAATGAATATGCCAATGTATTCTAGAGTGCTGCAATTATGTATGCAGGGCCGCTGTGCATATTTCCTGGAATGCAGCACACGGAGCCGTGAAAGAGACTGTGTTTGCTGTGAGAAGACAAAGCCCAGGCACTAAGCAACATGTGTTTAGAACTACGGCCCCTTCTAGAAACGTCTTGGAATGCCAGGGGTGCAGCGCTGGTTTGGGAGCGAGTGCATGGAGCAAAGGGAGGGGGTCGTATAAGGAGTGTGTTTGTCTCCAGAAAGAACCAAACCTTTCACTGCCTCCAGAGTTTCCTCTGTTTTTGCGGTTACTTTGATAGTCACCTCTCTGTGGGTGTGCTGATACTAAAATTTACTCGATGTTGCTAAGTGGTTCTTAAAATGACCTTTTGGAGGTTGTAGCTGTATGAAAGGAAATTTGTATTTAGCAAATCGCATGAATGATATGAGAAACAGTTTATGCTTTAAAGTAATAGGGATCATTTAGTCACCCTCATGTTGTTCCAAACCTGTATGACTTACTTTCTTCTGTGGAACACAAAATAAGATCCTCTCTCCATACAGTAGAAGTCAATGGGGTCCAATGTTGTTTTGGATCCCATTGAAAAACAGTTGAGAAATCATGATGGAAATGTTTTATTTTTTTATCCCTTTTTTATTTTGAGGGTGTGCGTTCATCTTTCCTCACGCATTTTGTTTTCAGAACGTTTGGTCCTAAAATAAGGAGGGAGAAGATAAGCTGGTGTGCTTGGCCTCAGAGGACAGCCGCACCTGTTTTCAGTGTTACCGTTAGTCTGATTGATGGGCCCCCTGAACTGGGTGGTCTGGACTATTGTTTCTAGGTAGTTGTGTGGTCGGAGCTGTCTGACAAATATAATTTGATTTACATATAATTTGGCTTGACTTTCTCAAGTTATAAGATATGATTGTAACTTCAAGGGATGGTTCAACCAAAAATAAAAATTCTGTTTACTCACCCATATAATGAAAGTCAGTGTGGTTCAAAACAACATTGGACCCCATTGACTTTCATTGTATGGACAAAAAAAAACAACATATGATGACATCATCTTTTCTGCAAAATACATTATAGTTTGGAACAACAAGGGCGAGTAAATGATGACCATTTTTAATTTTGGGTGAGCTATCCCTTTAATTATTACACTTTTATTTGTACTCCCTGTTGTCCCTGCATGCCATTTTTAGGTTTTGTTAATGTCTTCTAAAAGTATGTACTTAGTTTGAAAGCACCTCAAAGGGCATTTTATCTAATTTATTACATAGATTGTCCATAGGTCATACGGTATGTGCTTTGAATGCTGCTTCCATTTGAATATTGTTTCATCTTTGTTTTCTTGTAGAATTTTCTCATTTTACTCGGGACGATAACCGATGGCAGAGAATGTCGACGAGTAATAACATAGCCCAGGCCAGGAAGTTGGTGGAGCAGCTGAGGATCGAGGCAGGCTTCGAACGTATTAAGGTACACAAGGTTTCATTATTCAGTGAAACATGTTTGCTTTCAGCCAATAGCAATAGCTTTTTTTGCTTTTTATTGATGCATTGGAGATGTGACATAGTGGTTACTACCTTAAACTGTGGTGCTCAAATGAGAAAAACTGTTTGAATACTACATTGTAAAAAAATATCTTGTTAAATGTACAGTATAAGAGAGCAATTGTGGTTGCCAGAAATTCACCATATAAAATTCTGTGACACTGTGTTTGATATTACGGGATGCCTGTTTTTTTTACAGCTTATAACTGTGTGTTTCATGAAGTGATGTATGGGTAATATAACTATCACCTTACTGAAATATGCTTTTTATATGAAACTGATATGTACTGATTACCACCACAATAATACAGGTGGCACAATAGAAAGCAACATGATGATTCAGAGTTTATCATAAGTGGCCTGTCCATAACACATGAGCAATCCTCGCATATAGACATGCACAGGCTCATACACACAAATACAAAATTCCACAAGGGTGTTGACAAATATGACACTAAATAATGCAATAAACAGCAAAAAACGGAACACAAAAAAACATAATGTACATTACTGATGATAAAAATAATAAGACAAAAAAAATTTGTGTAGAGTCATGTAGGGACCTTTAGGAGTGTCCTTTTACTGTTAAAGGATTAGTTCACTTTTTAAAAAACTTTTGCTGATAATTTACTCACCCCCATGTCATCCAAGATGTCCATGTCTTTCTTTCTTCAGTCGAAAAGAAATTAAGGTTTTTGATGAAAACATTCTAGGATTTTTCTCCATATAATGGACTTCATTAGGTACCAAACGGTCCAAGGTCCAAATGACAGTTTCAGTGCAGCTTCAAATGGCTTTAAACGACACCAGACGATGCATAAGGGTCTTATCTTGCGAAACGATTGGTCATTTAAAAAATAAATAAAAAAGTTTAAGTTTTATAAGCACAAATGCTCGCCTTGCTCTCTTCTGTGATGCACATTCGTGACTCTCCTGTTCGAACTCGTTCTTCAAAATGAACAAATCTTTTTTCGAGTCATTTCGTTCATTCAACAAACAAAATGAACGAAATGACTCGAAAAAAGATTCGTTCATTTTGAACGAATTTCAAAGCCATTTGAAGCTGCACTGAAACTGTCATTTGGACCTTGGACCGTTTGGTACCTAATGAAGTCCATTATATGGAGAAAAATCCTAGAATGTTTTCATCAAAAACCTTAATTTCTTTTCGACTGAAGAAAGAAAGACATGGACATGGACATCTTGGATGACATGGGGATGAGTAAATTATCAGCAAAAGTTTTTTAAAAAGTGAACTAATCCTTTAACTAAAACCATAAATTTGACACATGAGATATTAAACCATTGACAACTTCTCACTGTATATTGTAACCAGATAACAGGTATTTACTGCAGCATTTTTAACAGTATTTTTCTGTTAAAATTACAAGAAATCCTCCCCCTCTTCCTTCATTTCCAGTCATTTTGTTATTCTTATCAAATTAAAAGTGACAAAAATAAAAATTGGAAGAAAGATTTTTTTTTATCACTTGCACTCAGATTTAGATGATTTTCTCTCTGTATCACTATCTCTTCCTCTTCCTCTCTCTCTCTCAGGTGTCTAAGGCTGCTGCAGACCTCATGAGTTACTGTGAGCAACATGCCCGCAGCGACCCTCTGCTGGTGGGGGTTCCCACCTCAGAGAATCCTTTCAAAGACAAGAAGCCTTGCATCATTCTATAGCTACCCTGTCTAGCCCAGCTATCCCAGTCCCACTTTAACCGATGCCCATCCCCAGTCAATGGGCAATTCAGTCCAACACTTCTTTTCACCTGGTATTCTCCAGAAAATAAACGCCACACTCTCTCGGTAAAAACAAAAAGGGGCAATATCTGTATTACCTAGCGTCATGTAGCCCGGCGTTGAGTGAATCTAGATGAATGAATCTGCACAGCACGCCTGTTTACATTCATGCATATAGACGCACTTAACTGGAGGTGGCAGATTTGGAATTTCTAAACTGTTTTAAAAGATTACTCCGAGACTGAGAGATACTCCAGCATGTTTTTCAGTGCAGCGGCTGACCTTGTTACCATAGGTGATGGAGGAGAGTAGAGGAAGACAGTCATGGTTATGCTGACTGACTAGCTGGCTAGCCCAGTCACACTGTGGTAAACAGTTGATTCGTATTAACCCTGCATTGTTACGTCGAATCTGCAAGCTAAAGGTTCATTTTAGATTTGTATGGCCAAAATTGAATCCAGGTATGCTTACCTTTATCAAAACAGCACATTTCATGTTTTACAAAGGGATTCAAGACATTAACCAGAGTTGCCAATATTTTTACTTTTTTTTTTTTTTCTCTCAGTCCGTTTGTGAGCTATAGTTTCTTTTTTTTATCTTTTAAAACTCATTAGGCTTAATGCTTTGTTTTTTTCTAATGTTTATACTATATTTCAGAATTCTCAAACACTAAGTTATAAAGGAATGATTTTATATAATGGAGAAAATATATTTACCTAATACTATCCTTCCCAGCCCGCTCCTAAAGTGCAGTTCTGTATAGAAATTAAGCCCTGTTATTTGAAATATTAATGAGATTTACAAAATAATGTTGCAACATTTGCGGTGGTCGAATTTATTGAAAGCTGAAGGCCAAAATTTGGTGTCAAATAATAATACATTTTTACAATCCTAATTGCAGAGGCTTGGAAATGCCTCATAAAATTGAGTAATTTTAAAGTCAAAGCCCCTGCAAAGGCCATTTTTTTTTTCTCTGAAACCAAACTTGATTGTAAAATCCATACAGAAGGAAAAAAAAAATGTATAAACTTTCTTTTGGATATCTTCAGAGTTGTTAACTTTGAGAATAGCTGTTTGGATTTGTTTGTTCCAATTTCTTCTTTCTATGGAAACATGGAATCTGGTCATTGAGTATGAAACTGTACAGTGTTTGATAACTAAAGCTCATCCTTTCTTTTTTTGTGGATGTTTTATCTTTTTGTAATCTTTTGTGTAATATTTCCGTTTCTTCCATCATTCATATTTAACCATTGAGTTAGTCCTCTTTCAGGCGAGGCAAAAGACACGAGCGAAGGATTTGATGGACGGCTTCAGTGCTTGTACATGTGATAGTAAATGAGTTACCTGCTCCCTGTGAGGGAATGTGGAACAGATTGTTGACACAATGCCCACACAAGGTGCTTAAGGCTATGTTCGAGGCTCGTTTCATGAGGTGGTTCGTGTTGCTAAATCTATCTAAAGGGCAAGATGTTTAGTGTTATGCAACAGGCCCTCGGTTTGGCTCGGCTTGAGCAGTCACATGCAAAAGATGAGTAGCAAGGTCAACCCGCAACTCTGATTGTCCAATGTGCACTCGGCACATGATGCTCGCAGGCATTCGAGAGTCTTTGGGCCACCGAGAGTGACGGTTTTGCATGTGACATGATCCCCAAACAGTCACTCACAGTGTTCAGATAAGTGCTAAAAACAGAATTCCCCCACTGTCCCGCTTCGTATGCTGGAAAATAACAACATAGTGCAGGAAAAAGGGTCTCGTTGTCAGACAGAGGGGGTTTGTGCTCCCTGCGGTCCACGGGATGCTATCATCAGCTCCTGTATTAAGAATGACTAAGGCGTGGGAAGGGCACGAGATGGTGTTTGTCATCCAGCAGGTCAGCGGACAACAGAATTGCTCAGTGGAAAGAGCTGCTCCATCACTTCCTGTCAATCCAAAACGGAGCAGTGTAGTGACTTTTTGCAGTTCAAAATAATTTGAGAGAGATGGGTACTTCAGGAGAAAAAGCACCATATCATATAATGAAGGATTATAATTGAATCACTTCAAAAGTCCCAGACTTTTCATTGTTAACCATGTTATTGCAAAGGAAGAGCCATTTTGAAGTCCGCTTTAGGAACAAACCTTTCAGGCAAAGTATGAAGTTGTTTTTTGACCAACCACCAAACTCGCTGTGCCACATTTGATGGTATTACACTGGAGCAAACACTGTGAAAGTCAGCTAAGCTAAGTTAGCTTGTTAGAATTGAGTTCTCCACCCTCTTGTCCCAGTGTCGGGATGCACTGTGCTCCGAAGTATAGCGCTGACCTTAAGTTCACTAACTACTCCCCGCACTTAAGTTTAAAAAGACCCCGCAATCATTTAGCTGAGAAAACGTCTTGCTATGCTGCGAGACCCGTTGTTTGCGAGTGCTAGGACAAGTGAGCGTTGCGCGCAGCGAGAATACTTAAGGTGCTGAGAAGGCCGTGATACCTTAACCTCAATTCCTCGTCCCCTAACGTTGTTCGACTTCACACACCATCAAGCTCTTTCATGACCATGAGAGGTGAGATTTAGGCTTTGTGTGGGTAATATCTGTAGCTGAGTCCTTAGCCAGTAGATTTCAATCTCAGCCTGTCCCATTACTTTGTGTTTTTTTTCCTGTGTATGCATATGTATCTTTCTGCCTTGATTATGAAGAAATATATCTATTTTTTGTAATTGTTCTTCTCGGATGTGCCATAAATCATGTTTTCTTGCACAATGTTAATATTTTGTGGATATTGCTGTTTAAAAATGATGATATCGGAAAAAGTAGATGATAAAATAAAGACAAAATGTTACACTGCATTGATGCGGATCTGTTCATTAAACATGCTTGACTGATTTGTTCTAAGCAAATGGTGTCACACAAACGATTATCTGACCTTAGTGTGATAAGGTACAATTTATGAAAACAGATGAACTATTTATTTATGAAATATGTTGTTCAAATATGTTTTTTCCCATTTGTATTAATGCTGAAATAACCAAATTAATTTGCAAAAGTAATGATTTTTTTCAAACAGGTTTCCCAAACACACTCCCAGATATCTATCTATTCCTCCATCCATCTATCCGTCTATCCATCTATCTGTCTATCCATCCATCCTCCCTCCTTCCCTTCCTTCCTTCCTTTTAATTTTTTCTGCACAATATTTAGGTAATTATAAGAACATATTGTTTTCTAAAGTTTGAATAATTATAAGAATAATAATTTAGCTCAAATATGTCAACTATTTCTATAACAATTTAAGCGTGAATGGATGTTATGTAAAAAATCACATAATTCCATAGAAATATTACATTAATTCACTTGAATAGTTTCCTGTTCAACACACAGTAGTAAAATGATGCTTCATGGTGATGCTCTGGTTATAGACATACCAGATGGCAATGTTGTGAACCAATAATGCAGTATCTGAAGAATACGGGTTAAACAAATTATCGATTTATCTAAAAAATAAATAACCCTGCACATTTAAGATTTAAGGGCACATGCTTTGCAATGCATTTTTATGTCATTCATGCTATGCACCTTTTGGAATAGATGAGATCTTATATAATACTGTTGACTTATGATTTTCATTTTAGACTTGCACAGATATTCCTAATGATTCCTAATGAAATCTGCCGATCTCTGTTTTTGTGCTCTAGATGTTGTAGGTCACCTTGTAAGTCACTGTTCTACAGCACCAAAATAAAAAAAAAAGACATGAAAGAGAGGTGCAAAAGTAAAATTGGAACAGTCTGTTAAAATAAAGCCAGAGTGACTCAGCCAACCAGCAGCTGGTAAATGGTAAACAACCAGGAGCAGCATGTGAGAGAGTGTGACTCTTCACGTAGTATTCTTCCCTGACATGTGAGTATGAAGGGAGTGGAGTCTGAGCATGTGTCAAATACACATTAAAGGAAAGTGCTGGGTAGGGCCAAAACACCTCTCTTTTCAGGGGAGAACAACAAAGCTCAGGGTGGTACATGAAACTGGGCATGTTACATAACTGGCGTGTGTGTGTGTGTGTGTGTGTGTGCAGACATTGATAGGTGCAGACCATAGGACAGAGAGAAAGAAAAAGTGTGCTTGAGGTCAACTATGGGGACATTTGTCCTCTGTATTGTTTTGCTCTTTTAATCGGCTGCAAAAAATACCTGATCTTTATGCACAAGGCTTGAAGAGAAAACGCACAGCAGGGTGGGGCAGAAAATACAAGGGGGATTATGAGGGACAGAGTGTTTTTGTGGTGGAAAAATGACAGTGACCACCATCAGCTGTTGTTGTTTTGCACACAGCAAAGGTGTTGGTTTTGCTAGGATCGAGTCTGTATCATTAACACGCAGTTGCAAAGCAATAGTTAACGTCTTAAGGGCTTAAGACTGATTCGTGAGCATGTGCAAGTGTATGCATGCTTGCCTTTGTTTACTACGGCTAGTGTGCTGCAGACACTGGAAAAACCGCCTGTGGGACGGAGCAGCCAAAACAGAGCAAAACAAACTTTCAGCCAAGCAGAGGATTGTATAACTTTTTTTGACAGTTCTTAATTTCTAAAACGCATTTTGACTTGATTCAACTTCAACAACAACAGAAATAAGAATCATTAGAAATAGTTTAGCAGTGTTGACAGAAATATTTCATGATGTGTCTAATTGCATTTTAATAATGAAGTACAATGCTAGGGATGCATATTGCTTAATCAGCCAATATAGTTATGTAAAATATTATGTATTTTTTATATTACATTTAATGCAATAACATACATTACATTTCTTGATATATAAAAATATTAAAATTGTGAAATATTAATATAATTTAAAATAACCGTTTCTATTTTAAGGCGAGACACCCCAGGTGAATAGCGTAAAAATAAAAACCCGAATAAATATCACCATACTTCACCAGTTGATTGATTACATTAATAATAGCAAACATTTTTTGCAATACAAGTTTTCTAAAATGTTATGTTTAAATATGCAAATGAGGCGTTGTCTAGTTAAATATGCACTCATTTGCATACATTTCTAGAACAAAAATCTGAACATTGGATAAAGTCAGGTTTAAAATTGTTTCATTTATTTGATACATTAGAGCCAAAGGTTTTTACAGAGAGGATTTTGGATATCTCTATTTATCACTCCACAAATCAGAAAATACTGTCAACAGCCAAAAATAATTAAATATTCACCATTTTTTTAGGAATAAAATGTTGTATAAAATCAGTAAAATTATATATGAACAAACCCCTTTGTAAAAACCTTCATAATATGGATAAGAATGAAACTGTAAAGTTTGGTGTATGTAAGTGTTACTGAAGTGGAGATTTCTGGCTCAATGTAGGAGGAAAAACTAATGTCGAGAAAACGGCCTTTATACTGTAATTGCAATCTACAGATGCAAATATATAAAGTGCTCTAAAAGATAGTTAAAAGTGTTTTTTTTTTGTTTTAATGTTTTCTGTCCTCTAGTCTGAAAAAAACACTGAAAAGCCAAAAAACCCAACATTTCAAAATTGACAGATGCATGAAAAAACACTGTTTTTGCCTGTAGTGTCTCCTCTTAATATTTTAACATGTAATTTATTTCTGTGATGCAAAGCTGAATATGCAGCATCATTACTCCGGTCTTCAGTGTCACATGATCCTTCAGAAATCATTCTAATATGCTGATTTGCTGCTAAAGTAACATTTATTATTATTATTATCAATGTGCTGCTTAATATTTTTTGTGGAAAATGTGATGCATTTGTCAGGAATTCTTTGATTAATAGAAAGTTCAAAAGAACACAAGGCAATGTAAAGATGTTTAGTGTCAGTTTAATGTGTTCTTGCCGAATAAACGCATTCATTTCTTTAAAAAAGACAACAACAATACAACAATAAAACAAAAACAAAAACTAACTGACTCACAAAAATTGAATTTGATATTGGATGTTTTAGTCCTGTCATCTAAAGCTTATTTATAGTCTTTAAAAATGCGTAGAATCTAAAAACACTGTTAAATGTAATTTTTAGCACATCTAAAAATGAATATATATTTTTCATACTGCACAATATAATCTTGTGAGGCATAATCACTTTATAATTTGATGTTTTTAGAGTTTTTAGAATGTTTTATTATTATTTTTGACAAAATAGTAGCCTTTACCAGACATTAATATCAGCCATTTATCTGTTATTCATAACATGAAAATAATTATCAGATTATTAATATCGGCCAAACTTAATATCAGTGATTCCCTATACAATGCAAATATACACTTTACAGAACAGCAAAAGATGGGATTGTGTAATGTGTCCCTCACTGCAAATGTTCAGTAATGTTGCCTGGCAATATCGCTCAAAAGGTTGCATGTGTATCAACAGTATAAAGAGTGATGATGATTCATATACTTTCATTGCAAAGCAGAGAGTACAGTATGTTAGTGCTGGCTTGCGATACGCAGATAAGGGGACAGTTGGACAGTGTGACTAAATCATTCGGTTAACATTCTGCATGATTTTATCGATGCTTTACGTCAGCCGTACACAGAACACGCTTTTATTACGATATCAGACAATCAAAGCAGACGTTCCCCGAGCCTGTTGTCTGTCCTGCACAAACCTGATGTTAGAGGGTGGAGCGGGCGGATGAGATGGGATGGGGGGACAGAAAGAGAAGGACGGTTGCTTTCTGTCATGCCACATTCCACCTCCACCTACAGTTTCCTATGGAGGACGTGTTATGAATATTTTACATTGTTCTTTAAGTTCTGACACTCCCCATAAAATCCAGTTAGTCTCATGACAAAAATGCACTCCTGGCACCCATCGCTGTCCTGCCCCGGCTCCTCAGGAAAGACTGCTATCCTCTACAGCCTTAACCAGTCATGCATTACTAAAGTTATTAGTAAAGGATGGGCATGGGTAGATGCTGGAAACAAAAAGCTTTGGAATTTCGATTTGCTTGCTGTTTCTCCACAAGTTCTGCTTGTTTTTATCACATTTCTTTCACACTAGGCCTTAGTTGGCATGCAGGCACATTCTCCCATACAAACTGATTTTCTCCTTAACACTAATCCTATTCTCATAACTTTGGCAAAATAACGTTTTACCTTAACCGACTGTAAAATGCTAACTCTGCAGTGGAAAAAGTCTGTGAATGACAATGTATAATTTAATAAAACACACTTACTGAAAGAGATAGATAACTCTAAAATGACTTTTTTTTCTTCTTCATTTTTTAATCACCCACATCATTCCAAACCTGCATGACTTACTTTCTTTTGTGCACACAAAAGAAGATATTTTAATAAATCTGTTTTTTTTTTGTCTACACATTAAAACTTAGTGGGGACCAGTATTGTAACATTCTTCAGAATATCGTGTTTTTGTGTTCCGCAGAAGAAGGAAAGTAATCCAGGTTTAAAATGGCATGAGGGTGAGTAAATGATGACAGAATTTTCATTTTTGTGAGCACTATCCCTTTAAACAATGTGTTAATGCTGTCAACAATAAGAAAGAAAATCACAGTAAATCTCTTTTATATTTTAGACTCCAAGAAAAGCAGCAAGATGGAGTGCTGTTGGAGACGTTTGTTTAAAGGTGCGTAATTTGTATATAATGTTTGTACAATTATGTACTAGAAAATGTCTATGTAATGTTTTTAATATGCTTTAAGACAAACCATGTGCACATTCATAAGTCAGCACCATTACTGCGTATTTTCTCCTTGAAACTGCAGTGAAAGACAGTCTCAAAAACACGGTTTGAAATCGCTGGTGTTTCTGACGTCACAAACTTCCTTGTAACCAATCAAGGGTGTAGAGTTATATACAAGCTTTAAGGCATGAAGATTTTTTTTCAAGGAAAAAAACGTTTCAAATATGAATTTTAAGGGATAAAATGATTGAATACAGGGAGACTTTAAAAGCTTTTCTTTTACATAGAGTGGGTCTCCCCATAGGGGCCAACATATTTGATCACATGACCAGTCACAACCATTATATTGTGCCACTACAATATACTGATCAACGACGGTGTAGAACACATTCACATCGGCTGAGCTGTGAAAGAGCAATAAAATCTTCCACTCATGTTATAGGCATCATTATGATAATCAAAGCAAACAATAAATCGCTAGGCTGCTTAATTCCAGTGTTATTAGCAGACTTTGCTAACACCAGTCTCTGCACATGGAAGATTACATAAATGATCAATACGTCTTCTCACAGCTGATCAGGTGGGCTTCCCTGCTGACACTGAGTTACATTAGTGTCTTCTGCCTGCTCAATAATCAACAGTCTTTTACACTGGAATCCATCAAAGGGCACTTCCATAATCTCTGCAATAAATATGCTTTAAAAAGGAAACACATTCGCCCCAATAAGCGTGGGCTAAAATGAAGTGCAATAGATGGCAGTTCTTCCGAAGCTCATGTCAGATTTATAGCATGTTTTGAAAAGGTTCAGGGATAAAGTATTTCCATCATCCTGCGCACAGTCAATTATTAACATAGACAATAAAATACCAGGAAGTTTCTGTTATAAATGACACCCATATATGGGTAACTGTTAACAATTATGCTTCAGTAAAACATGTAACAGCATGTGTCTTAACTGAGTTTGTAAACCGCATCAATGGCATGTATAAAGAATTACAAGAATGAACAAGCAGAAATACCAGAAAATTTCTTAACCGGATATTTCATTTGTGTATGTCTATGAATTACTGACATATGATGGTACAAACTGTCTGTACGGCAAGGCATAGTTCATAGTTTCACCTGAAAATGAAAATTCTTTCATCATTGAAAGTGTTGTTCCAAACCTGTATGACATCCTTTTCTCTGTAACACACAAAATAAGGTATTTTGAAGAATGTTTTAACTCAGTGAAATTCAATGGGGTTCAAAACAACACTGGACCCCAATAACTTTCATTGGGGTTACATTTCATACACAGAAGAAATAAAATCATACAGGTTGGGAAGGACTTGAAGGCGAGTAAATGATTTTTTGGGGTGAATTATCCCTTTTAGAGAACTGCAGCTTTTACACCGAGCTTTGGAAATCTTCTTAAGGCCAAATGTGTGTATTTATGCGGGTGGGTGAATGATTTGTTTGCATTGTGAGGGTGTGCACTTTGATTGTATTAAACCACTATAAGTTGACAAGTAAAAAAAGTCAACAAGTATAAAAATTCTAAATTCTAATTCTAAATGCAATAATTGACTGCAGTTTTGCTAACATGATCATTGCTAAATAAAAAGAGGCCGATCTTCAACACCTTGGGAAAAGAGTCAAATAACAAGACAATTATCAAGGCTTTGGGAGCCTTTTAGGATTGATTTAAATATAGACATCTAAACTCGTGAAATTAGGCAATTAGCATGGTCAAAGTCATCTAACGTATGACAGGAATGCTGAACACGTTGCACAGACTTCTGGAGGCAACCTGACTTTTACAATTGCATATCAAGCAGTTACTTGTTCAGGGTGTAGTCAGTACTGTATACCGGCCTCCTGCAGTGACCTTTGGAATGTGGAATGTTTGGAATGCAATCTGTGCCGTGTGTTACTGACAGCGTGATGTGGAATTCTGACCTCAAGGGTTCCCTCTTTCTTATAAATTAAGTCACTTCAGAGAATTTACCACAGCCATGCATTTTGTCTTTGATGTGTCTCTTTGAAGGTCTTAAACATAATTAGATCTAGTTTTGGGGTCTAATTTGATGGGGTTAGCTACCAAGATGCATTTAACTTGGATTTGTGCAGCCAGTAACTCTATAATGAAGCTTGTATGTTTGTAGTCTGCGGTGGAGCCTTTGACCCCCATGCCAAGCCAGATTTTGTCACCCCTTAGCCATCTGTATTAAGTCCAGGATTAACCTCTCATACAAAAGAAGCGAGAAGAGCCGCTTCCCTCTTTCTGTGCATTGTCACCATTTATCTGGAACCCATGCAGCTCAGCATGCAAAGACCACTTCCTGTTAGCTCAATGACGTGGTATTAGCGACAGTTTCTGGAAAAAGTGTCATTGCCTTGTATTTCAGAGTGTAACATTTGGAGAATCCCTAGGCTTACACTGAAGTTGCAATATGACTGTATTTTCAGTTACAATCGTTGATAGGCAAAGTGCACATTCAGACAGTAGGGGTTAATTTTATTAAAATGATTATATTTATATTTTATTTAAATTATTATGTTAAATTTATTATTATTAAAGCTAAAAAAAGTTATTCAGTCAAGAGTGGTGCCTAAGTTATTTTTACTTTTGTTTGACTAACATTAATGACACAGAGCAGCATGTAGGTTTATTAGGCTGCTGTCACTTTAAGAGCAAATACACAGATCCATTACACTGATACATCTGGTTTACACCCAACTGTTTACTTTCACTTGAGACATAACCGGCTGTGTTTACATGAATACTCCACACGATGGGCATTTTGACATAATTGCATGTGTATTCGACTATTCAAGCAAAATAAGATATGAAAGAGAACTGAATTTGCAATCGCTTGCTGAGAGATGTTGCTTATAATTCTTTTTAACATCAAGCACGTCCTGCTCTTTATATTTTCATTAATGCATTTCTTCACTATGAAGTGTCAAGAGTGCTATATATTTACATACCGCGATATAGCAAAATCTCTAACGATAGACATTTTATACCTGAGTAACGATATATATCGTCATGCAGCTCAGCCCTATTAGACAGTTAAAAAAGTTATAAATATATAGTTATGTTAATAAACAAATGCTGTTTTAAAAATACATTTTAAAATATATTAAAATTGAAAACAGCATTTTAAATTGTAATAATATTTTTTACTTTTAATTAAATAAATGCAGCCTTAGTGAGGATTTAAGAGACTCCTTTCAAAAACATTACAAAGTCTTACCGATCCCAAACTTTTGAATGGTACTGCATGCAAACAAATACTTACAAAAATAGCTTTGATGTGTAAATGTGAAAAAAAAAAATGTAATCACAGAAAAAGTCCTAATGCGAGGAGTGTCTAATTACTCAGATTGTTTGTTCTGGAATGACATTGTCAGAAAGTGTCTACGTTGCTCAGACAAAGAGAAAACAACTATGTAATTTGGTTGTCTCTTTAGCTGTAATCCTGTTTTCTACTTGTTTTTGCCATTTTGGGAAGAGTGAGATCTCTACACTAAAGAACAACCAATCTGTAGTCACACAATATAACACCTGGTACTTTAACTCAAGCTTTCAATATAGTTTTCATACTTTCTTTTTATCTTCTGGCACCTTCAAAGAGAACACTGTGTTGTGAGTCAGTATAGCTGCAAGATAGAGCACAAAGTCATTCTTATATCTGTGTCAGTGTCTGATTTACACATGCACTAGACAGACACACACACTCACACCAAAAGAACAGACAGTACACACTACAATTATTATTACTAGCCTGTTTGCCTAATTTGTCTCTTGAGTGCAAAAACTACCTGCATAGCCAGACAGTTAGCTGGAGTCTGCCAGACTTAGACAGTTAGCTGGGGCCGCTGAAGGTTTGTTAAGCCACTGTGATGACTGCGTGATCAGGGCTGTAACCGTTGCGGATCATGCAGTCTCCCAGACACCGATACACACAGACGCCTGGCTGCGAGCCAGCTAGTCAGGGAGGTTCAGACGGCCTGCTGTGAACATTGTAAATACGCTTTTCAACACACTCTCAGCATGGTGAAAACAGGTTTTAGCTGTTACCCACCTAGCGTTTGATTTTTAGTATTGGGTCACTGTGATTGTTTGGAACAGTCTGTTATCTGAATGGGTCGTTGGATAAAATATGCTTTGCTGGAAGTGTCTCTATCTTCTCTATCTGCGTGTTTGTACTTGCATCAAACAATCAGAAAACACTGTAAACATGATTCTACTCCGCCATCCAATAGCATTCATGGAATAGTACGGTACAAGATGTTTGTTTGCATCTGGCTGCCTGTTTGTTTTCCATTATTGTTTTTTTTTTTTTTTATATATAAAATACTGACCCTTGCACTTCCAGTTAGTTTAGAGACGATTCAGAGAACTCAACTGCAGGAAGTGAAAGTTAAGCCAGCCTCTTGTTTTGTCTCCCCTGAGCAAGCACTGTTAAAATGACCTGCTCACACAGACTTTTGGAGAGACTCATTGAATAAGATGACCTTTGATGACCTAAAGTGATCAGGTGGCCTTTGACCTCAGTGCTTAAAGAAGACAAGGAAGAGAAAAAATAGGTTTGCTAACAGCTAAATAAGCAAATGTGTAAATGTGTTTTCTATGCCTTTTTTTTCTAAATAAATTTTCTTGTTACATTTACAGTAAAAAAAAAAAAAACATCTAGCAGCTATGGTTCAGAACTTTACCATAAAAAATATTCACAGTGTTGTATTATTATATGATATGATTGTAGCTACAAATATTTGTATATTTTAAAGTTATACTTATAATTATTGGAATAGCATGTTTTTAGACTCGTGCATAATTGCATAAATGCATAATTGAAGTATATGCTATGATCCTGATCTAGAGATGTTGCATTTCAGATCTGATTGAAAGTGATATTTTTGTCTATAATTACTGTTGTGCAATGTAGGCCATGTGTTTGGAGTAGTTCTTAAAACCTGTGACTGCCTTTCCTTCTGCCACTGTGGTTCTGACCCTGAGCCCTGCAGAAATATTAGGTTTGGCATTAGCGGTCGTCTCTCTCCGCCACTGCTGATTGCCCCAGACTGATTGATTTCTGCTGAGGAAACAGGAGCCTAATAATTACTTTCACATATGAGCATGACACGTGGCTTTAGAAATGTTTGCTTGATTGATTAGTTTCAGGCAACACTGAAGTTAGATCCGCTTATTAGTGGAAGTGACAATACAACTTCAAATGAAAATCGGGTTAGTTTGATAAGGCCCTGAATTTGGAGAATGCAAACAGACATTTTTACAAAATGAAGATTAGGAGCATGTGACACTGTTTAAAGCTAATAAACACTCTCTGTGTCTTTGTGAAGTGGACATGCTCTGCTAGGTTTTGCAGCCCACTTCATCTGATCAGGGCTTTGTGTGTGGCATTGTCTTCGTGCAATGTGTGCTGTCAGATTACAGACTCAGAGCTGACGGGCGCGTGCCTGACTTCCCACTGGCTCCGGTGCAGTTAACTTCTGCTAATCAATCAGTCCCAGGAGGGAGTCCATGTGTTCCCACCTTCAGTTTAACGTGACTAATGAATGAATCTCTGTTACCAACGGTAACCCTCAGTCAGACAGATATGGTGTTTCCTGACTGTCAGACTGTGGAGGAAGTGGAGAAACCACTGAGTGCTCTTATCAAGGTATGGTCTGCACTCACTGGCATCACAGAAAGTAGTAGTCATAAAATATCGTCTACACGCACAACACAGACAATAATTAACTTAGCAAAATTTACACAAAATACATTGTAGAATGGGAAATTCCTTTGAAGTATGCTCTAATTGACAAGTTGACGATACACCTTTTGTTATCGATATGAACTTTTTGGAGAATGAAGAAAGTAATTTGTATTGATTTTGAACTGGTGCCCTTCAGTCGCAAAAATCTATGTTTGTGTTGCTATTCTTGCTGGTTCTTCCGTATTTGCAGACCATTAATCTCCAATGTCGTAAAAGGAAACATGCTCTGGTGACAACAGGAAATGTGGGCTGTAAAGCTGTGAATGACTTGCTGATGAGTTTATTTACCATAGGACAGATTTTGACAACAAGGTCCCATTGCGTCAAAAAGAACGGTGGGTGGATGCAGCATTAGGATTCCACGATTAATGTGACGCAAGAAATAAACAAAAAGGGTATATTTTTTTCAAAAATATATATCCAGCAGGCGAAAAGCAATAAAATTATTCTAAGATTGATCGATTGATTGTTGTCATTACCTGTATTTTCTAAAACAAGTGTGTCTGAACTTATATAGGCTTGTCCTATATGCCCTCTGTCTATGCTACTGTGTTTCAGGAAACTTATTTAGGTTAAAACATTAGGTTACACTTAATTTTAAGGTGTCTTTTTTAACCTGTAACCTTATACATTTAAGTACTGAGTAATATTAACTACATGAACTTACTATATAGGGTTAGGAATAGGGTTTGGGATAACACTTTGTTACAGTGTCATTATTACATATGTTACAAGTTGCTATAGTAGTGACTATAAATTATGCATAATTACATACAACTAACCCTAAACCACACCCTAATCCTAACCCTATAGTACATGTAGCTACTTAATATTACTCAGTATAATTACAATGTAACAAAGACACCTTAAAATAAAGTGTAACCGGGTTTGGTTTGGTTTAGGGTTAGTTGCATGTAATTATGCATAATTTATAGTTATTACTATAGTAACTGCATGTTACATAGGCTATGTAACAATGACACCGTAAAATAAAATGTTACCAAACATTATACAAATACACTCACCTAAAGGATTATTAGGAACACCATACTAATACTGTGTTTGACCCCCTTTCGCCTTCAGAACTGCCTTAATTCTATGTGGCATTGATTCAACAAGGTGCTGAAAGCATTCTTTAGAAATGTTGGCCCATATTGATAGGATAGCATCTTGCAGTGGGATGCACATCCAGGGCACGAAGCTCCCGTTCCACCACATCCCAAAGGTGCTCTATTGGGTTGAGATCTGGTGACTGTGGGGGCCATTTTAGTACAGTGAACTCATTGTCATGTTCAAGAAACCAATTTGAAATGATTCAAGCTTTGTGACATGGTGCATTATCCTGCTGGAAGTGGCCATCAGAGGATGGGTACATGGTGGCCATAAAGGGATGGACATGGTCAGAAACAATGCTCAGGTAGGCCGTGGCATTTAAACGATACCCAATTGGCACTAAGGGGCCTAAAGTGTGCCAAGAAAACATCCCCCACACCATTACACCACCACCACCAGCCTGCACAGTGGTAACAGGGCATGATGGATCCATGTTCTCATTCTGTTTACACCAAATTCTGACTCTACCATCTGAATGTCTCAACAGAAATCGAGACTCATCAGACCAGGCAACATTTTTCCAGTCTTCAACTGTCCAATTTTGGTGAGCTCTTGCAAATTGTAGCCGCTTTTTCCTATTTGTAGGTGTAGGTGTAGATGAGTGGTACCCGGTGGGGTCTTCTGCTGTTATAGCCCATCCGCCTCATGGTTGTGCGTGTTGTGGCTTCACAAATGCTTTGCTGCATACCTCGGTTGTAACGAGTGGTAATTTCAGTCAAAGTTGCTCTTCTATCAGCTTGAATCAGTCGGCCCATTCTCCTCTGACCTCTAGCATTAACAAGGCATTTTCGCCCACAGGACTGCCGCATACTGGATGTTTTTCCCTTTTCACACCATTCTTTGTAAACCCTAGAAATGGTTGTGCTTGAAAATCCCAGTAACTGAGCAGATTGTGAAATACTCAGACCGGCCCGTCTGGCACCAACAACCATGCCACGCTCAAAATTGCTTAAATCACCTTTGTTTCCCATTCTGACATTCAATTTGGAGTTCAGGAGATTGTCTTGACCAGGACCACACTCCTAAATGCATTGAAGCAACTGCCATGTGATTGGTTGATTAGATAATTGCATTAATGAGAAATTTAACTGGTGTTCCTAATAATCCTTTAGGTGAGTGAATACATTAAAATGAAATGAATGAATTGATTTGTACAAATGTATAAATGTACAATTCTGCTTTAGGTTATAGTTAAACAGACCTTGGCATTCAGTCAGAACTAATTTAAACAACTCACAGACATGAAATGTCTTGTGAGTCTTAAAAGTCATGTGACTGCTCTGTTTGCTACTGCACAACAGTGGACTTCATAAGGAACGGAGTGATGAGAGGGTCTTATTTTTCGCAGCCCCTGACCTCGGCTCAGCAGAACACATTAACTCATTAGTGTGTCAGACAGAGAGGGGTGACCCCGCTGCACATGACTCTCGTTCATTTCATCAACATGGCCATCCATGACCCCAGTTAAGCATGCATAGCACGTGTGAACCTGTTATGTTTTATAATGACTTTCTGGGAGCAACATCTAAATAGTTGAATCCAATATTTATTGTTATTTATAAAGGTTTAAATGTTCAATTAGTATTGGATGCAACCATTCAGGCATGTGAGTGGTGTTCATTTATTACTAAAAATATTAAAAATATTTATTGAAATAATTTCAATAATCAGTGTGGGATTTTATTCTTTATATTTTCTGAGCAACAGTACGGAGCCATGACCACGAATTAAGAATTCATTCCCACGTTTTAGTTAAATAGTGGACATGTACTAATTCTTTCCCTCGTTTTAGTTATATCACAGCCACGATTGAACTGAAATTAAACAAAGGAATTAATTAGTACAACATAGCTATTATTTAACTAAATCAAGGGAACAAATTAGTAAATAGACATGATTTAATTAAGACGAGGGAAGCAATTAATAAAACATGGCCATGAATTAAGTGGAAACAAATTCTTAATTATAAATAATAATCTATTTTAGAACTATTTTGAATGCTAGATCCACAATCTGACTTCTGGCTTGAAATGAATCAACACTGAACTGATTTCAACTAAATAGTGACTGTTTACTATTGTGTTTTTAGAGCAGAATTAAATTCTATTTGCATCATTGAATCATTATTTTACTGCAAAGCTGCTTTGAAACGATCTGTATTGTATAAAGCCCTATATAAATAAAAGCGACTTGACTATTATCATGTGCGAAGCTCCATACAACGGTGGCTTCATTTGGATAAGTTGATCATGCATATTTCTGAAGCTCAAAGAACGTTTTCTGTTGGAATAAATATGGAAAAAGGATGTCTAAACCTGCATTTTAGCCTGTGATTTTCTTCATTTTATAATCTTTAAATAGATTGCCCTCTGAATATGCACACTGCAAACATCATAATTCTACTATGCTGTGTCTATATTCAGACTATAGTGTTTATGTCTGATGTAAAAACCCCACCATGCTCCACTTTTTGCTTTTCAGTGAATATTTGAGTCAGTGACATTCTCAAATATAGCTCCTCATAGTCTAAGAATAGAACGTGCAGTATTCAGGGCAGTGGCTGTTACCTCAGTATAGCGAGTATCGTTGTGCTATTGCTGCCATGGAAATAAGAGCCTTCTGTTCCTGTTTTTCTTCTATTTTCTCCCTCCGGCTTGACGTCAGCGCAGTCCTGAAGTGCGCAGCTCAGCCCAGCAGCCGCCCAGGGTACGCACCATGGTTTAGTCATGTCTGTCTGCAGAGGAGCCCATCAACGTCGGCTTTGTGCGCGGACAAGTGCCTTGGGTCAGAAAACACTGTTTTCTCTTGGGCTTTTACAATGAAGTCACAAATATATCTGTCAGTTGCTTACTGATCCACTCCACCTAAACAATGGCCCCTGTTGATGACTTCATAAAGTGGGTGATTATTGCTCACTAACTTTCTTCTCATCACCCCTTTTGAATTGTGCCATTTTTTTGTTTTTTTTAACCCCTCTCCAGTAAGTGAACTTTTTTTGGCACAAGGGAACTGTAAACACTGCCACATGTAAGAACAGAGCTCCCTGTGAAAATACAGACATGCCATTCAACCCTTCTGTACAGCATTATTTGTTCTCAAGAAAAGGTTGATACTCTGCCTTTGCAGATGTTGATGTATGAGTCATGACATTATTCACTTCATATTACTAAAGTTGTAGAGGAATCATGCCCAGATGTCTCAGTTGATCTTTAAAGGAATATGGTGTGAGTCAGTGCATTAGTCTTGTTGAGAAGTCATGGTGTTGAAGATGTGGGGTCTGTCACATGCAGCCTCTTTCAACCAGTCCATTTATCTGTCTGCAAAGTTAATGGGAAAATCACAGGCTATTTGACCAACGTACCCCTCCTGCATGTTTTCTGTGGCCTGCAGGCAGTCTGACCTTTCACAGTCACCAAAGAAAAGGTCAGTGAAGTCAAAGTGATCAAGCTATTTCCCCCCTTTTTTTGGTCTTCTGAAAACAGCACAAGTCTGTGACTAATATGTTTGTGCATGTTTTCATGTCCAATCTATAAAGACATTGATTGTTCTCTTTGAACAATATATTACGACATGACTGTGACACTTTGTTTTTTGGCTGAAGGACAATATTAGAATCAATGTAAAAGAATAGCTAAGCAGTTTATTGTGATTTATTGGACTGTAGTTTCTCCTTCATCCTCTTGAGCAGGAAGATATTAAAAAGCAAGTGTAGAATGTCTATATGCAGTGCTGTGTTCTCATGTATATTTGTAACTTTTGCAAACAAAGCCCTGTGTTTGAGAAACAGATAAGGAACCTCTTACTTTTGTACACATAGTGCTGCATCTAGGCTGCATGATTTATGATGCAGGCAGGGG
Organism: Gila orcuttii; assembly: GCA_026230005.1. Taxonomy (NCBI): domain Eukaryota; kingdom Metazoa; phylum Chordata; class Actinopteri; order Cypriniformes; family Leuciscidae; genus Gila; species Gila orcuttii. The sequence goes on from JAPDVR010000008.1 coordinate 15,922,752, forward strand.
GAAAAAACAGGTGTCAATATGTGAACAGCAATGTTCTTGGAAATTATGTTTCTTTACTATTAATCATAACTGTCTGTTGTCCCACAGAACAATTTAAGTCCCTCTCTTCCTTATTGTGTGCTTAAAATAACATCTGAAATGATAATACTTGGCTATTTCAACAAGGAAGCAAGAGTATTTTTAACTAATTTGTCTTTTTATGACCAGCTCTGAACTGAACTCATGTCAGTCCGTGTGAGAGTTTTTGCTCCAATGTCCAAAAAGATGCACTTTCTGATTTTAAATCTGGCATAAAAAACACAACAGGAACTGTACATTTTTTGAACCATTAGGCATAAAATTTATTTCATAAGGAAAAGTACACATTTGTAAATTTATAAATAACCAAATATATTATTTGTTTTGATTGACATCAATGTTGTGCATAAATAAAAAAAATATGGTAAGACAAATTCAGTCCTTAAATAGCAGTCTCTTATAAAAAGCAGAAGTTCTTTTCCTCTGTAGACCTGTCACAATATTGTCAGGACTGAGTCACGTGTTATTCATTCATTCCCCACGTGGAGTGCAAAGTGCGGCCATACGCCGCCATCTGGAAATATCCCGTAGCAACCTTGCTGCATCCCTTTAGAGGTACAACACAGTCCACAACCACCCTTGGTGCTCCTTTGGTCCTTCCAAAGGGCGATAACACCGACCATGCATTATGAGGAACGTGGACGAATGTCTCTAGTATCCTCTGACACTTCGAATTCCATAAACATGGAAGTGGAAGCTCTGGAATGGACTATTAGACAGTCCCCTTTAATTGATGAGTGTGTCCTCATGACAGTAGAAGGACGACATCAATATTCCTTTTCTCTTCAGCACATTTCAGTGCAGAATAGCTCAACGCTCTTGCAGGGCAATGGAGGGCACCCACTGGTTCCTGCAACGGCTTTCCTTGCAGTAACTCCCCACCTCGTTCAGCTTCAGATGCTCAGCTTGTGGGTTCTATAAGAAGGAAGGAAATATGATTAGTATTGCAAATCTTTCACTATAGCTTGTTTTGCACTTCCCTGATTTGTGTTAAGGGTGCAAATTGCTTCCGGGACACGTTTTTAGCCAAACTCATTATCAGACGCACTTAATGTTAAAACTGGCATAATTAATTCAAGAGATTTACATATCACAAAAAAACGCTAAAAAAGTTAGTTAACGACAACAAAAAGCGATATGAACAAATTGCACCCCCCATCCAATCCCCCAGACAATCCACCCCCCGAATGTAATTTTATAATTCGCACACTGTTTCTGTTAATATGCATTTGTAGGCTAATATGATTAAAAATACTTACAGTAACAAGTATGCAGTGGAGGTCTCTTGGCTCATTGGCGTTGCTGTCAGTGGAGAGAGGTTCCTCGAGAACCTGTGCTAAACGCCTCATGCCGGACACACGCACAATGTTGATATCGATGTCACAGCAAAAAGCTTGGATGAGCGTGAAGTGGATCTGAAGCGCAACGTCACTTTCGTCCTCCTCATCGGTCGCCAAAACGCACAGGACCACGCAGTCTGGGTCACTGTAAAAGTTAACAAATGCATTTAATTTAATATGCTATTCGGTATTTCCAATTTGCTCTAATGCATGTTACTGAATTGAGTAAAATACTTACACATTCATGAGTTGTGCAGACTCGTAGACTCCAACTGTCAGACAGTTCTGTCTTTGCGCAGCCACTAGCAGCTCCTCGAGAGCTTCACGTACTGTCTCCATTCTTTAAAAGAAAAAACAAATTTTAATTTGTTTTATTTAAAGAAAACTTAATTTATGAGAAGAAAAAAAATATTTTGAACCTCCTTAGTCATAGGCTACGTAACAAGTAACTTACTTTCTGTCAGTGCTGCTGCATCCAACAACTTCCTCCAGAGTCATGTTTGTCCTTAAATTATATTATAATCCAAATCGAAATTCCTCCAAATAATATAATTCCAAAGAATATGTCGATCTTTGAAGGCGGTAGTAATCCACAGAGATTTCGAGTGGTTTCTCTCTCGCACTGCTCCGATACTGTCTCGACTCGTGTTTGACTCGAGCTGTGGGAGGCTGGGAGCCGAGCCGGTTTTTATAGGAGTAGAGTAGTAGGCGTGGTTGAAACTGCAGTCGAAACCTCAAACTAGTTGCCCACGAAGGTTTCAATGGAGTCTCCCATTGTGTGTGAAGTATTGTGTCATGTACAGTTGTCTTTGTGCAGGGAACGATCAAGGAGCTGTTTTCCATAATGAAATCCTGCAGACTAATCTGTTAAAAATGAAAACTCATTAACTGATAAATGGTTGCTGATAGATGGATTTAAAGATACCCCAATGAAGTACCCTCTGAGATTTCAACCTATTGTTAAACTTTCAAAAGAAAAAAATACATTGTATAATATTTGATATAATATAGCCTACACAGATATATTTTATCTCTGCATTTGTCACTTTTTGTGTTTACATTTAGTTATTTATTATTTTATTTTATATGTTGTTTATTTTGCAGTTGGTATTTCTATTGCATTCTCACAGACTTGTCTATTTTGCAATGGCATTGCAAAATGTTGTGCAAAAGGAATGATAATAATAATAGCCTACATAGGCTTTCTTCAAAAATTATACATTATAATGTCAACTAATGCACGTGCACTTTTACTTTAAAATGGTTGCATTCAGACTGTAAAATAGATCGAAATGGCTCATTAAAACGATGTATTAAAATATATGAAACATTAGGCCTACGCATTATTTAACCTTGATACTAATCTATATCTGTCTCAAATAATAATGTACATAATAATAATAATAATAATGTACATAATAATAATAATAATAATAATAATAATAATAATAATAATAATAATAATAATAATAATGTATTGCTTGGTGCAAAAGTCACCCAATTCGCATTACTATTTTGAACAGCCATTATTCAACAGTCATCATGAGCCCCTGACTGTCTCGATTGTCAAGCGCACCATCTGGTGGCGAGAACTGGAGGTCTAAACACTGGGACAGGGCATGTGCGGGCACGTATAGCCTACCTCAGAAATTAAGTTGATCAGGTAGGCCTACTCATTTTCTGATTACATCAAAACTAAACTAGATCTGAGAATTACAAGAACCACCGCGATTTCGTTGGTTTCGCTGCTTATGGTCAGATATCATTAACTTAAGTCATTTAGCTTTATTGTTATGTCCGGTGGTGATAATGTGTTATAACAAAATAAAGATGAGTTGCGAAGCGAAACACGCTCGGAGGTTTACTTGATGGTCAGATGTTCGCCATTTTGCATGATAATCAGTTCAACCAGGGCTGTTGTGATTAGATTACATCAGTTCATTAAGATTATAGTGTGACAAAATGTTGCACCATAAATCATCTGTTGAAAACGTGTTTATCATCTTAATCCTTTTCAGGTGGCATCAATACCATACGGCCTTGCAATAGACTTAATAGCTCTTTAGTTTAAATGATAAACGCAGAAACGTTTTATAGGTCTAGCAGATTGTAGCCTACAATTGTAGCCTATAGCACAATGGCCAGTCTGTCGATTGCAATCTTAGTTCATATAGCCTTGTACACAATTTAACATTTACATTTTGATATTTCTTAATTCTTTTTATTTCCATAACATCTATAGGCAATGCATGCACTTCATTAAAATATTTAACTATTTAACTATATCAAGACTACTTCGGCTATTTCTTAGCTTTGCTTTAAAACCCTTTTTCCCGTTCATTTTTGGCACATCTTATAATATCAGTTAGCCTATGTACATTAAAGCATTAAAGCTTAGAATGCTTTTTGATGTGCTGTGACAAACTTTTATATCTAGATAGATAGATAGATACATTTTATGTATTCATTTCTGTGATTTGATATTTTATTTAAAATTATAATGGAACAATATGTTTTTAAATAGTTTACTTAGATTTTTTACTTTGGATTTTAGCCCAAAGGGCTTATTTAGTAGTTATTCGGAGGTCGACCCCTGGTGATGTGTGAAGGTCTTGCAGGGTTCAGAGACCAGATAGGCCAATACTAAATATAGGCTAAACGTTTCTTTAAAAATGTGAAATAACTCAGAAATTCAGTAACTCTTCAAATAACCTTTTATAAAATACATGCTTAACAGATCAGCATATAAATGTAAAAACAGAAACAGTGAATCAAAGTTTCGGTTACACTTTATTTTAAGGTGTCATTGTTACAGTGTAATTATATATTTAAAGTACTGAGTAATATTTATTAACTACATGTACTTACTATAGGGTTAGGGTAGGATTAGGGTTTGGATGAGGGTTGCATGTAATTATGCATAATTTACTGTTATTACTATAGTAACTACATGCAACATATGTACCAAGGACACTGTAAAATAAAGTGTTACCAAAGTTTTCTATAGTTTCCATATTGAATGGTCAGCAGCTATCAGCATGTAGCCCAATTCTGTTTGCAAGACTAAGCAGGGTTGAGCCTGGTCAGTAACTGGATGGGAGACCTCCTGGGAAAACTTAGTTGCTGCTGGAAGAGGTCTTAGTGGGGCCAGCAGGAGGTGCTGCTTACCCTGTGGTCTGTGTGGGTCCCAATGCCCCAGTATAGTGATGGGGACACTACTATCAAAAAGCACCATCCTTGTTTCGGATGAGATGTCTCATTTATGACCACAGAGAGTCAGACGAGGTCCTGTGGTCATAAGAAAATCCCAGGATGTCCTTCGAAAAGAGAGTAGGGTTCCATGGCATTATGGTCAAATTTGCCCATTAGCCTCCTAATCATTCCCATGATTGGCTTCATCACTCTGTCTCCTCTTCAACAATAAGCTGGTGTGTGGTGGGCGTTCTGGCACCGCTGTCGTATCATCAGGTGGATGCTGCACATTTGTGGTGGTTGAGGAGATTTCCCCTTCCATATGTAAAGCACTTTGAATAGGCTACCCAGAAAAGCGCTACATAAATGTAACTTAAAAATGATTTAAAGTTCTGTCTTTCATTATGGGACATTGGAAAAATAAATTAAGAGAACCAACCATCTTGAATAATCTCATATTTAGATAAAACATTTTTTATTTTATTTTTTACAGATAGGGGAACAGCAAGAGGTTCTGGTGAAGTTAAAGAATAATAAACAACTGGAAACTGGAAAAAAAAGTTTAGTCCTTCGGTAATGTCGTAGCACTCTTTTACACTATGCTTAACTATTCATATAGAAATGATTGTGATTGAGACAAAGTAAATTCACTTATAGCTTTGAATGCATTTTAAAATTCTAGCTTAAGTTTAATTGTCTTACATTTAAAGTAAATTCAAATGGTGCAAAGGACAACCTGTCCTGCAGTGATAAGTGATGTGCACTTTTTCGACCACTTTGATTTTAATTACGGAAGATAGCGATTTGAAAACAAAATGACAGGCTATTACAAGTTAGCTGAAACGATTTTACACCGATACTCAGATGTAGTCTCATGATATCATGCACTGCAATGTGCGTATTGTTCCTGCATTGTTATTATTGACCATCATTCCATCATGTCTTCTTTTTTTATCTTAAGTGTGATACATGTGAGCATTGTGCAGTAGGCCTACATAATGCCTTAAGTGGCTGTACACAAGGATGCCTATTTTTTATTTTAAAATGCCTTAAGATAGCTAAATGATGCCCCCCCCCCCCCCCCCCATTTATTACTGCTCTGTAAAGTGACTTGCAAATTCAAAATAAAGAGTTACTGAACGGTTGAGCTGTTTTTCGTTCATCATCATCTATTTAACTGAATGAATGCATTTGACTGAACTCGTGTATTTCCTATTTGATTCCAGTTAAATGCAAACACAATTTGAAGATTGCTGCCTAGTGATGCTTGCAACAAGGCGGTCTGAATCCTGACTTCGATTGGTCAGCTTCAGTTTCATTCAAATTATCCGCCTGTTCCTTCAATAACGCTTGAATCGAATGCTTGTGTATTACATCATAAGAATAACTTTCCAACATGGCGTCGGGTGTAACGGCAGCGATGGAATCAGAGGACCTGACAGCCCATCCTGGATTCAGCAATGACAAATACTCGATGTTGATTATAATCGGTGCGCTCTATAGACCGCACATACTGGACTATATTGTGGTGGAGATTGAACGAGGTATTAATTTTTAAATGTTGGATTTCTAGGAATAATAATATCAGTGTTAATCCAAGCTGTTATAATGTATTTGATATTATCATTATCTCTGCTATCTGTGTTGTTCTGGTTGCGAGCATCTGGATATTCCATTCTTTCATTTTGTTATTCAGCGTTCTTTGGTGAATAGAGGTGGATGAAACACGATCAACACAGTGCGACTCATTGCGCAAGGCACCATCTCTCGCGTTCAGCAATACATTTTTACGCATATTTCAACAAGCTCTCATATAGGCTACTGTATAGACTATAGCTTTTGAAACAATAATACCATGCTTATTCTGGTACAAGATTCGCGCATCTGTTCCCTGCACTGCAGTGTTATGACATCAGTAAACATAAAAAATAGCCACCTTGTGCATCATCCTTTCCAGTATGCTGAAGTAGGCTATAGTGGTTTATTAGTATGTGACAGTCGTTATATAGAAACGAATTCGTATTTTAAGTAGGCTAATGATGTGTTGTTCACACCCACACCAGCGGTCGTTTTTTTGCTTAGCTACATGTAAATTAATCTTAGTGTCCATCACCCTGATGAGACAGCCAACTTAATTGAGTTGTGTTTTGGAACAGCTGGTCTAAAATAGCTTATCACCTTAGACAGCTACATGCTACCAGTGTAAGCTGGATTTTCCCACATCAACATTTCAACAACAGAGAAGGGTACCATAGTCATATGAGGCATTAACAAAATGTCAGATGTTGACACCACAGATGTCTGAGTGATCAAAAACTGAGAAGAGCTTGTCTCCATGGTGAGCAGGCAAAAATGGAAATCTGTTTACAAAGAAATAAGAATAAGAGCTTTTTTTTCATATTTGCTTTCATTTATGTTGTACTTTACACAGAAGTAATATGTCAGGTTTTAAATCTTTCTTACAATATTACAGTATGGCTTTTAGTCCACCCTTTTTCCTATCTATATCAGGAAATTTTCCTGACTTTACTGCTGGTTATGCCGACATTGTTAAATGTTTGTTTGTTTATTTATTTCAGTGCAAGAAGTGATGAGTCGGCTTTTTTATGGTCATAATTAGATGAGAACATATCTCAGAGGCGTTTATATTTCATGATTATTGGAGACCAATGCCGCAAAACAATACTTTTTTAATGGTCAGTCAGCCAACCAGCTCAGTTGTCTCTGAAAGCCACAATGTGTCTCACATGATATTTCAATGACATGCGGGTGGGTTTAGCCTGCTTGCTCTCAAATCAACGTTGTTTTTGTAAACCCAGTACAGTAAGTGTCAATAAGAACATCAGCACGTTTTAATTCATGGAGTTTTGATAATGCTTTGAATTCGTAAAGATATTTGCAGCTTCTTACATAGGTGTTCGTGCGTGGGATGTGGACCTGGCAGTGTGTAACTTGGATGAGCAGCTGAAGCTCTTTACTTCTCAGCATTCTTCATATGAATCAAAATACATTAGAGGTAAGGAACACTTTATTTCTGCTTTCTAATATTCACTATGACTATGAATGCAAAATTATTATTATTTTTTTTTTTTTCGGGGGGGGGGGGGGGGGGGGGGCTTTTTCAAAGTCATACAGTAGACATAAGTTTGTGAGGTATACAGAAAGAAGCAAATTTGGGTTGGCAGTGAAAGACATGAGCTACACTTTTAAAGAACACTGTTGGGAATATTTTGGAGCCCATTTGGAGCACATGAAATACGTGTGGGATGCAATCTTATGAATTAACAAAGCAGCAACTGTGTAGTTCAGCCCCAGCACAGCCCCATATAAAGTGTCAGACATGCACAATATTATTCCACTTATAATGAAAAATGGTAATATTTTCAATGTGTATGAGTTATGTAAACTCATTAAATCCATTACCATAATTTGATTATGAAAATATTTCAGTTTCAAATAATCTAAAAAAAAACAACTACTGCATATTCTTATATTAAAAGAATTATGAGAATAGCAGATATTTATGTACTATTTAGAATATGTGTATATTTTATTATAGCCTGTCTGATGTAAAAATGCAGAAGTATGTTTTATTTGCTTTATTGGGAATCATTAATTAATTATAATTTTAATATTTATATTGTTTAATGAAGACTGTATAAACTGTGTACTGTGCACAATCGCAACTTCTGTACCTCCCATTTCTATTATTCAGTAAATGTTGTATTTAGGTTGGCGTGTTGGTCCTAATTTTCTATTTCCGTACACACAGCAGAAAGACAGGAAGGAAGTCCTTTCTACCAATTGTTCAGACTTTGGCTGCTAGTGAAAAAACAGCAATGGAACATTTTCTTGCATTAGTTTTGAAAGAGATTTTGCTGACAAACCATAGATAGACGTTTGCATAATAATACTCAAGGAAAACTTGTTCTTTTATTTGACATTGCTCTGGTTCTGTTTTAGATTATGGCTGCATCAAAACGTTTTGAAATTTGACTCATGATTTAGAAAGATTACAGAATAGCTAAGTATTTAAGTTTTTACACAGGGTGCATATTTTTTACTTTCGAGTTTAGTGCAGTTTGCTTTGATTTACCTAATTGTGCATTCTTTTTGTGCTATGCATTAATGTTTGCTGTTGAGAAATCCATATACAGTATGCATGCCATCTTTGTGTACTTATTCTGATTATTTCCTTATTGACCCATTTTGTCTGTCTCCCTACAATCTCATCATAGGTCAGAAGACATTTAATTTCAGTTCAGATGTACTGGACATTAAAGTTGTAGTAAATCCATCTGAAGAGTTTCTCTACTCTGAGGTGTGTGACTGTTAAAGGCATCTATTGTTCTCCTCCTCAAGTCTATTTATTTGTATTACACAATATTCAATAAATGACAAGGGTTACTTACATTAGATATGTTAAGGCTAAATTTAGTGGGTTTTTAACGTAAACATTTGTAACAAATATTATACACACACACACACACACACACACACACACACACACACACACACACACACACACACACACACACACACACACACACACACACACACACACACACACACACACACACACACACACAAATGTGTTACCTGCATATTTGCTGTATTCATTGTTCACTTTGTAGAGACAATATGCATATGTATATTTATGTATATATTAAATATATATTGAAATATATATATATATATATATTTTTTTTTTTTGAATATATTGGAATTATATTGGAATATATATATATTGGAATTTTGGTATATATTAAATATACATTGAAATATATATTATATATATATATATATATATATATATATATATATATTTTGGAATTCAGGTCCACAGCTTGATATCATCCATACCTCGGCACAAATTGCTGGTGCTCACGGGACAGTCTCTTGAGGACTCTGGGGATCTGGTCCTGCACACGGGGCAGTTCGCTCCAAATGATTTCATCCAGATCTTTTCAGATGAAGAGGTTTGCCAGACTGTAAATGTGTATGCCAATATTTTAAAGTGTTTTCCGCACATTAGTTGTGGATTTGAAAAAGTAGCTATATTTGAATATAATATGATTCTTCTGAGCATTACAAATGATTCTGTTGTACTCTAATGTAATAGCTGTTTTCTCATACATTTGAATTAATGCTGTTTTCTGTACATTTCCAACAGATTCAAGCTCTCTTAAACTCTGTAAGCACACATGGCAAAGCAAGCCTCACCTTAAGCTGCCCTAAAACTGGAAAATGGAAAAACTCAGTGCTAGGGAAGCACAACATACATGACATTATCGACATTAAGGTGAATCCTCTAATGGTACTACCCAAAATGGGGGGCCTTCAAGAGTTCACCGACCACATTTTTGAGTCCATAGAGCCACAGTCTCCATTTGATCTCTTAGAGCCACCTGGCACAGTAGGATTTCTCAAGCTATGTCGTCCGTGCTGTTATGTCTTTCCAGGAGGGAGAGGTGACAGTGCCTTTTTTGCGGTCAATGGTTTCAATATTTTGGTAAATGGTGGAGCAGATCCACGCTCTTGCTTCTGGAAACTTGTCAGGCATTTGGACCGTGTTGACTCAGTGCTGCTTACACATGTTGGAACAGACAACCTGCCGGGAGTTAACAGCCTGTTGGAGAGGAAGGTCGCAGAGCTTGAGGAAAATAAAACTGACTCACAGGAAAAGGAGCAATGGGCAAAGAATCTAATCTCTCCAGAACTTGGTGTGGTTTTCCTAAATGCCCCAAACAGACTTAAAAAACTTCAGGGTGATCCTAATGTACTACGAAGCAGTGATCTAGCAGCACTTATTTTACAGCATTTGGAAAAACTAAAGATCTCACCAGAACCGCTTTTTCGCAATTCATGTGGCTCCATAGAACCAGTTATTCTTTTCCAGAAAATGGGAGTGGGATGTCTTGAGCTTTACATCCTAAATCCAGTCAAACGTAGCAAAGAAGTAGAGTCTTTCATGAATAACTGGCCAGATAATAGCTCTAAATCAAAGAGTTTAGATGGCCACCTAACCTCTTTGGTCTCTATATGTGCTTTGCTTGTTTGGCATCCTGCTAACCCAATGGAGAAAATCATTAGAGTTCTCTTCCCTGGCTCTACACCACAAGGAAAGATAATGGATGGTCTGGAGAGACTGAAGCATCTAGAGTTTCTCAAGCGCCCTGTAGTGTGCTCAAAAGATTTTGAAACATCAAAATCAGATAAGAATCCAAAAGTTGCAGAGAGTCAGGACAGTTCCAAATCTGTCAAAAATGAATCCAGACCAAGTAATGGTGCTTCAAAAGACCGAGCTGTTCGTGGAGATCTAGAGCTAAAAGACAAAACCAAAGGCATGAATGGGAATGATCTGAAAAGTGAAGAAAAGTTGAAATCTGTAGAAAGCAATGTGAAACATAAACACCCCAGACTAGTTACAAGGAAGGAGTCTTTGAAGGACAAGAGCAATGGAAAAATAAACATATCAGACACAAAGAAACAAGAAAATGGACAAAGAGAAATGTCAGGTAGCAAAAATGCTTCAATGAGAAGACCAAAGTTAGAGAGCAAACCCGAAGAGAGAAAAGCAACAAAGCCTCTTGGGAAAGATATCAAGAAAACCTCTGCAGGACTACTGAACTCAAATAAGCCCGGAAACATAAAAAACGAAGCAAAATTACACAAACAGGCTGGGGACAAAGCTGAAAACTTTAAATCTCACAAGGAGCAGCAGAATCAGAAGTTGTCAACAGACTCAGAAGATATAAATTTCTCCATTATGTCTTCACCAGAAGATATGACGGCAGATTTTCTGGAAATGGATCAAGAACAACATGATTTACTTGTTAAGAGGCAAACTGTTGACTTTGGGAACCTGAAAAATATCTCAACAGGTAATGTGCAGTCTATGTGTAGTAGCATAGTAAACCCTAGCAAGAAAAAAAATGAGCTCTGTGTGAATCTAGACCTCACTCCCACTGAGTATACTTTGCTTGATGGGGCTTTGAAAGATGGGCATGAGGAAGTTTGTGTCAGTCCCAATGAAAAGACGTTAGAGCTAACATCTCCTAGATCACGTCCAAATAGTGCTGGTCATACTCCTTATCACTTGTCACCTGAAGAGACCTGGGCCTCAAAAGATCATAGTAGTTTTGGCATTAAGATGTGTCTTGGTTCAGAGAGCCAGCAGATGGGATTGTCCAAGTTTTCAGAGTCCGGATGCCCTAAAAGTAACCAAGAAAGTATCTCAACTTCCTCCAAAGAGAAGCATTCTAGTTTCCTGTCTCTCAGCTCTTTCAAGGATATAATGCCTGATATATCTCCCACTTTTACCACCACCACACACTCAATGCCTGCAGAAGTAAGTTCACCACAGTCCACTGAGGTTGATGAATCATTGTCGATGTCTTTTGAACAAGTGCTGCCAACAGTGAGCGAGTCCACCAACGAAGACGAAACATCTTACTCCAATGGACACCATGTCAATTCTGATTTCAAAGTAGGATTGTCTTTGTCTTTAAAGAAGTCTCACACCCAGAGGGCACCTCATAATGGCCCGGAAGGGTGTTCATCTGGACCGCATTGTCTAGTATTTGATGGTACCCACGATGTTGACCTTTGCTTGGTCTCTCCATGTGAGTTCAAACATTTCAAGCCGGTTGGCGATCAAGAGGATCCACTGTCACTAGGTTTTAGTAACACCAGCCCATTGAACCTTTCTGATGATAGTGACCACTCCCAAGATGTAGCTAAGCCCCTTCCACTTTCATGTTCAGGTAACAAGGCCACTCATCCAGCTCAGGAAACCCCTCTTACTTCTGCCAGCGACTATTTTTTCATGGCAACAGACTCAGATGTACATCCTGGTGTAGAGGATTGCCGATCCATTACTGCAGACGGACTTCTGGATTCTGATGAAGAAGGGGGTGTCAACCTGCAATCCCAGAACCTAAATGATGGTGTGAATTCTTGCAGAGGGAATCATCCTTTGCCGAAGGATCCCCCACCCGCACCTCTGAAAGACTTACCTCCTCTTCCACCTCAGCCTGGTGCTTGTATGCCTGATCCTGTCAGCAACATAAAGCCTGGTGCAACAAAAGGCAGAAAAGCAGCAAGAGTTACACAGAGGTTAACATCTTCTAGTGTTTTAACACAAGGCACAAAAACCAGGGCTGACAGTCAAGGTATTTCTGTTTGCGGCTCAAGAAGCAGCTCGGCAGGAGACATAAAGGCTAGTCATAGCACAGGCTCTGCTTCTAAACGATCGACAACAGCAGGTTTGAACTGATTTCACATTGTTTATTTTTGTATAAATATATTTATCTGGTACTGACTGGTGTCATAATACATCAACAGGTAGCAAGGTTGGCGCTTCAGTATACTTGGACCTGGCTTACCTTCCGTCAGGCCATGGAGCTTCCACTGTTGATGTTGAGTTTTTCTGTCGCTTGCGATCATCCTGTTACATAATAAGTGGAGACGACACACTCAAAGAAAGCTTGATGAGGTCCATTCTGGATGCATTATTGGAGGGAAAATCTGTATGGCCTGAGGATGCGCCGGTATGTATGAGTAGATATATGCAGAAGTCAATTCAAAGAAACTCCACAAAACTTTGGCCTCTCTATCGCCATCTGTGGTTAAACATATAATTGCAAGTTACTTGAATTGTTTTTTGTCATGCCACTTTCTGTCATGCCACTTCTACATGGATAGGTATACCTATAGTTGCCTGTGATCACCATATCAGAGTGGACCCAAAACAATCTTCTGTAATGCACCTTTAAAAGCTACTACATTTTTGTGGGGATAATGTAGCATACTTTTGTCTGTTTTATCTTTGTGTAACCTTCTAGGTGACCCTGATTCCCACGTTTGAATCACTGATGATGCATGAGTGGTATCGGGAAACTCAAGAAAAACAACGGCAACTGGGCATTACAGTCCTAGGCAGCAACAGCACTGTGGCTATGCAGGAGGAAACATTCCCTGCTTGTAAAGTAGAGTTCTGCTAGATGGACAGGGATGACAAATGCTTTACATTTTCCATCTGTGTGTCCCATGCTTATTTAAAGGGACACATACACAAATTTCACTACCATAGATTCATATGTACAGTTCTCGGCATGTTCTCGGCAGATGCTTCACCAAACAACATACTGTATGTTGTGTTCGTGAAGGATTCCTAAGCAGGTAGCTAAGGACTAAAATACACAGTAAAATCACAAATATTAAATCAACACCTATATATGTATTTACTCTAGGAGTATAATTGCACTGATTTGTTATTAAAGAAGAGTATTTAATAGATTATCACTAAACAAAAGTAGACAGTAGTAATTACATACTGCAAACTTTAACATATCCCCCGAGTTCAGATCTTTCTATGGAAGAGGTATACACACTTCTTTGGAAAATGCGTTATTTTGGTTTAAGCGGGTGACTGAGCTAGAGAATTGCATTGATTATGCCATTGTGCATGTAGACCATTGCATTGCTCTGAAAAGGATAGTATTATACAATTTTCCAGTCCCTTTGACTGTATGAGGAGGACCAGTAGCTTCACGCCAATTCATACAGATATGGTATAAATGTACTGCACTATAATAGAAAATCACTATGAAATCTGTATAAATATGACAGAATGTAAGTGACAATTTCAGTTTATCCCATTTGGAAATGTGATGAGTAGAAGTGGCACCTGTGTGACACCAAGTATAAATTGTAACTGCAGTGCAAAGCCTATGATATCTACTGTATGCCTACTGTGCTTCTGTTATGACATAGTGCATACTGCTCCTTTATTTTTCTAGATGCATCTCCTTAATTCAGCACTATAAAGTGTCTGGTAGGTTTGTGGGGCACAAAATAATTTTGAATTCATGCATTGCTACACTCATAGAGGAAAGTGTGTAATATAGGCTACTTGTATGTAATATGAATTATATGAATTAAAACATTTAAATGTCATTGTAAATACTGCTGATTCCTTGTCAGTGTGATAGGATAAAACAATCCCACAATGCACAGACATCATTAGTGGAAAAGATTGCTAAAAGTTGAGAGAAATAATTAAATTGGACTATCCCAGATAGCAAGCAATCATTTAAAGGTGCATTGCGCAACATTTCATGTTAAAAATACCCGTTTTTCTAACCCATACATGCTTAAACAATTGCCTGATGGGCTGAATGAGCCCTTCTCTGATCACTGCGATTGCCTCTATAATCCTGTACAGTAAAATAAATAAGAGGGATTCGGGTCGGAATTTGAGACTGGGCTTGACGTCATGCGCGTTCACGCTCACCTGGCTATGTCTGGCAGGTTTGTGTATTCGCCGCCATTCTCCGTATCAGCGAAGACAACTTGAGCGACAAAAGCAGAAGAACATTGTGTTTTTCTCTTTTGTGCAGTTTTACACCAACACTCTTATCTGTTCCCAAGCAAGTGCTGGCTGAAGCATGTGCAGTAAGTGGACTTTAACTTTACATCAAAAGGGAAGAAAGTGCAACACTTTAATACCCATTTGTTTCCATTGCACTGGACAGTGAAGAAACCTTCTCAGATGAATGTCCTTTGGAGGAAGTAGACTACCTGCAAGTGCATAAATAACTTTACTTAATTTATACTTGTGTGCCTATTATTTCTGAATGCAATATGAGTTGCAGGAGTCCACATGTAAAGAAAGGCCTACAGAAGAGTCTGCACAGAGGAGGCAGAGGTGGGCAGTGTATAGCCAACTTTTCCTTTTTATTTGTTGCATGAGGCATGTGTGACAAAAATCTCACAAATGACACAGGGTGATATTTGTTCCCTATATAATAGGAGTCTTCAACAGAAAATAGAGTATTTTGAAGAAAAAAAAAAACAGGGGGAGAAATAGAACTTGACTACTTAAAGAAAAAAAATGGCACTCGAGATAGAGTTGCTTCATAAGAAACTTCAGAGTAAGTGCAAATACACTATTTCACACAGACTACTATTACGTTTGTTTATTTACTTGCTTCACTCTGTAGTAAAACTGCACTTTTGTCGATTCAGGACTTCTATATGAACTAGAGTACATATCCACGCAAAGCAACTACGCCTCAAGTCAGGTATTTTGTTACTGTACTTTTAGGGTTTAACCCTGTTTATAACTTTAACGTTGCACTTTATTAAAGCGTCACTGGGTTTAACTTAATAGCTCACATAATTTGCCGAACAAAACGAGGTGCTCCATGCTATTTGGTTGTTTGACACATATTTGTTACGGGTTCTTATATAAGTTACTTCTATTTTAAAGTTAATAATTTGTAGGCTACGCCTATTTTTTTGTACTGCACTACATCAGTATTTGTTTTTACTGTAGTTTGCTGTGCTCATTTTTAACTCAACGCGTTATATTAGCATATATATATATATATATATATATATATATATATATATATATATATATTGTATATTCCTTTATGGTTCTCTCTATTCACTCACTTAATGTTAGAGGGCTAAGAAACCTTACTAAACGTAAAGCTATAGTTTTGTACCTTAAACAGTTTAATTCGGATTTTTATTTTTTACAAGAATGTCATTCAGTCAAAGAAGACTTTCATTTTTGGAGATCACAATGGGGCTTAGACCTGTGGATGTCCCATGGAACATCAAGTTCAGCTGGAATTTGCATCTTCATCGTTTTAAGGGGAAAATTCTGTTTTCTGACTGTGATCCAAGTGGTTGGTATATTTGCCTCCTACTTGAAATCTCAGATATGATGTTTATTGTTACCAATCTTTATGGACCTAATCAACAAAAAGAAAAAGAAGATTTCTTTTATCGAATGGAAGAACATATACTTTCATTGTTAAATAACTACTCCAACTCTTATTTGGTTTTCAGAGAAGAATTCAATGTGGTTATGGGCAATTATATTGATAGATGGCCCCCAAAATCTAATAATTCTAATGCCTACTTAAAGATGTTCATGCAAAGGTTTTCTTTGGTTGATAGCTGGAGGGAAACTCATCCATCTTTAAAGGTATTTGGAATAATACCTTAATAATAATACATTAATAATACATGGAATAATAAATCTTTCTCGTGCCAATCTCACATTGACCTATGGCTTGCTCCTAAAGAGCTGCATAATATTTCAACTGATATTATACCTTCACCATTATCTGATCATAAATGTATTTCTATTTGCATCCTTCTTTCAACTACTGTTAATTCAGATAGTACTTCCTCCTATTGGAAGCTTAATAACTCAATTCTCGCCTATGATGAAGTTAAAAACAAAATTGATGACATTACACATTTTTGGAACAAAGCAAAGGAAGAAGATAACTACTGCAGTAATTGGGAGTTAGCTTAATATGAAGTCTGTAAATATTTTCGAAAATTCAGTAGTGACTTGGCTAAAAAGAGGAAGTCTAATGAGAGTAATGTTATTTGTAAAATTGCTGGGCCCGTATTCATAAAGATTCTAAGAATCCTCTCAGAAAACTCTTAATTTAGCTTAAAATCTTTTACGTAGGAGTCTTAGCTTAAGAGCGATTCGGGACCGATCTGAGAGCAACTCTGAGTAAGGAAAAGACAAAAACTTTTATCTTAGTGAGGAGGCGGGGTTGACCCCGTTGCTATGTATGACACAATCTTTTGAAGACTGTGATTGGTTGGTTGTCCAAGAAGAGAAAAAAGAGTGATTTTAAGTATAGGGTCTATTCTAAGCCTTCACTTTGAAATTACATGCGTAATTTTTCCTATTTGACCATTCTCTCACACACACACACACATTATATATGTGTATATAAATCCTTTTTTTTATTTACCATGCTGTTAATTTCCTATAAGGTATTTGATTGGCTTAGAATGATAAAAATTGTTCCACTCTTTCCAATTACACTGATTGCTGGCATGTCTATTTAAGTGGTGGTTTGAATGTTGGTTTTAATGTAACAAACATGGAATCAAAACCAAGAAGGATGAGAAAGCCCAACTGGACAGAGGAACAGTGTTTACTATTAGCCCATTTAGTGGATGAACACAAGGCCATCCTTAAAGGAAAATTCGGGCCGGGTGTCAATCTATAGCGTCTTATTAACTCACTGTCATCCATTGTCTGCAACTAATTTCTTCTCCCTATTCGTCTTTCTGCCATTTTCTCCTCTGCTAAAGAAACTCTTAAGCCTCTTAAAAGTCCTCGTCCGTACTCCTAACAATTTTGACCTTAAGACCTCTTTTAAGGGTTAAGATACTTTCTGAATTACTTTTTTCTTTACTAGGATTTTTTCTTTAATTTTAAGAGTAAACGCCCACATTTCTAAGAATTTTCTTAGAATTTTGTCACTAGGAGCTACTCTTTGCATTAAGATTCTTTATGAATACGGGCCCTGGGCCCGTATCCCTAAAGATTCTGAGAATCCTCTCAGAGAGCTCCTAACTTAACCTAAAAATTCCTTGCCAGGAGTTTTAGCTTAGAAGTGATTCCAGAACATTTTCAGTGAACTCTGAGCAAGGAATGGATAGAAAATCCTATCTTAGTGAGGAGGTGTGGTTGACCCCGTTGCTAGGTATGAGTCATCATTTCAAAAGCCGTGATTGGTTGATCCTACAAGTTTGATGAAAATGAACTTTTGGTGATAATGAGCAAAGGATGTACCCTCAAATCAATAAACATAATTATACACGCTAATCTATGCAGACTGTAATTGTAAATAATATTTCACATTCAAGAAAATATCTGTAAAATGAATAGTGAGCTGTAGGGGTTATAGCCTAACATTAGAATCTAAAATATGTGAAAACTTAAGCTCATTACACCCTGTTCAAATAATGATTCGTGTCTTATTTGCTCATATTAATATCCTAGCTGGCATATTTTGTACTTTCACTCCCATATGGACCCCACTGAAAACAAGATGGCCTATCTCAAGGGGCTGTCCTTAATGAAGTAGAAATGGCAACGTTACAACTCAGTGTGGTCTTAACGAGGGTAACACGGCTCAGCTTTTATCAATGTCTGTGATTGCTGGCTGGTCTATTTATGAAGGCTTACACAGAAAATCGAGAAAAAAAGGAATCCTAACCTATTTTGTGCAGCTTCTTAGGGGAACTCCTAAGCCACTAAAAGTCCTCTTCCCTGCTCTTAGCAGATCTTGGCTTAGGAGCCCTTTTAAGCGCTAGGGATCTTGAGGAATAGCTTTTATATTAACTGGGATTTTCGTGTCACTTTTAGGGTAAATTCTAAGAAAACGTCATGACTCTGAGAATTTTCTTAGAATTTGGCCGCTAGGAGCCACTTTTTGCACAAAAATTCTTTAGGGATACGGGCCCTGGTCTTTTAGCTAAAAATGTGGAAGATATTACTGATCTTGAAAAAGCTGAACTCGCTGAACAGCATCACCAATTAGATAAAATATATAAATATAAAGCTCAAGGAACTTGCGTCCGATCACGCAGAAAATGGCTTGAGGAAGGTGAGCAAAGCTCTGTTTATTTTTTTTCGTTTAGAAAGACAACAAGCTAAAACAAATAATATAGGGAAACTCATGATTTGTGGAATATTAAATGAAGATCAAAAAGTAATTTGAAAATTCTGTTTTAAATTTTACACGGACTTATATACATCTAAATTTTGCCACCAAGATGCAACTGATTTCTTTGAGTCTCTTCAGAATAGCAATTGAATAAAGATTTTTGTGATGCTCCTATTACCATGAATGAGATTAGAAGCAATTAATTCATTAAAAAATGGAAAATCTCCTGGCACTGATGGGCTCACTTCAGAGTTTTATAAACTATTTAGCAAAAAAAAAATAGCATAATTTCTATTAGAGGTTTTTAGAGAAAGCATAGAGAAAAAATGTCTTCCCCCCCCACCCTATGTCAAGGAATAATAGGCCTAACCCTAATTCCAAAGCCAAATAAAGATCCCCTTTTCATTGATAATTGGCGCCCAATCACTTTACTAAATAATGACTACAAAATAATAGTTTTAGTTCTGGCCAAAAGACTAAAATGTGTTTTAAATTCCATTATTGATGAAACACAGTCAGGATTTCTGCCAAACAGACATATATCAAACAACATAACGCTTAATATTAGATCTATTGGACTTCATATTTACTCCCAAAAGAAAGTTTTATTTTATTTTTAGACTACTTTAAAGCATTTGACACATTAGAACATGAGTTTTTGTGTCAAGCACTAGAATTGGCTTTGGTGACTCCTGTAATATGGTCAAAATGTATATGAATAGTAGCTCTGTTAAGTTGAGTAACGGTACCTCTCCCAGATTCTTCTTAAACCGTGGAGTGAGACAGGGATGTCCAGGCCGCCTCGGGCCTACATCTTAATCTTAATAAATGTGAATTACTTCCGATAAAAATCAGTATGATCTCTTCAATTGGTGGCATTGCAGTTAAAAACTGTATTACATATTTGGGTATACAAATAACCAAAGATAACTCTAGATGCTCTGCTAATTTGGACCCAATTATTATAAAAACAACGAAACGCCTAAACTGCTGGCTGCAGGGAGACCTTTCTTTGAAAGGCAGAGGCAGAGGGACTTCCCACATCAAAGCTTTAAGAACTATACAAACAGAAAGTCATGCATGTTCTGTGACCGATTGCACAGTACTTTCACACGAGGACTTTCTCTTACTCCTGGGGAGTAACGTAAAAAACAGGGCAATGTTTTACCAGAGCTTGTTTGGCATTAATCACTCAAATAAGAACACAGGTATTTTAAATAACCTGCATATCTTTGCAGTTTTGACAGGGAGTGGGAACTCCCTGTCAAACTATCTAACTTTCACCAACAAGTTCTTTTGGCATGGGCTCTCATTTACAAGCATAACTTTTCTCCTCATCGGTGAAAAATAGGAATATTTTATTTAAGAATAAGTATTTGTTCTATAATCACTGGTTCAGTAATGGAATATTTCATGTTAGACAGCTCTTTAATAACGAAGGTTTGCTTTTTAGGTATGCAGAGTTTCTTTCAGAATATAATATACCGGTAACTCCCAAAGAGTTTGCCACAGTTATGGATGCTATTCCATCTGGCATACTCATGCTTTTCAAAAATAATACTCACTCTTTGGGTTCATTATCTTTTCCTGAACCTATCAACACTCCTAATTGGTGAGATATGTTTCACTGAAAAAAAAGGAATAAAGTCATGCAATCTCATATTGGAATGGACTTTTTGATCATTTAAATTGGAAACATATATGGTCCATACAACAAAGGTTTCTCCTCATAAATAAAGTAAAAGAAATATATTTTAAATTAATTCATAATATTTACCCAGTCAAAAATTTCAAAAAATTCAGATCTGATTTTGACACTAATTGCTCTTTCTGTCAGAATGACACTGAAACTCTTCTTCATTTGTTTTGGTTGTGCAGTTATACTCTGCAACTTTGGAAAGATGTTAGTTGTTTTTTATCAAGCAATATCTTGCAAAATTTCTCTATGAATCCCAAAACTGTTATTTTAGATTTTTTGAAGCGGATTCAAATGCCTGCTTTATAATAAATCTAATTATTTTCCTATGTAGATTTTTTATATTCACAAATGTAAGGTATTCTTTTTTGCACAATTTTTTGAGATAAAACATTAGTTGATTACAATTTCATCCTCTCTTAACCCAAAAGCACTCAGAACATGTACAATTTGCAAGTCCTACAAACTTTTTACCTTAATAAATGTTTAGATTTCTTTTAATTTAAGTAATGCCCTCTTTCTTTATTTTCCCCCATTCTTGTTTATATCACTGTCTAACTGTTTTTTGTTTTGTGCTATGATGTTGTTGAAGTGTTTTCTTTCATTATTCTTCATATTTTTGTTATTCTTAATTACTGTTGTGTTCTTATTCTGTTGTTTCACACTGTAAACTGAATGTTCAAATAAAGCAGAAAAAAAGAGTTGCGTTTCCCCCCCAAAAAAAGAAAAAAATGTTGCGTTTCCCTAAAAACAAAAGTAATCTCTTTCAGGGTAGAGAAGACAGCAGACGATCCTGACGACTTGTTCCAATGTGAGCAGTTTTCATTATGTTTTTGTTTTGTTATTTGCATACTTAATATAAATTGAATTATTTGAATCATTTCGGATGATTTTGGGTGCATGTGGCAATAATCTATACGTTGCTCTTTTATGTGTAGGCTAGTAGCATATAGGCCTACATATTTTACAATATATTCAAATTACTTTTAAAGGACCTTTTCTTTCTATTCCATTATAACAGCATGCTTTAAAATGTTGGTTGAATGTTTTTCAGATCATTATGAACACCATCACATAAATGGCAGAAGAAGAAGCTCTGCTCCTTGCTCAGCAATGACAGACTCTGCCTGCTGTTCAAAGCCAGTGTGCATGGCTACAATGTCAATACATTTCACCAAAAGTGTAATAAGCAGGGACCAACTGTTATTGTAGCTTACAATAAGTCTGGACATGTTTTTGGAGCTTTTACTAGTAAGGATCATGGTCAAACTGCCCAATATGTTATGGGTGACAAAGCATTTCTCTTCAGCTTTAATGACAAAGAGGTTAGAAGCTCCTCTCCGTGTGTTCAGTGGAAATCCCCAGAATGCTTTAATTGACTATGGTTTGGATTCTCACTAGAGTGTGGAGGACTCATGGAGAAACCATGGAGAAATGTGCACTGGAACTCTGAGTGAGTGAAGCAAACCAAATTCAGTGTCGTCTTAAAAATAATTCAGATCAACAATAAATCAGTCAATTTGGTCTGGTTTCTTTGTTTTTAATATCAGTGTCTTTTATTAAATGTTTCTGACTAACTGCGTGCCAGGAGTGCTTAAAGGAGCCATGTGTAATATTTCTGAGGATCTATTGACAGAAATGCAATATAAGATCCATAACTATGTTTTCAGTGGTGTATAAAGACCTTGCATAATGAACCGTTATGTTTTTATTACCTTAGAATGAGACATTTATATCTCCATAACCGTGGGCACCCCCTTATATATGGAGGTCGACACATTGTGTCGTCATTTTCTACCGTAGCCGACAGCGAACAAACAGCGCTACATTATTTTATTTATTGATTTTTATAAAGCATTTGATACTGTAAATCATGATTTTATTTTCAAAGTTATTAAATTGTTAGGTTTTGGAGATGTATTTTTGAAAGCAGTCAAAAGATTGTACAATGGCTGTAATAGTTCTGTCAAACTTGCATTTGGTACTTCACAAAGGTTTGATATTCATCGTGGCATTAGGCAAGGATGCCCCCTCTCTCCTTCTTTATTTTTGTTGGTCACCCAGGTTTTGGCAATGCATGTAAAAAGAAATAAGTATAATGGTATCACAGCTTTAGGATTAGAATTTAAACTTAGCCAGTTTGCTGATGACACTGCAATTTTTTTGAAAAACAAATTCAAGGTACCAAAAATAATTAGATGTATTGAGGCATTCACTGCTGTATCAGGCCTTAAAATGAATTGTGATAAATCTGTATTGTTTCCCCTTAAAGATTGCTCCTCTACAGAAATAGAGAACATCCCAGTTAAACACCAATTAACATATCTAGGTATAGTAATTTGTAAAAATGAAAAACAAAGGAGTCAGTTAAATTTTGAACCAATTATTGAGAGAACAAAAAATAAATTTAATTGGTGGTTAATGAGGGATATATCAATAATTGGGAGGGTATTATTGTCAAAGGCGGAAGGTATATCTAGATCAGTATATACATCTTTATCATTAGATGTGCCTCCTAAGGTGATTAAGGAATTAGATAAGATACTTTATGACTTCATATGGAGGAAAAGACCACATTATTTAAAAAAGGAGGTAATATGTAACACCAAAGAACAAGGGGGACTTGAGGTCTTAGATTATAATACACTTAATGACACTTTTAAAATGAAATGGTTGATAGAGTTTTTGAAGAATAGAGAAAGTCTTTGGAACGTACTTCACACACTGCACCTTTTAGGAATTTGACAATTATAATTGATAATGTTTTTAGGAGAAGTAAGGCGCTCTTGAGCATCATCTCAGACTGGAAGCCTTCTGTTAGCTCAGTTAAACAGGCTCGGATTCTACTGGTGGGTCCTGTTGGTGCTGGGAAATCAAGCTCTATCAACTCTGTATTCAAGGGTTATGTGAGCAGCCAGGCCAACACTGGCACTGCTGGAACCAGTTTGACTACTCAGGTAGGAATGCACCTTGATTATTACACCTCCGATATTTTACAGAGGGAAATATTGTGTAAAGTATTTTGATTGGTTATCTCTCTGTTCTGCATTAAAAATATTTGCTAAATATTTCTGCAATGTAGTTCCGTACCTACTAAAGCCAGGAAGCGGTGTCAGCAATGTTCCCTTCGCTCTGTGTGACTCGATGGGTCTGGAGGAGGGTTTGAACAGCGGTCTGGATGTAGATGATTTTGCCAGTATTTTGAAGGGTCACATTCAAGACAAGTATCAGGTAAGAACTATAGGTAAAGGGGGTAAACATAATAGTTAATAGGTTTAGAAGATGTTTTACTAGCTAGTTACAGGAATAAAAAAAGATGGACATTACATATAATTTTTATTCTTGACATATCTTTTTTTTATAGTTGAACCCATCGATGCCTATACAGCCAGACTCCCCTCATTTCCACAAATCTCCTGGCTTGAAGGACAAGATTCACTGTGTGGTGTTTGTGATTGACACCAGCAAAGTCAAGCTCCTCATCGAAAAGTTTGTGGTTTTTCGAAGGAAAACCAACCAGCTCGGTGAGTGACTGATAATAATGACACAGATTTGAAATAATTTCAAGTGACATGGGTGTATTTTGTCATTTAAATTATGGAAATTCAATATACAGTCTCTCTCAAGCAACCTGAGGTCAAGTCCCTTTCTCAAGAGCACCTCTTGTGGGGACTGAGTGTACAACTAGCATAAATGTTTAACCACTAGGGCTGCTTCACCCATAGGTTAATGATCTCTGGGATTTTATAGCATTTGAGGTGTTATTCTGTACTTCAGGTATTCCTCAGCTGGTTCTTCTCACTAAGGTGGATGAGGCCTGTCCCTTAGTGGCAGAAGACCTGAAAAATGTCTACCAGAGCCACTATATCAACAAAATGGAATAAATGAATATATATGACTTTATAGTCAGTATTCAATACTGTTCTCTTTCACATCTTGTTCTTGAGTATTTCTGATGAACTGTTTTGTGACAGGTACAAGAGGTGAGCACTCAGCTAGGAGTGTCTATTTCTGCTGTGATCCCAGTGAAAAACTACTGCCAAGAACTGGAAATAGACCCTCAAACTGACATACTGCTTCTAAACGCTGTTGTTCAGATACTCAGAGCCGCTGAGGGCTTTTTTGATGATTTTTACAATCCAGAGGAGAGGTCTGAGTAGAGCTCACTCTCTTTTCCTTTTCTAACCTAAAGATGGATGTAGCCTATTATTTGTATTAACAAATGTAATCTTTCGGTTTACACGCATAATCACATTTATACTTGTTACAGTGTGTGCTTTGAGTGTTTTCCTCTCTCTGTATATGTGTGACATCATTACTCCTTTCATCTCTCTGAGTATATGTTAGTTTAGGTCCGCTCTTGTGCACCTATGTTACTTATTTTTAAGAGCGGATGCAGCCATTTGTAAATTAAATGTGTTTGGTTTCCGGTGTCATCTGCTTTATTATTTTATTATTGTTATTTGTTTGTGTTTTGGTTATTTGCTGTTAAGCCATTTAGAGTTATTTCACCTTCTTGTTTCTCTGATGAAACACATTTCATTTTGCATCTGGTAATTTTTTTTTTATATTAAATATTTCAATATGATTGCATCCTGGTTTCATACACCTTTGCAGTGCAATTGTAGTCGGTTACTGATGGCAAATTACATGACAAATATTGTAGTTAGTAATATAATCCATTACATTACACATTTAAGGTAATATAATCTGAATACTTTTTTATTACTTTTAGATTACTTTTGACCTACTCATTTATCACACTGATTTGAATAGGAAAGAATGAAATACTATATTTTTGAATGGAAATACAAAGAGAAAGAACATTTGTGAATAACATGAAGTGCATTAAATGTTACATTATGCCAGGGTTTCCCAGACTGATTTTTTTTTTAATGAACTGCAGGTTTGTGAGTTTAATGAAAAGCAATTTTTAATGAAATCATACAATTTTAAAATTAAAACAATACCAAATAGATTAAACAAGATATGGATTTTATTTGTTTACCATGTGACCATTATAGAACCGTGAACTTAATTTTATTATTATCATAATAAATGTAATATAAATATTTTGGTTGTGTTTTTTTTTTTTTTTTTTTTTTTGCATGGCAGCAGAGCTACAGTTTAAAGATTCGAAATGTCATTAATTTTAAGATTGTTACATATTGGTCTGATAAGCTTTATTAGGTGTCATTACTAAACTATTTTTTATTCTAGTGTTTTAATTATGAAACATCACATCACTGATTTACCGAACCTGCCAGAACCAAACCCGCGACGGCACGTTTGCTTTTTGTGACGTAGACTACGACGTATTGCAAGATGCGTTTCCCTAAAAACGAAAGTAGCCTAATCTCTTCCGGGATTTCGGGATTTCGAAAGAAAGCAGGCGATTCTGACGACTTGTTCCAACGTAAGCTGTTTTCATTGTGTTTTTTTTTTTTTTTTTTTTTTTTTTTTTTTTTTTTTTTGCAAGATCATTGCATTTTTAATTTCATTTGCATACTTAATATAATTTGAATTATTTGAGTCCTTTCGGATGAATTTGGGTGCATGTGGGGAATAATATATACGTTGCTCTTTTTTTATGTGTAGGCTAGTAATATACATATTTCACAATATATTCAAAATACTTTTAACAGACCTTTTCTTTCTATTCCATTATAACAGCATGCTTTAAAATGTTGGTTATATGTTTTTCAGATCATTATGAGCACCATCACATCCAGCTTGACCAAATGGCAGAAGAAGAAGCTCTGCTCCTTGCTCAGCAATGACAGACTCTGCCTGCTGTTCAAAGCCAGTGTGCATGGCTACAATGTCAATACATTTCACCAAAAGTGTAATAAGCAGGGACCAACTGTTATTGTAGCTTACAATAAATCTGGATATGTTTTTGGAGCTTTTACTAGCAAGGATTATGGTCAAACTGGCCAATATGTTGTGGATGACAAAGCATTTCTGTTCAGCTTTAATGACAGAGAGGTTAAAGAAGCTCCTCTCCGTGTGTTCAGTGGAAATCCCCAGAATGCTTTCACTGACAATGGTCCGAACTTTGGTTCTTTAGTGTTTCTTTACAACAACACAGACACCGTCTACAGTAATCCAGCAACATACAAATTCGATCCACAGCAGATGCATGGGAATGACTTAAAGCTGACTGAATGTGAGGTGTACAGAGTTGAAGGTTTGTATTATTTCAGATAATTGCAGAGAAAATAGTGCACCTTCATTAATGATTGTGTGAATAACTCTGGTTTGGATTCTCACCAGACTGTGGAGGACTCATGGAGAAACCATGGAGAAATGTGCAGTGGAACTCTGAGTGAGTGAAGCAAATTTAGTGTCTTCTTAAAAGTAATTTAGATATTAGTTTGGTCTGTTGTCCTTATTTTAAGATAAAGGTCTTTTACAAAATGTTTCTGACTTACTGTGTTCCTTAAGGAATTTGACAATGAAATTAATGTTTTTAGGAGAAGAAAGGCGCTCTTGAGCATCATCTCAGACTGGAAGCCTTCTGTTAGCTCAGTTAAACAGGCTCGGATTCTACTGGTGGGTCCTGTTGGTGCTGGGAAATCAAGCTTCTTCAACTCTATCAACTCTGTATTCAAGGGTTATGTGAGCAGCCAGGCCAACACTGGCACTGCTGGAACCAGTTTGACTACTCAGGTAGAAATGCACCTTGATTATTACACCTCTGATATTTTACAGAGGGAAATATTGTGATTGGTTATCTCTATACTGTATTTAAATTAATTGCTAAATTTTTGTGCCTTGTACTGTAGTTCCGTACCTACCACATAAAGCCAGGCAGCGGTGTCAGCCATGTTCCCTTCACTCTGTGTGACTCGATGGGTCTGGAGGAGGGTTTGAACAGCGGTCTGGATGTAGATGATTTTGCCAGTATTTTGAAGGGTCACATTCAAGACAGGTATCAGGTAAGAACTTTTGGTGAAAGGTAAACATGTGTGGCAGATGTTTTATTACTATTTTAAGTCTCACTTCTTAATGATTTAAAGATATTCTACATGTTTTTTTATTAGTTGAACCCATCAATGCCTATACAGCCAGACTCCCCTCATTTCCACAAATCTCCTGGCTTGAAGGACAAGATTCACTGTGTGGTGTATGTGATTGACACCAGCAAAGTCAAGCTCCTCTCTGACAAAATGAATGACAAGTTTGCGGTTTTTCGAAAGAAAACCAACCAGCTGGGTGAGGGAATAACAATAATGAATTAGATTTAAATTAATTTCAAGTGACATGAGTGTATTTTGTCATTTAAATAATAGAATATTAGATTTTCAGCCACTCTCATAAGAAACAAGAGGTTAAGTCCAATTCTGAGCATTTCTTGATGTCACTTCTTCAATTAACACAAATGTTTAACCACTAGGGCTGTTTCACCCATAGGTTAATGATCTCTGGGATTTTATAGCATTTAAGGTGTTATTCTGTACTTCAGGTATTCCTCAGCTGGTTCTTCTCACTAAGGTGGATGAGGCCTGTCCCTTAGTGGCAGAAGACCTGAAAAATGTCTACCAGAGCCACTATATCAACAATATGGTACAAATGAATATATATGACTTTATAGTCAGTATTGTATACTGTTCTCTTTCACATCTTGTTCTTGAGTATTTCTGATTAACTGTTTTGTGACAGGTACAAGAGGTGAGCACTCAGCTAGGAGTGTCTATTTCTGCTGTGATCCCAGTGAAAAACTACTGCCAAGAACTGGAAATAGACCCTCAAACTGACATACTGCTTCTAAACGCTGTTGTTCAGATACTCAGAGCCGCTGAGGGCTTTTTTGATGATTTTTACTATCCAGAGGAGAGGTCTGAGTAGAAGGTTCTGGATTTATATTAGAATTAGCAAATCCTACCTCTTTGTTTACATTCATATTGTTTTATGTGACAAACTCATCTTTGTTTGTGTAAGGTCTGTTGACATTTCTACTGTTGCTCTTAACAAACTATTAGTGATCCAAAACGTGCAATAAGATGTCTAATATTCAAAGCTTTCTTTTCAGTTTGAGAGAAATATTTGTGGTTTAGAATTGAAATAAAGGTCTTATTAAAGGTCTCATAAGGTTTATTTGTTGTAGAAGATAATGGAAGAAATACATTCACATTGTAGAGTACCAAAAATGAACCGTAAATGCGTTTGAAGGCAATTGTTTGTACTTGATCTAACCTTTAAAAACTACTTTTGTTTATGTACCCTAATGTAAGTTAGGTTAATTTAGTGAAATTAAAATAAAAAACTGTTAATTTAGAAGCATAATATTTAGGTTAAGTTGCAAAACACT
Source organism: Gila orcuttii (assembly GCA_026230005.1). Lineage (NCBI taxonomy): Eukaryota > Metazoa > Chordata > Actinopteri > Cypriniformes > Leuciscidae > Gila > Gila orcuttii. Next base: position 15,951,876 of record JAPDVR010000008.1, read on the forward strand.
TTTTGCAGTGCTTAAACTTACAGTACAAAAACTTCATACAGTCTTCATGTGAGATTGCCTTAGAGCAACTGATCTCGTGGGGGTAGACATTTCTTCCTTTCACCCATCCTTTAAGAATCCTCTCGTTCCCAATGTTTACAATCATACAGCTCTATCCACCTTGTCTGTGAGACTTCTGGTTCATTAGCCACTATAGGTAAAAAACTAGAAAAATAACCAAGTGCTACAGACCAGTGTGTTTATAATTGCAACAATACATTAAAATAATACGAAATAAGAAACAGCAGTTTGCAATATCAGGCAGCATAAAAAGCTGTTTTATACAGCTAAAAACAACTGGAAACGGATGACACCAGAAGCCAGACACATGAAAATAAGTTAAAAATAAGGTGGATAATGTCCTCTGTGGCTAGTTGCGTATTAAATTAGTCTTAAAAGTTAGTCATGTAATTGTTTTTTTCTTTAAGACTGGTCATAACTTTTTTTTTAAAAAAAGTTTAAGAGGTAAATTGGTCTAGTTTGAATCTGAAAAGTAGGTCTTTTTAGATTACCCTTTGACTAACTGTTGGTCAGACTAGTTCTTAAGACTCAGTATTAACATTGTGACTATGTTTATGCCTAAGGTCTGAGAGAATAGCCTTCTCATCATTTGTGAGACTCAATTCAGGAGTGCTCTCACGAAATATTTTTCTTCTCCACTAGTAGGCCTATGCTCCTCCTTTTCATACTTTGGCCGCTCTCCCTTCTCGTTGGGCCCAGGAGAGCCTTCTGGTGACCCAGCTGGAATGGGGGTTATTTGTGGGGCTCCAGGCAGAATCTGATTGAGATTGGTTCTGATGGCTGCTGGCAGCTGTCCTGAAAGAGCCCAGAGTTTTTCTGAGCCATGTGTTCTTAGCAGCCTGAAGTTCAGTCGTCACAACTGCGTTTTGGTGCTCCAACTCCTTGGGAAATCAAGATGATAAATAAATGATGAAAAAGAGAAACAATTTTAGCATAAAAGTATGCATTTCAGTAACACTTCAGTAACACTTAATAATAAGCTTCAATTTATTAACGCAAGTTAATGTATCATATCATGAACAATGAACAACATTTTTAACAGCATTTGTGAATGTTAATTTATAAATTTACTATTGTTCATTGAGTCATGTTATTCACAATAAGTGAACTAATGTTTATTTATAAAACTTGAATTGTTAAAAATGTATTGAAATAGATTAATACATTCTGTAACTTAATAAAATGTAACTTAAATTTGTAAGTACCATCAACAAGTCATTTCAACTGCAATGTTTATATTGTTTATATCATTTTTTATAGCTTATAAAAAGTTAAAAATAGATTAACTTGTTTTGATGAGTAAAAATAAATTTTAAAACATATAATTTTACACCTAATGTTATTTTTATTAATTTATTTTATTTTACTTTTCATTTTATATATGAAAAATTCTAATTCTGTTTTTCTTGGTTAATCAATAAAGACTTTCCCAGAATCAGAAATGTTCACAAATGTTGTAAAGCAATATAGAGTAAAAAAGGTAGAAGAAAAATTAGGGCTGTCAACCTTAACGCGTTAACTCATACGATTAATTTTTCCAGTTTAACTCGTTAACGCAACATCTAGCCATCGTTACATTATATGATCACGCTCTTCTTCATGCAAATGCTAGTATTAACCATTCAAGCGCGTCAAGACAAAAGAGAACGCGCTGGCTGTGAATATCCTGTCGGTAGGGCCTACTGATCCACTTTTGCGACACGACTGAGGCGTGGTGTCGCACGCCTCTCCACATTTGTAAGTTGATGGGCGTTCCTCAAGTTTACCGCTATGGGCGTGGTTTTGACTCAGCGGCCAGTCTAGAACAAAGGCCCCTCGAGAGACTACTTCTATTGGATAGACGCGTCGCGTTTGAAGGATTCATTTGCATAAAGATGGGCATCGGCCAGATTTTGGACCTGCAGCATTTTTTCAAATGAAGCGCCGCCTTCCCGGGATGCTTTGCGGGCGCGTTAAAGGAGCGCGGCGCGACTGAAGTGTCGCACGGAGAAGTGGATCAGCACCGTCACACACACTGGACGCATAGACGGACGCGCGCCAGAATCGTGAGTTAATCGAGTTCTCTTTCGCGCTCGCACGACAAAAAATAACACACACAATTATGCCAAAATGTCCAGTTTGTCGAGTATCTTCATAAAAGCAGTCTTAAATAAGTTAAATAAAGTATTAAATGAACGTCAATAATTGAGAGAGAATAAGATGCGTGTGAGATAAGGATTAGTCTATATTTAATTTATTATTTATGCAGTGCAGACTGTTTGATGATAACTAATTTCTGTAGCCTATATTGTTCTGTATATGTTAGACAGGTAGGAAGGGCACAGGTAAATATGACATTTATTATGGGGTTATGTGAGGATAAGTTCACTTAAATTAAAAGTTAAATAGGCTATATATATTTTTTGAAGCCCCAAAATATGTAAAAAAAACAAACAAATGGATAGCTTTTAATAAAACTGTAATGTTGAATGGCTATAATTAATGTATAAAATTGGGGAGGGGAAATCATTTTCATCCAGACATTAGTTGCTGCAGCCTATTAGTATCAGTGATACTGACCTTCATTCATAAAAAAGTATTTAAAAAGTATTTAAAATATACATGCCTTTATGTTGTCTCTACACTAATTTGGAGATTAACTGTGAAATTATTACATTAAAAAATATATAAAAAACTTAAGTGTTTTTAATTGCGATTAATTACAGAAAAAAGTAATTAATCGAGTTAATTTTTTTCATCAATTGACAGCACTAAGAAAAATATATTTTAAAAATCTTCTGAAAAAAAAAAGTTTCATGCTTTTCATCAGACTTTTATGTCTTACTTGTATCTTGCATTTGGACTCCACCATTTGTAGCTTGGTCTGGGCTAGCTCTCTCTCTAACTCTTGGACCTGTTCTCTGAGCGAGGCCTTCACTTCCTCCTGAGCAGAGCTATCTTCACTCTCAGAGCACAGCTGAATTGATCCATCCACACTAAAGATGTGTCTGCACCGCTCACACTCCAGCATCTTGCTCTGAAATAATAAAATATATACAGTGTATGTGAGAAAACATGACAGTAAGACTGACGGTGAAGGTCAAGCTGCTTTGAGGTCAGTTTGTTTCTTACCTTGATTACTGCCAGCTCTTTGTCTGCTTGAGCTTTCTGGTTTTCAAGATTAGTGTTCAGTTGGGAGCAAATCTAAAGGACGCAAGAAAATGGGCTGAAAGTTGGCATCAAATGCAACAGTTTTTTGAATATGTGGAGTTGTAATTAAATGTTTACCTGCTTGTAGTCGGCAATGATGTTGTTTGACCTCTTAATGTCTGACTCTGCTTTGTCCAGCTCTCTCCTAAACATCTTTTTTAGCTGTCGAACACATCAATACATTAGACAAGGGGAAAAAGCATGAGCTCTCTTTCACAGAGATTGGTCAAACACTTTACTCCTCAGATCAGTGATGTTAAAGCACCTGTGAAGTCTCCTCCTCCTTTCCCCTTTTCTCCTCCTCTGTAATCCTCAGAAGCTGTTTGGTTTTTAACAGCTCCTTGGTTAATTCATCCACCTGGTCCTCTGTCTGAAAAACACACCAGATCTATCTAAACAAACACAGCAAATAAAACAGAAAATGAAACCAGCCTGTTGCATATATGCATGATAATTCGTAATAATTTGACAGACCTGATCTAAAGCAGTCCTCAGTGCAATCTTGCTGGTAACAAGTTTTTGTGCAAGATCATCATTTTCCTGCTCCAGGCGCAAACTGGTTTGCTGAAGCATACGGTTTTCTCTCTAGAAAAAAAAGGAAGAAAAGCATTAATACCACAAATCTACAACCCTGAATTATTCAATGTATAATTATGCAAGAGCTGTAGTTGTGTAGATATGGGTGTTGCAGAGCAGGACGGAAGCTTTTTGTTTTTGTCAGGGTGTGATCACTTACCTCGTACCTGTCGAGCGGGTCTTCTGGCTGCAATTGGTTATCTCTTAATTTTGGCTTTTTAGATGGCACCTGTTTAAAAAGAAGATTCAAATAACTTTCAAATATCAAGTAGCCTACGCAAATCTCTGGCATGAATGGAATGTACTTTAACATCTTCTAAGTACCGATTATATAATAAATTCAGTTGCAATTTTATTGATAATTTTTTTAACTTAATTTATGTATTTAATTCATGTAAATAAATTCACACACACAATTTTATCGATATATTTTTAAATTAATTTATGTATTTAATTCATGTAAATAAATTCACAAACACACACGCGCACACACACACACACACACACACACACACACACACACACACACACACATATATATATTACCATGTACAGATTTATTTAACTTTTAGATCATAAGTGCGAAAATCTTAAAGGCATGAAAGGAATGTACAGTAACATCTTAAGTACTTATGTCAGGTTCATAGTTGCAGGATTCATATGAGCATTCCCTCTTGCAATTTTAAAGATGACATTTTTAATTAATTTACATTTATATATATATATATATATATATATATATATATATATATATATATATATATATATATATATATATATATATATATATACACATTATACATTATACACCATATACATATATTTATTATAATATTATTAGTTAGCACCAAGGAGTAAACATTTGAACAATAATTGATCACAAATACACTGATATTTCTGTATTGTTTTTAAAGAGATTTGAAAAACAAAACAAAAAACATGCTGTTGTGCTACTCCTTTAAAAATTCCAGCACGCCAGCTTTAAGACAACATGTGACAAATGTTAGGTCCAAGCTTGCTGAACTTACCACTTGTTTCGGTAGAGACTCCACCACTAGACTGGCCAGGATCTCCTCCTCTGACATTTGGTCAATAATATAGGCATCATAAGCAACGGCAATAGACACTTCTTCCATCATTTTGGCAGGTGAGTAGAACACAAGTGATCTCAAAATACAGAGTAGGCCACTGAACGTTTCTGGAGAAATGACAACAGGTTTGACAGGCAACGGTTTATACTGTCTTGTCTCAATGCAAGCCCAGCCCTATATAAGACTATGGGAGGAGTTTCATTTCAGTCCACCTTTGTCCTGTGGTTCTTCACTTACCTAATAAGCAGGTATAAAAAAACTATGGCCTTCCAACTGCTCCCTGTTGAACTTCCTCACAGTATTATTCCACAATCCGGCAGCCAATACTATTATTTCCTCATTGCTAAAGCAAAACCCAGTTAAATATCATTAAAATTATGAATCCAACACAATTAGGGTCCAGAGCAGATATATTTTTTCAGAACAGAAGATATTTTACCGTCACAGTTTAGAGTTTGCAAGCCTGCCTGTGGCTTCAAGCACAGGGCTAAAGACTGTGAAATTGAAATTCTTGCTGTAATCCTGCAGGTCGCCCCTCACACAAAAACACTGTGGTTTGCCGGGGAAAAGCAGGTGCCAGTACATTCCTCCATTCCTTAAGCTGCTTATATCTGGCTGCTGTATATGTTCACTGGGATTGATGGAGGCTGAGAACTGCTGTTTTTATCATTTCACTGCAGCGTCATGGCGGCATCGTGCAGATATTATTAATCAAAATGGTCAAAAGCACTAGTTTCTTATAAAACTAAAAGCAAATTTTTTGTCTGTTCTGCAAAGCTAATCTGTTGTGGTCATCAGCTTGAACAAAGCCGAGCTAATAAGGCGAAACATAAGAAGGAGAGAGAAAGAGAAGGGGAATGTGAACAAAAGTGGGGGAGGATGTTATTAGTAATTGAAAGAAGGTAGGAGAAAAGAGCAATAAAGACAGCAAAGTGTGGCAAAGGTTCTTGTATTGGAGGAGGCGCCAACTGTCTTCAGGTATCGTCATGAACCGGACAAACAAACGCACAACTGTCTCCGTGAGGTGGCTCTCACCTCCATTTGCTAAGTGTGCTGCTTATTATGGCTGAAAACTCATAGCGTGTCAGTGGAAAGCTTTATCATGCTGAGAGTGAAATTATTTTACAGTTGCTGAATTGCAATGGAAATGAGATGCATGAAACAGCTATTTGCTTAACAAGATCTTAAACTGGTCCTTCAAGTCGTTTTACACAATCAAAATGCACATATAGAATGCAGTCCCAGCCCGGCTTGACACTCCCGGGTAAGTATCTTCGGTGCTTTTAAATATCAAAGTGAAAGAAAATGTTGCAAAGAGAAAACGGTAAGATTAGTGGATTCTGATTTTGATTTAGTCAAAATTACACAAATGTCTGTTTATTTAAGCAGTGGTTTTATACCCTACCGTTCAGATGTCTGGTGTTATGTTTTTAAAATAAATACTTTTATTCAGCAAGGATGCATTACATTGATCAAAATTGACAGTTAACATGGTTACAAAAAAATTATATTTAAAATAACTTTTCAACATTCTATTAATCAAAGAATCCTAAACATATATATATTTTCCACAAAAATATTAAGCAGCTCAACTTTTATATTTACACATTTGGTAGACACATCCAAGAAATTAATTTGATCAGTTCCTGCTTTCCCTGAGAATCAAACCCATGACTTTGGCATTGCTAGCACCATGTGCTACAGTTTGAGCTACAGTATGTGCTTAGCATAAGTGAACACACCCATGCTAAAGTTGACTAAAAAGAGGAATAAAAAATCAGCTTTTGAAAATTGATCTTAATGCCTTAATTTAAAAAATGAGGAAAAATCCAACCTTTAAGGACACCAATTTTCTTTGTGAATGAATAATGTATCGTAAATAAATAAATGTTCTTGCTTAAAATACAGGTTGCATAAGTCAGGACACCCCATGTTAAATTCCCATAGAGGCAGGCAGATTTTTATTTTTAAAGGCCAGTTCATGGATCCAGGATACTATACATCCTGATAAAGTTCCCTTGGCCTTTGGAATTAAAATAGCCCCACATCATCATATACCCTTCACCATAGAGATTGGAATGGTGTTATTTCAGCCTAATAGCTGGTTGGATTTGCATTGAAAGATGATCTTATGGAAAGTGCTCCATGCCAATCTAGGTATGGTGAAGGGAATGTGATGATGTGGGGATATTTTAATTCCAAAGGCCAAGGGAACTTTATCAGGATGCATAGTATCCATTAAATAACTGGCCTTTAAAAATAAAAATCTGCCTGCCTCTATGGGAATTTAACATGGGGTGTCCTGACTTATGCAACCTGTATTTTAAGGAAGAACATTTATTTATTTACGATACATTATTCATTCACAAAGAAAATTGGTGTCCTTAAAGGTTGGATTTTTCCTCATTTTTTAAATTAAGGCATTAAGATGAATCCAAAAGATGATGTTCCTCTTTTTAGTCAACTTTAGCATGGGTGTGTTCACTTATTCTATCCACTGTATACTTCTCAACATTAATAATAAGAAATGTTTCTTGAGCATCAAATCAGTACATTATAATGATTTCTGATGGATCATGTGACACTGAAGCCTGGAGTAATGATGCTGAAAATTCAGCTTTGCCATCACAGGAATAAAATCCATTTAAAATCTATTGAAATATAAATACATTTTAATATTATTTGTTGTATTTAAACGTATTGAACGGTAGTGTGTATGTTTGTATTAAAAATTTGGTTCACAACACAACCCTCAATTTGTATTAATTCTGTCCTTTAAGCTAAAATTTAATTATTTTAATTGAAAGGCTAAACTGTGTTTTAATTTTTAGAAATGTCTATTGTGTTTCTTAATTATTTTACTGTTTAAATTTAGCTGCGAAGCAGTTTCCATTGTAAAAACACCACATGACCTGCTACTGGGGTAAATATGTGTTCAATGAAATGGACAAAAAAATGGAAATGTTCAATTAGCTTTTTTGGGAATAAAACGTTTTATAACCAGTCTTTTTCACAGTTTCCCGTAATCCACAGCTAGAATATAGCATCATGAATAGGAATATGGAAGAAAAACACAATTAAAGCAAACAGAAGCATTGGCAGTCAGTTCGAAGATACAAATATATAGAGACTTGACAGGAAACTTTTCAATCATTGAAATAATTTGATCTTTATGTACACGTATTTTATACATGTGAAATGGCTTTTATTACTCTGATCACAATTGACCAATTTTATAAAAGTCTACAGGCATTTATAAATGCTTCATTTATATTCAAAAGCATTCTGTGAAATATGTGCACAATAAGCTACTTTTTTCTTCAGTATTTTAAACCATAGACTGATGTACTTCCAGATTTTTGCATCCCCCCCCATTTTTGCCAAAAAAAGTATTGACATGTAAAATAGAAGTGCCTTTTTGTGATTTGTAATGTGATCCAGTTACTAACAAAGAGTGTTTAAGACAGAGTAAATATCGACATCAGAATGCACAATTCATAAACCAATGGCTACTGAAACATGTGAGAAAATATAATAATTTACATACACACTTTTGCAAAGACAAGGAAACTATTGTTCCTATAAGTATAATTTCGATGAGAACAATGAAATGTTTTTAATATTTTCCAGTCATTTTCACTCAGTGACTTTGCCTGAAGATGATTTTAAAAAAATGTTGTGTATGAATCTGAAAATTATATGACATTGGAGATATCAGCAACTGCACTGAAATGTTAATTTAAAAAGCTCTTAATTAAAAATAATTATTATAATTAAAATACGTGAGAATGAACAACATATGACTCCAACCTCAATCTTATTTGATTTTTCAACAACTGCCAACACACATTTCACACTGTGCCACTGTGAATTTTAGTTGATGTGACATATTTAAATATGAATTAACCAATATATTCATCATCAGTAATTAATTTTACATTTTCCCAAAAGATCTTCATACATTAAGACAATTACATTTTGGTTAATTTCTCATCCTAAAATAAGTGTTACAAATAAAAAGATTCAGCATATCAGGGGCTATTTAGATAAAACTGAATGTCATGCTTTTTCCAACAAAAGTACTTTCTTTTAAAAGCTATTAAAAACTTGTGTGAAATGTTTTCCTTTTATGTCACTATAAACAATGAAATACTTGAAATGAGCCTACAGTATATAGCTTCCTTGGGATGCTCCGATTCTTTTTTCTAAATTTAAAATATGCTTATATATCTGACTTTTCCAGATAAATAAAATATCCTATTTGCATTTAACCTTTAACATTTAAAAGGCCAAAACCCCCACAAACACTTCACGTCATATAACACACAGCCCTCACAGCAGAGAGAGAGGGAGGGCTGTGCAAGAAGAAGAGGTAAAACAGGTAAAACAAAAGACAATGGAAGACTGAAGATGGCCTTAGACCTGCGTGGAAGAATAACATGGCACCCTGGAGGTCTTTTTGCTCTTGACGCTAGGAGATGGCACGGCCCCCAGATGCTCTGGTTCACAGAGGCAGCTCTGTCCCTGGGTCCATCTCCGGGTCTGTGAGGGTCAGACGTCAGTGCTGATGGCTCGTGTATTGGTGTAAAAGTCTGGTGTGCTGCGGTGGCTCAGCACGGGGCCGTACATGGCGGCCAGACCAAGGGCAGTGGCGCCATGGTTCTCGTAGTGAGCGGGCATGTAGGACAGGCGTTCGCCGCCATTACGCATCTCATCCGAGCCACGGAGGTAGTAGGGCGAGCAAGTGGGGCAGTAGCTGTGCTGCGGAGCGGGGTCGTAGGGCAGCGAGAGAGGTGTGACGGCCGCCCCGTCCACTCCCGGAGCGCTGCATGCGTTGCAGGCGAACTGTGGCTGAGGATCTCCGACCGAGCCCGCCTCCCCTTCTGACTCATTCCTCTTACAGCAGTAATACTGGGATGGAGGGACAGTTAGATATACAGGGGAAACAAGATCAGGAATTGGTGCTTCAACACAGATCTTCCTCAAATTGTTGAGTAACATACTGAGTGTACTTGAGCACAAAACGCAGAAAGATTCTGGAATGGATTGGAGTTATTTACATAACAGAGCTGTTCAGTCATGATGTCATTTAGGTCAACAAGTAAGGCTAAAACAACGTTCAGTACTTTCTAATGGGTTTTTGATTATGATTTATGTAAGGTCTGTGGTCAGCACTACATGAGACTTTAAATTACAATCACACCTCAATAGTGAATTTGGCAAACATATGGGCTGGGTCCGAAATCACATACTCTCTTGAGTAGGTACTTATTTTGAATAAGTAATTACTTCACGACCGCTAAATAAAGTATGTTCTATATAGTATGAATGTAATTCGGATGTACTACATTCCCCATGTTGTCATTATCATGTGACCTACCCGTGGCGTCATGGGATAGTAATAGTGTCCATCGAATGCACACTTCAGAATCTCGCAGGAAGTAGTAAGTCATCCGGGTAATTTTGTATGAGTACTACTTTTATATGAATACTGTGAATTCGGAAATACTTGTTCTGTCACGTATGCTACTGTATTTCACCTACTATAGGGAAGTATGTGATTTTGGATGCAGCCATTATTTGCAAACGTTCCCACGACTTTTTATTTGATTTTTGTTTGATTTTTATTCAACATTTTATTTAATTAATTTCCTCATTTTAGGTAAATTGTGGCTATGTGGAATTACTTCATTCCCTTGTTTTTTAGTGGTCTCAAATTTAATTGAACAACAACTACTGAACAGAACTACAACTACTGAACGGATTAGCATATTATGGAAACGAATTAGCACAATGTGGCCATGATTTACCTAAAATGCGGAAACAAATGAATAAGTCGTGGCAACCAATACTTCATTTGTAGCCACTATTTCTATTTTTTTCGCATGTCATTTGTGGGCCTCTGTACTTAGCCGTAGTTTTTGAGCATTGCACTCTCAGGTATCTTTTGTCCCGCTCAATACATTCAAAAAGTAGTTTGGAGAAAAATTTGTTTTTTTAAACACACAAACACGATGTGTGTGAATGGTCCCATATACCTTACACCACCCTGCAGTGAAATTTAAATGAAATGTAAATGCAATGCTCACCTGGAGTCTACAGTAACAAAGCACTGCAATGATACACAGGAGTATCACTGTTGCAAGAATTCCTCCGGTTATGACAACAGTTCCAGCTGTCATCCGACCAGATCTCCATCAAACCCTGAGAGCAAGACAGAGAGAGTCAATTGTCTAACTGAAACTTCATTTCCATATGTAAAAACAGACTGAAACGATGTTGTTAGTCCGTTCACAACTTTAGAAACAACTTTAGCTAAATAACATTCAAAGGGCCCCTGATTTATGTGTTAAAGGCTGTGGATGGGATTAAACTCAGCAGCACTTACATTAGAAGAGAGCAGAGGGGACGACAGGCCACAGAGAGTTTGTATTGCTGCTTCTCCTGACGCAATACTCATTGGTCGCAGACGCTCACCGGTAGAGTTTCTGGATATCACAAAAGAAGTGGAACATGTGATATGTAAAAACAGATTTGTTAAAATAGGATAACAGCCACAATAACCATTCCATCCAAAAGGAGGCAGTATAATATAGGACATCACCACAGCACAGTATACGTTTGTAGCATCAAAAATTTACAGAGGTACACAAATGATCTTTTTTGCTTGCAGATTATTTAAATAGTAATGTAATAATTAAGAGAAAATTTTAAAAAATATAGAATTATGTTTATATCTACAAAAACACTGTAATTGAAATATGCAGACACTTGTTCAACAGAACAAACACAACAACCTAAGGTAAACTGAGAGGCGACATTACTACAGAGCACTTATAATATGGCACTGTTAAAATATAACTGAAACAAAAATGAACTAATAAAATAATCAGTGTCACCTTAAAGGGTTAGTTCACCTAAAAATTAAAATGATCTCATAATTTACTTACCCTCAAGCCATTATACTGTTGCTGTATATGACTTTCTTCCTTCAGCCAAACACAATCGGAGTTATATTAAAAAATATCCTGCCTCTTCCAAGCTTTATAATGGGAGTGAACGGTACCATAGAATAAGAAAATATTCATATTTATAACTTTATAAATTGACGAGAGGAAAAAGCAAAACAAAACATCAGTTAGGAATTAGAAGTATAAAAATGAGAATTTTTAAAGAGAAATGTCGGAGGAGCTTGTGTTTGTTGCCCAGCCTTATTTGTTTGAACCGCAAGAGCCGTCTAGTCCCACCTAAGCTTACGCTACTCCTACATCCTACGTCATGCATCGGGTCAGAGGTCACTCTTCGGCCGGAACTCGACTCGCGTACGGCCCTTACCGGAAGCCAGGGATTATGGTTTATAAAGCCATATATATATGGACATTTTCTTACAAAAATGCATCACTTTGCTTCAGAAGGCTGTAATTAACCCCCTGGAACCGTATGGATTACTTTTATGATGGATGGATGTGCATGCACTTTTTTGGGCTTTAAAATCTATGGTACCATTCCCTCCCATTATAAAGCTTGGAAGAGTCAGGATATTTTTAATATAATTCAGATTGCGTTCGGCTAAAAGAAGAAAGTCATATACACCTAGGATGTCTTGAGGTTGAATAAATTACAGGATAATTTAAATTTTGGGGTGAACTAACCCTTTAACTACAGAACCCAGACTCAATGGAAAGCAGTCTCTAGTTCAAAATGAGGGACGTTCTCAAACCAATCACACATACTCTTCCAGTCCATTTTTTTTTTCTCAGAGTAAAAGCACTAAATTATATACAGGAATGGTGGAATGCTAATGCTGTTAAAAGCAATGTGCCATCTATTCTCCCTGGAATGTGTCCAAGCAGCGTGTTCCTGTCCCCCTGCGCTCCTTGCCAGCGGTTAAACTGGAGGAAAGTACTGATCTGTACTCTTGTGGTGGGCTGCTGGAGGTCAATCCCCCCCATCAGTGTAACAGTGACAGCAACGGGCCACTGATAGGACATGTTTGGACAATCACATAGACTAATGGGCTAGACAAGGTTGCTGTAAGTACACCGAGAACGCTTTGAATAACAAGGATAGGTGGGGACTGGAGAGTGCTAGTGTTTATCCAAGTATTGTCTTGTGCTAATTTGTGGTGATACTGAACTGTGAAATTTGATTTCAACGTAATGCCGTTTCTGCACACAATACCAAAATCCAAAATCCGTTCACTTGGTGACCATCTTGGCAATGCAGCTATTATCTACTAGAATAGGGAAAGGCCTAAAAATGGTATGTTTGCTAAGCTTACATAATGCATACATGAATAGTCAGCCATTAATGGGCAAAAAAAAAAGCGGGCCAAGTAGGTATTGAAGCTTGTGTTCGCCACTGAATAAAAAATAAAAAGGGTATGCAACTTTTAATCAGACAATTCTGACTTTTGTAAGAAAATTTCAGAATTATCTGTTTTTCCCCCCCTCAGAACTGGATTTTATAACTCTTGTTTATTATTGTGGGATATAAACTCATAATTGCAAGAAAAAAAGTCAGAATTGCTAGTTCCCTTTCGAGGGAACTCGAACTGCGTCGGTGACGACACTAGGGGAACGCCCTTCAGCGTAGCGCGTCTGAATTTATGAATGAAACCGAATCCAATCCTATTGGCGTTGCGTGATGACGTAGCGTGTGACGGCATAAGCGGATGTATACAAAAGCACGCCGGCACACAGAAATGTCAGCTTTTTGCTATTCAGCAAGCGCTCTGTGTATGTGTGAACAAGTCTGTCCTATTTGGTGTTGTATGTCCTGTTAAAGTATCTTGCAATAAGATTCTGTGGCTGGGATCTCGCGTTTGCCGAGGCAGCGCGTAGGTTTAAGGTTTGCCTTGCAGTTGCAATACAGAATCTAGTAGCTCGGATCTCGCGTTGGCCGAGGCAGCGCTTAGATTACGAGTGTATTTTGCAATAAGATTCTGTGGCTGGAATCTCGCGTTTGCCGAGGCAGCGCGTAGGTTTAAGGTTTGCCTTGCAGTTGCAATACAGAATCTAGTAGCTCGGATCTCGCGTTTGCCGAGGCAGCGCTTAGATTACGAGTGTATTTTGCAATAAGATTCTGTGGCTGGAATCTCGCGTTTGCCGAGGCAGCGCGTAGATTTAAGGTTGCCTTGCAGTTGCAATACAGAATCTAGTAGCTCGGATCTCGCGTTTGCCGAGGCAGCGCTTAGATTACGAGTGTATTTTGCAATAAGATTCTGTGGCTGGAATCTCGCGTTTGCCGAGGCAGCGCGTAGATTTAAGGTTGCCTTGCAGTTGCAATACAGAATCTAGTAGCTCGGATCTCGTGTTTGCCGAGGCAGCATGTAGGTTACGAGTCTACTTTGCAGTTTGCTGTGTGAGTACGAGGCATGAACAGTCAGCTCCTGAGGGTGCTGGCTGTGTTCATTGAGAAATAACTCGCCGCACACGTGCGTTTCGGGTATCTCAGCCTCGCGCCTGTTGACTTTCTTCTCGAGAGATGAAAGCCAAATATCTTGTGTACTACTCGAATCTCGCGTTTGTTAAGGCAACGCGTTACGGGTCTGCAATAAAAGGGACACACGCGATCTGATAAATAATACTGTTTAGGTGCGAGGCATTCACAGTCAGCTCCTGAGGGTGCTGGCTGTGTTCATTGAGAAATATCTTGACGCGTACAGCCGTGCGCTGTCAGGTGTTTCAGTCTCGCGCCTGTTGACTTTCTTCTCCAAGGATGAAAGCCAAATTATAATGGCTCGAATCTCACGTTTGCCGAGGCAGCGTGTAGGTTACGGGATCGTATAATTAAATATAAAACAGTATTCCAGTGTTATGGCTGCATTTAATTCCGAGGAGTTAAAGTAATTAAAAATTGTATCTGACTTAGAACTTGGTTAGATATTTTAATTCAGCCTACCATCTGAAGGAGAGTATCGCTTCTAGAGGTCCCCCTCAAAAAAAAAAAAAAAAAAAAAAAAAAAAAAAAAAGCTGAGCTTGGGACTCTAGGCGGCGCTCTCGCCCAAAGCCTTTCAGGCCAGGAAGGCGAAAGGGAAGAGGTCCTAACTCCTGTGAGACCTCCAAGGGCCGCCCCCCCGGAGAGAGAGCGATCGAGGTCCCCTCTCTCCTCGGGCCCTCAGGATGCTGGCGTCGGTATCCCGCCGTCTCTGACGCTTCGGGTCACGCCAGCTTTCAGCGAGCACACGCTGCTTTTTCTGCCCCGAAGGCCTGCAGTCAAACAGCGTTTGGGTTCGCACACGGTGGGTCGTTGTCGGTTTTCCCCTGCCGGTCATCCGCTTCAGGGTGCCGTCAAGGACTCGCACAAAACACTGGACACCAGTCCCGAGGGGCTGGTTCCTTTGGTGAATTTCGTAGAGGCATGGCAAAACCTCACGAATATTTCTCCATGGGTCCTGCGCACTGTAGAAATTGGGTACAGACTGCAGTTCCGCGTCCGCCCACCAAAATTCAACGGGGTGGTTCGAACGGCAGTGCACCCAGAGCAGGGTCTGGTGTTGGAACAGGAAGTCAACTCGCTGCTGGGAAAAGGGGCCATAGAGCATGTTCCCCCACCAGTCAGGGAGTCCGGGTTCTACAGCCGGTACTTCATAGTTCCAAAAAAGGATGGAGGGTTGCGTCCAATTTTAGATCTGAGGCATCTGAATCGGTCTCTGAGGAGGTTCAGGTTCAAGATGCTCACTATTCCCACCATCGTGAGTCAGATCCAATCCGAGGATTGGTTTGTCACG
Source organism: Gila orcuttii (assembly GCA_026230005.1). Lineage (NCBI taxonomy): Eukaryota > Metazoa > Chordata > Actinopteri > Cypriniformes > Leuciscidae > Gila > Gila orcuttii. Next base: position 15,967,525 of record JAPDVR010000008.1, read on the forward strand.
ATAGATCTAAAAGACGCCTATTTTCACATCTCCATCCTTCCATCGCACAGGAAGTTCCTGAGGTTTGCTTTCGGGGGCGAAGCTTACCAATATCGGGTTCTTCCATTCGGCCTAGCACTCTCCCCTCGCACGTTCACCAAGTGTATGGATCAGCTCTGGCCCCACTGAGGCTCCAGGGCATCCGCGTGCTGAATTATATCGACGACTGGCTCATACTGGCCCAGTCTCGAGAGTTGGCAGTTCGGCATCGAGATGTCGTCCTTGGCCACATTCAGCGCTTGGGGTTGAGGCTCAACACAAAGAAGAGCGTGTTGACACCCGCCCAACGAACTACGTTCCTGGGGGTGGTATGGGACTCAATGACGATGCAGGCACACATGTCTCCCGCACGCATCGAGTCCATTCTAACCACACTAACCAGGGTGAAGCTAGGCCATACCATCACAGTAAAACACTTCCAGAGGGTGTTAGGTCTCATGGCAGCAGCGTCCAGCGTCATACCTTCTGGCCTGCTACACATGAGAGCCCTGCAGTGGTGGTTGAAAGCCAAGGGGTTTTCCCCAAGGGGAAATCCGTTCCGCTTGATAAGGGTTACGCGCAGGTGCCTTCGTTCCCTTTCAATGTGGAAGAAACCTTGGTTCCTGTCCCAAGGTCCCAAGTTGGGAGCATTATGTCGCCGAGTATCCGTTTCGACAGATGCCTCCCTCACGGGCTGGGGCGCGGTCATGGACGGCCGCTTTATGAGAGGTCTCTGGCAGGACCATCATTCCTCTTGGCACATAAATTGCCTAGAAATGTTGGCGGTGTTCCGGGCTCTGAGGAGCTTTCTGCCAGACCTCCATGGTCGCCATGTCCTAGTAAGATCCGACAACATGTCGGTGGTATCTTACCTAAACCGTCAGGGGGGTCTGAGGTCGCGCCCTCTGTGCAGACTGGCACATCAGATCCTCCTGTGGTCCCAGCGGAGACTGTCGTCTCTCAGGGCGATGTATGTCCCGGGGGACCAGAACCAGGGAGCAGACATGCTGTCGAGGCAGGGGCTGAGGCCCGGGGAATGGAGACTCCACCCCGAGGTGGTGGAGTAAATATGCGAGAGGTTTGGCCCAGTGGAAGTGGACCTATTTGCGTCTCGAGAGACGACACACTGTCCACTGTGGTTTTCCCTTTCTCATCCAGCCCCGCTGGGGTTGGATGCTATCGTGCAGACGTGGCCGAGGCTGCGTCTGTACGCCTTTCCCCCAATCGCTCTGCTCCCAGCAGTTCTGGAAAGGGTCCGTCGGGACGGGGTCAGCCTACTATTAGTAGCCCCGTGTTGGCCGGCCCGAGTATGGTTTTCGGACATCATCCTGCTTCTGGCAGGCCCGCCATGGCAGATCCCTCTGAGGAGGGACCTGTTGTCTCAGGCAGAGGGCTCAGTTCTCCACCCTCGGCCCGAGCTGTGGAAACTGTGGGTCTGGCCCCTGAGGGGGCACAGTACCTAGAAGCCGGCCTGTCAGCAGAAGTGGTTGAAACTATACTCACTTCCAGAGCTCCCTCCACGAGGAAGTTATACGGCCTTAAGTGGAATGTTTTTTCCATTTGGTGCAGAGAGCGTGTTTTGGACCCAGTTCACTGCCCAGTGGCTTCAGTGCTGGAGTTTCTCCAAGACCGCTTTTCTGCCGGGCTTACCCCGCTCACACTCAAGGTTTATGTGGCTGCCATTGCGGCTTTCCACGCTCCTCTGAGTGATGGTCCCCTGGGGAGGCATCACCTGGTCGTACGTTTCCTCCGTGGAGCCTGGAGGATGAGACCTGCGACTCGCACCAGGGTTCCCTCTTGGGACCTGGCGGTGGTTCTCGAAGGGCTGGCCGAGGCCCCCTTCGAACCATTGGAGTCGGCTGAGGCCAAGAACCTTTCGTTTAAGGTGGTCTTTTTGTTGGCCATTACTTCTCTGAGGAGGGTAGGAGATCTTCAGGCGCTCTCTATTTCCAATGGGTGCTTGGAGTTTGCTCCAGGCAACATTAAGGTCATCTTACACCCCAGGCCCGGCTATTTGCCCAAGGTACCATCTAATGTGGCACGGCCTATGGTTCTGCAGGCATTTCATCCTCCGCCTCATGTGACGGCGGATGAGGAGAGACTTCACCTGCTCTGCCCTGTCAGAGCGCTGCGATGTTATATCCTGAGGTCCTCCTCATGGCGGAAGTCGGACCAGTTGCTGGTGTGTTTCGGGTCACCCAAGAAAGGGCTTCCCGCCTCTAAGCAGACCATCAGCAACTGGATCGTTCAGACTATTTCCCTGGCCTATCAGGTGCGCAATTTGCCTTCACCTATGGCCGTGAGGGCTCACTCCACCAGAGGCATAGCTTCCTCTAGAGCTCTCCTTTCAGGGGTTTCTATACATGACATATGTGAGGCGGCTGGCTGGGCCACTCCACACACATTCATGAGGTTTTACAGTCTGGACCTTCCCTCTACACCCGGTGCACGAGTGCTTTCGTCCTAAGTTGTGCCTGAAGACAGCTTCACACTAGGATGAGCGGGGTTCGTTGTGGTATAGTGGGTATCTCGTTCCCCTAGTGTCGTCACCGACGCAGTTCGAGTTCCCTCGAAAGGGAACGTCTCGGGTTACGTATGTAACCCTTGTTCCCTGAGAAAGGGAACGAGACACTGCGTCGGTTCGCCACACCTCACCCCGCTTGGAGCACTTGCTTCATAGCAAAAGCTGACATTTCTGTGTGCCGGCGTGCTTTTGTATACATCCGCTTATGCCGTCACACGCTACGTCATCACGCAACGCCAATAGGATTGGATTCGGTTTCATTCATAAATTCAGACGCGCTACGCTGAAGGGCGTTCCCCTAGTGTCGTCACCGACGCAGTGTCTCGTTCCCTTTCTCAGGGAACAAGGGTTACATACGTAACCCGAGACGTTTCTTTATAACTCACGATTGCGAGTTTATATCTCGCAATTCTGACATTAGGTTTTATATCTCGCAATTGTGAGATAAAAAATTCGCAATTATCTTTTAATTTTTTTTTATTCTGTGGGGGAAACAAGCTTCCATAAGTAGGAGTAAAAAAAAAAACAACTAAATATAGATAAATAAATAGACCTACAATTCTCATTTTAGAGTAAATTACTTAGTTTTACTTATAAAGCATCCACTAAGAAAAGTCTGTTACAATGCACAATACAATCGGACTAGCATAAAGACAAATACTGCAATATATTGTATGAAAAAGTTATCTGATAGTTTTAATTCAATGGATAAATGCTGCGTTCACGCCCTGCTGAAAAAAATGCCATAAGATGGCTGGCTGGTCTTAGCTGGTCTCCCAGGCTGGTTTTTAGAGGGGTTTTGGACACTTTTTTTTAGCTGGCCAGGCTGGTCTTAGCTGGGAGACCATCTAAAACCAGCTGAACACCAGCTTGGCCAGCCTGGAAGACCAGCTTAAACCAGCTACTTCCAGCTTAAACCAGCCGGGGGGTTTTTTCAGCAGGGCGCCATGTCGTAATTCATTACCGTAATTTCGAAATGACAACATGTGATATTCTACTCAGAGAATTCTACTGGGAATTCTACGTTATGACAACACTATCAACGGCTAAATGAATCTGCTGCAGTCAGGTCAACACTTTTTACTAGTTGAAATCTCGTCATTTGTATGAATGAATTTACATTTCTGAAATACATAACTTAGACAGTTACCTCTGATAACAGATCACTCTAAATCAGGGTTTCTCAACCTCTCCTGCAGGGAACCCCTGACAGGACATGTTTTTGTTTTAACCCTGAAAAGACACACCTGATTCAATTAATTAAAGGCTCGAAGGCTTAATGTGTAGCTGACTAATTGAATCAGGTGTGCCATTTCAGGGTTAAAACAAAAACATGTCCTGTCAGGGGGTCCCTGCAGGAGAGGTTGAGAAACACTGCTCTAAATTGTTATTCGGATTCATGCATTTTCTGTAAAGCTGCTATCAAATTATGTGTATTGTAAAAAGCGCTATACAAATAAATGTGACGAATTAATTACAATAATTACGACAGAGTGTGTTTTTCCCCATTTCACTGCCCGTTTTCAACACAAAAATGCGTTCTGTGTGAATAACTCCGAGTAGTAATAGCTCAAGAATGTTTTGTTCATTTTGTAACGACTCATGAGTTGTCTGAGACAGTGATTCGCTATTTTTGACGTGGCTGCACATGTGCAACATCCTTTCATTAATTTGTCATGTGACAGCCACATAGACTCTGTATCTGTAATCGGGATGGGATTAGTTCACCTCCCAAGTACTGCATGTTTCGTTCACTAGTCCAGTAGAAACTGCATAAGCAACGTTTGCGTAAGTGGACACATTCGAGGGGATTTGGCTATTGAAAACATTTACATTAAATCTGTAAATTAATTCTAAATTTACAGCTCAAATAAACAAAATTACGTCAATAAGGGTTATTAAATTTTGATAAACGGGATTCAAAGATCCAAGTGAGTTAAATGAACTGAACCTCCCATCACAATTAAGAATAGTATGCTATTTTGAATTCAGCCACTGTGACGATTTTACTAATGAGGTGATCAGTTGATCTTTTAGCTGATAGAGAGGTGGGATTTCCTTTCCTATCACTGACGTACAAAGCAATCCTATTCATTTTCCAATGTATGGCCTGTCTCTTTCTTCTTACACCCAATATGTCTCTGACCATAAATACTGCATAACCATATTACAGATAAAACCACACTGCAGTGTACACTGAAGCCAAAAAAAAGCAGAACCATTAAATTGAGCAGTGCTTTAAATTGGTCCTCAAGTCCCTGGAGAGATATTTTTTGTAAATGGATAGTCAATTATTCATAGCGAAAAGTAAAAGACACCACTAAGCGCAATGAACACTGAGATAATACCCCTACCATACCTTTTGTTTGGTGGTTTATATTTTGGTGTTCTTGAGGTTAATGAAAACTCAATAAAAAACAGACCTGTCAACACTGATGATGGCTTCCCCATCCCACAAACACTGTTCATTAACAAAGCGCACATGGTGTACATTGCAAGAAATTGTATGTTTCAATGTGTCGATTCATGAAACAAGTATTCATGCATAATAATATGAGATGATCCCATGTAGATGTATGTGCATTATGGCATGAGTGGAGAAGCAGACGGAGATGTGCAAGAGGAAGTGTGACCCGGTGTAGACCTTGTCAGCATGCTCGTTTATCACCTGGCTCACTCTATTACACCAATGAGTCTGCAGATCAATACACAGATGCTCGTATATCTCCGTTGCCATGGTACCCAAGGCTGCTGACCCACTTCTCCCCAAATACCCCAGCACCCCTCTCCTTCGCCCATTGTCTTTTTGCTTTCCTTTTATTGTTTTTCCCCCTCCATTTACCAGTATATTCAGTGCGTCACCAGTATATGTCAGCCATCTTCACACTGTGAAGGCATCACAGTAGGGATGCGCGGTATACCGGTACTGCAAAAATACCGGTATATATTATATTTCAAACGGTACAATATCATAATTTTGTTCAATTCGGTATTCGGAAGTTCATCTAAACTGACGCGGGTCATGCGAAACCGGCAAACGGTGACAGAGGAACACGATGGATCAAACCGGATCAAACGAAGCTCATTTGAATTTCTACACGCCCGAAATTAATAAATAGAGAGAGCAGTATGAGTGAAATAAGGCATTACTTTGCCTACAAAAGTCATGAGAAAAGTAAAGAAACAGATCTCAATGCACCACTCTGCAAACGCGGAGGCAACACATCAAATCTGCCTCACTTGACTCGTCAGTTGCTCATCTTGACTTGTTCAAAGAGTTCAGAGATCGACAGGTTAGTCCATCATTCAACTGATTTAATTTCGACTTTTATTGAACACTGAACAGCGCACATACGTAAGAGCTTATCAATTATATATGATACGGTAAACACGAAAGCTCAAATCTCCTTGCATGACACGCTAGAACCAATTCAGTTTAGGTCTCATCATTGTTATACTTTCAAACAAAATTAATTGAATTTGAATGAATAAAGTGGCAAAATAAAAAAATTGAATAATATTAATTTTAGTATTAGTGATAGTAAAATGAATGGCATATTAGTGCCGCTGTGGCGACCAAAGCAGAGAGAGAGAGAGAAATAGTAGTAATATGAATATTACTAATGTTACAATTAAGCTACATTTGTCAACATTCATTAGGTAACCTGACCTAACAGTATTCTAGCATTTATTCATCTGTATCAATCAGTAATTAAATGACCTTAAAAATTAAATATACTAATACATGTTTAGCATGTTAACATTACTTTATGCAATGCATTAAACTAATATGAACCCAAACAGTAACCAAACCAAGATGAATAAATGCAATAAATGTTGATAATTCTCTGTTGATGCATGACAGCTATGGTTTACATGTCATTTCATTATTCTATTATTACTATTAGCCTATATGTGAATCTATTATTATAGATATTAACCTATTTTAATTGTATAATTTCAGGGATATTTTTTTTTCTAAATCAAAATTTAACCTACTGTATGTTCCCTGACTGATTTTTTTTTTTTTTTTAATTGACATTTTGATACCTTTTCTTTGCACATTTGGTAGTGGAGAGTTTCAAGCAGTGTTTTTTTAAGTATCACTTAAATTGAGACTTTTTTTTTTTAACCTGTGGTATCGATTTAGTATCGATACCGAGGTATTAAATTCTGGTATCGTACCGAAGCCAAAATTGTGGTATCGAGCCATCCCTACATCACGGGAACCACATCTGAAACGGATTGAATCGATTCCTTTCCTAGAGCTCTTTAAGTCCGATTTTAGGTGAAAAAACGGATCTATTGGAGACGTCCTATAGATTATTTAGGCGCGCTGAAAGAACACCACAGACACAGAACAATCAACATGGGAAAATCTCACATTATAACAAGCAGCTGTGAAAAATATGATACACCGGAGTTTTGCCAGATGAGAAGTTTATCTATGCATCATCTTTTGCTCTTTTAATTCCTTTTATACTGTATCATATTTATATCTCTTTTAATTCCTTTTTTCCTTGCTTTTATTTAGAAAAATCCCAGAAATAACGGTTTGCTTCTATTCATGGATTTGTAAAATGGGTGGGGTCCTTTTAACCCCATGAAGTGATTATTTTAATTCCTTTCTGTGTAAAGCACTTTGAATTACCATAGTGAATGAAATGTGCTATATAAATAAACTTGCCTTGAAACTATATCTATATCTATATATCTATATCTATATATCTATATATCTATATATCTATATATATATCTATATATATCTATATCTATATATATATATATATATATATATATATATATATATATATATATATATGACCCTGGACCACAACCAGTCACATGGGTACATTTTTTTAAATTGAGATTTATATATCATCTGAAAGCAATATTTGGCAACTATTTGAAAATCTGAAATCTCAGGGTGCAAAAAAATCAAAACATTGAGAAGTGTTTTAAAGTGGTCCATTTATGTTCGCGATTGTGCTGCATTTACTCACAAAAATAAATGTTTTACATATTTACGGTAGGAAATTTACAAAATATCTTCATGGAACATGACCTTTACTTAATATCCTAATGATTTTTTGGCATAAAAGAAAAAATCGATAATTTTGACCCATACAATGTATTGTTGGCTATTGCCACAAATATACCCATGCTACTTGTGACTGGTTTTGTGATCCAGGGTCACATATGGTCTTAAGAGCCTTTCACCAGGTATATTTTTAAATATATGAATAGATAGATTCCATTTCTGTTTATCAAATGTCTGTGAAATTTGTTCAGTTTGTCTCAGTTGTTGAAATGTTTTATGTTCATACAAATATTTACACGTCAAGACATTTTCTGGGGAAAGAAAAACAGTTGACAGTGAGAGGATGTTTCTTTTTTTGCTGAGTTTATATTTGATACACAGACACCTTTTGATCTTGTTCTTGAGAACATTATAGAGTTTTCTTCACCTGCTCACTTCATCTCACCTGCTAGGGTTTCTTGGCAACTTTCTCTTTTTCTCTCCTTGCCTCAAAAAATATGACTCCTCTCACTTCTTTAGCTTCCCCTCTGCTTCTTTTTTTAATGAACCACATGATGCCACTTCCCCTCAGAGCTCTGGTAGTGTGTGCTGCCTGTCCTTCCTGTCTTTGCTCCAGAACAGTTATGGACTTTTTATCTGACAGCTCTATCTGACCTCTTATCTGTCTGACTGCACCAGACCCAATATAGCTGTGGGGATTCCACATGTTTATGACACAAAAATGTCTGCAATGTTAAAAGCAAAATCACATCCTATTAAACATGACAGGAAAACAACACTGAACTTCATTTAGTATAGTGTAAAGAAGTCTCCAAACAAGAGGCTGTCATATAACTAGATGTAAGCAAAAGAACATTTTAATGAATCCTCACTCGAAAGCTGCTGTTTTTACTGTTTTTGACTGTTTGCCGTTTTTTTTTTTTATGTTTTAAGAAAAGCAAATGATAAACACATAACCTAGTTTAAATAAACACTATAAACACAAAGAACATTAATAAGATTTATAATAATAAGATTTTTATTAAGATTAGCAAAGCTAATAGTAGAATGCAAACCCTGCTATAAAGACCAACGCTGCATCTAACCTACTGTATACTGTACTACATTTGGTTTGAAACTTGCTCTGTGACTGTTAAAAGTATGTTCTATATATGAATGTTTGTAGTATGAATGAAATTCAGAAGTACTCCATCCGGCATGTTGTCACTGTCAGTGGCATCAGTTGCGTCGCTTCACTGTTATTCATAAATCCTCTCCTGTGGCCTCATGGGATTGCATTAGATGCACACTTCAGACTCACGGCGGAAGAAGTAAGTAATCTGGGTACTTTTTTGCCTACTACTGCTTTATGAATACTATGAATTCGAATATACTACTGGCTGTAGTATGGAAGTAGCCATTCAGATGCAGGGCAGGTTGCAGTATGAATTTCCATGCTAGTCCAGGCTGGTTTATATAGTGCGATTAGTTCTTGGTGGGGCACCAACATCCAAAACAACATACAGTATTCTGGTGAGCACCACTGTGTTCTTTTCAGGAGCAGTATTGTTTTCTCAGTGTAAATAACCTCATGTATCACCATTCAAAGTGGCAGCAAAACAGTTCATGTCACTGAGCGAGCTAAACGGGACAAAATAAGTGTCCTATATGGTTAAAAAAATACTAAATCTAAATGGCTAGCACTGAACGAACTCCTGTTAGACAAGTTGAACACTGTGTGACTATCAAACAGCTAATTTCCCTCAACATTCTCATTTTCCTTCTTTATGATTTCACCAGCTTTGCAACAAATCACAGCAGAATGGCGCTAATAGAAAATAACTTGCAAAGAGCTGAGACTGCACTCTGTATGGACAGCCCAAAGGGCCATTATTAGAACTGTCCAAGCTTTCATTTACTCTAATTGTGGTTCTAACCTTAATAATATACACTTTAACAACTGGGTCTAATAAGATAAGAAAAGAGAGAAGGAAATCAAATCCCATTCAGCATAAATTTTCTCATAATCCTTTTTCCTTGTAGAGAATTCTCTTACAGTGGGCTGGTTTCTTAAAGGATTTAGAGAGATCACGCTCAGCTTCTTTTTGGGAGCTGAAAGTAGAACTGAATTTAATCTTATCACAGGTCATTGTAGAGTTTTGCTTTCTTTTTTTGGGGGGGGGGGGGGGGGGGATTGTATTCCTTGTCAGATCAGACTCAGAACTTATACATCAATGTTGTAACTGATTCTATCTGTCAAATGAATTTCAAATAAATAGCATTTCATCTCAGACCTGTATGAAATGAATCTAAAGAAAAAAATCTATATTATTGGAACCCATTGACTTTCATTGTATGGATGAAAAAAATCTGAGACATTTTTCAAAATATCTTCTGTTCCACAGAAGAAAGTCAAACAGGTTTGGAACGACATGAAGTTGAGTAGATGACAGAACTTAGGGTGAACTATGCCTTTAACACAAGTCATTTTGAATAAGTGTCAGTTAATAATATCAAGTAGCTGACAGCTGTAAGAAGCACTAAAAACATGCATAAATTAAATACTCCCTGATGTATAGAACCACTCGGTTGAACTCAATGGGCTCTGACACAGTCAATGAGAGATATTTAAGGAACTATTTAAAGGAATCACAGGAGTGAATGACTCTCGAGTTGTATCAGATCAGACTCAGAGCCCATGTCTCTGGTGACAATGAGAGATTCGAGTTTGGAGAGAAACCGATAATAAGAGAGAGTTTGCTAAGCTCCTTGTTCTCACCTTCATTTTACTTATTCCACCATTATAAACTCTGAAGATCCTGCTCATTCAACTTTAATGTCTTTTGGATTGATTGAAATAGTTCTTGTTTAGTTTTCCACATCTGTCATAAAAACCCCCACAACATTCTAGAGTTTTTTATAATACAAATAAAACCTCCAAATCTATAACGTCTGATGCAGCTTTAGTTTTAGCTTCTCTCTCTGTATGCCAGCGGGTCTCTGCTGCCTGATTTATGGACAGCCAGCATGCACATCCCGCCCCAAGGACAAATCAAGAGACAGCTTCAGATGTCAGGCTATAAAGCAGCTGCTGACTGGGTTCTTATTCAGCAATTGCCGCTACCCCACTTAATTCACTGGCGTTTATTTAAAGCACAAAGAGAGACTACCAAAAATTGAGTGGTGATTCTTTAAAGAAATTTGGATGGACATGGTGCTGCTCATGGTTTAAGGTGACAGATACAAATGTTGTACTGTGTCAATCAGTGTGATATTGATCATTTCAATGTGCTTTGAAGAAAAAAAAAACTTAAAGGTGAATATATATATATACACACACACACTATATATATATATATATATATATATATATATATTTTTTTTTTTTTATGTGAATGCAACTGTGTGTGCGTGTAATATATATATATGATTTTTTTATACATAGAAATACATTTTTTTCCGCTTTTTTATTTTGTTCAGAGATGATAATTTCAAAAAAAAAAATTTTTTTAAAGATGTCCACATTCTACATTATAGCAAAACATAGTTTTAAAGGGTAACTATGCAGTTTTTTTTAGCTTAACTCAACAGCTTCGGAGTCATTGGAATGGTTATATGACTTTTTTCGGGTTGAATGGTGGTCGTCTTGCTCCCCCCTGTTGCCTGTGAGCGGAAAAACCACCCTTGCAACTTTGGCCCGGCTGGGGCCTCAGCTTCAGGAAGTATCACGTGATATCAGCTCTCGCGATGTAACGAATTGCTTCACGGCACTGCACACATACCAATAAGCACATGCATATGAAGCACCCTCTATGGAAGACACTACACTAGCGCGCATTTCAGACGTGATGGCAGACTCAACGAAGGTAAAAACGAAGAAAGCGCGGTCAGAAGAGTCTAGGAAAAGGAAACGAGAATCTGACCGCGTGAAGAACCGGACAAGAGTCCCAAGCTTTCACTGTTAAAGTTGATTCCTGCGATTATTATGAGAAAAGTTGTCAATATCTCACATAATTATCAGGACATATATAAGCCTACACGTTGTAAATGGTGTAAACGAGCGCAATTTCAAAACGATTATGATAAATTGCAATAATCATGTCTAACGACTTCATAACGGACAATGTTATGAAATAATGCGATGTACATGTAACTTTATTGATGTTATCTGGCATTTTGTAATGTTTACATTACACTCAAAAAACACAAATGAAATCATACAGTATGCCTAGGCTATAGGCTATTTACTTGTAATTTAGCTCCAATCATGTAAAAACGTTATAAGCCATCAAACGCGGTAGGCTACTTTATTATTATAAAGTAATAAAAGTGCAGAGCCTCTCTGCATGAGTGGTATTTACGACAGTAACGTTAAATACAAGTACTCCACATCGACTCTAGGGATCGCTGTTAAAAAAAACTTCCTGCATAGTGTGCCTTTAAGTAGTAGTTATATTGTTTTAGCAATATTGTGGCAATAAAATTGTATTATTTTGGCAAAAAAAATGTAACAAAATAGTTTTATATTAGTTTGAATTTTACCTGTCAACTAGGGCTGGGAAAAAAATCGATTTGATTTAAAAATCGAGTTGGTAGGTCAAATCGATTCATATCTTCAAAAAAATCGATTTTTTAGATTTTTTTTCTCCCCCTCTTTTTCCTTGCAAAGAATGTTTAAAATGCAATTACATTTTTTATGGCGAGTGGTGTTAGTGTTTACATGTTCAATTCAACTAAGAGTTACCTCAAGATTTTTTGTTGTTTTATTAGCTCAATCCAAATACAGTATAAATAATCGAATATCGAGCTTTTTATAAAAAAAAAAAATTGCTGATTTTTTTAGGGGGAAAAAAAATCGCCCAGCTCTACTGTCAACATGTTACTAATGTCACTCAAAGTATAAATGCACATATATTTGCTTAAATAGACAAGCTTGATTGCTTCTTTGCAAAATTTAAACTTTATTATCACCAAACTCTGCTAAATGCAGCAAGAATATAAGATATTATAAACATTACAATCATGATTTTCTATTTAAACAAAGCTGCTTTTTTTGCGTATTGTGAAAAGAGCTTCACAAATACATTTGACTTGCCTTGGCATATATGAGCAGACAACCATGTCAGGACAAGAAATCAAATAAAAAAATCATGTAAAATAATAAATACAACAAACACAGTCATAAAATTTAAATGCAGTTCCCACAATTCAGACAGGATCACTGACAAAAAGCCCCAAACCAACCTGCGGCAAAAGCTGCAACGCTAATGGGCTCATTCAGGCGAAAAATTAACTTTTTAAATCATTGTTTACACAGCGTGAGTCAAATAAAGTGAAAATGGCAACGCAGTCAAGTGTGCACATGTCCAACTCAGCAATAAGTATTAAACTTCTCTCTTTGGATAGCTCAAGCAATACCGAGCTGATGACTCAGATGCCGTGTGCTCTGTTCACTCATAAACGCATTGTAATTTGTTTTTGATGTGTGTTACATTAGTCAGCAACAAACAGAAACCACCGCAATCACAATGCTGAGAGGCTTCACTTGACAGCTTGTCGACCTGATCTATGATGTCACTTATAACAACGCTGTGGGGAGATAGTAAGGTGAACGTCCTTCTTCATTATTAAAATGAATCTCTCCTCCGCAGCCATGCAGAGCCAGTTCTGGCGCTGTGAAATGGAGAGGCAGGAGCTCTGATCATTGTTGAATGAATCCCTTCTCCTGACTCCTAAATAATGGCATGAATATTTCGGTGTGGAAGCCTCTAACTTTGCACTTGAAATCATGGCAAGCCTGCAATTTTAAAGTCGGCCCTTTTCAATTATTCAAATATCATTCCAGTAACAATATTTTTCCATCACCAGGCCATTTAGCCAGGTAGTGAAGGAAGGATTTTTCACCCCATTCTCTTCAAAAAGCACTCATCTCTGCGGTGTATGAAGAGAATATATTTATGTCTAAATCTGGGACAGTTGCATGGATTTCAAAAATGAACATAGAAAAGAGGAATATCGTCACTCGCTTTTCTTTGTCGGAGAGTATAAATGCAATCATGCCCATTTATACCATATAGGTAAGATTATTATTACTTTTAATGTCCAAGTTGTTCCTAACTAATTGCATGGATGTAGTCAAATATGAAAGTTTAAGAATATCCCATTGAAAACCAATCTTAATTGGCAGCTAATCCTAATATTTGGGTACAATAATGTCCCCCTGGTAGTTTACGGTCCTGCAAGCAGTTAATAATGACACTACATAATCAAACATTCTTCCACCAATTTCTCTTTTTATCATAGTATAGTAGTATTACATCATGTTGTCATCGCTCTTTGGCTTTTAACCCCATTGCTAGCAACGGACAATAATTGTTCCCAGAAAAGCCCTTGATGGGCTCTTCCTTGTCAAGTCGACTCACAGTGAGACTGTTTGACTCAGGCAAACAGGCTCCCTCAACCAGTACATCTGCCAAGAGCACACTGCTGGAGAGCTTGCCATGTAAATCCAGCAAAACAAACAGTTGAAAAACAGCTCCAAACACGCCAGGCCCCCTTGGCAGATAGAGCATTACTGGCCTAGAAATCATGTCTCCACTAAAACAGCATCTGTGTATGTGTCGTGTCTGCTAGAAACAGACAACATATGCTTCCCCCTCTGGAAAACATTACTTCTTGGCCAAAAGCTATAGCTTTGCAATAAACAAGGTCTCATTCAAGATGGCGCCGCAGACGGCTGCCTCGGTGTGGAGCTCTCCAGCTATTGTGTTGTTTTTGTTCGTTTGTTCTGCGTTTAGTCATTCTTTTCCTATCAGTTTCACCAAAGACGAACTACTGGACATTAGGAAACGCACACCAGAAACCTTTTCTACAGTTTTTGATTATTCGGACGTTTTGCTGGACATTCTCGTCGGAGGGGCAGCGTTGTTGTTCAAACGAGCGGTCAGACGCAAACGCGGGAAGCGAGCCGGCGCGCTGGTTAAACTCCGCGAGCGCGGCCTGCGCACTGCACTCCCCAGTATTCATCTCGCGAATCTCCGATCCCTTCCTAACAAAACGAATGAACTTCTTCTCCTCACCCGCACTAACAAGGATTTGTTAAACTCTGCTGCTCTGTGCTTCACTGAAACCTGGCTGAGTGAAGCCATACCGGACAACGTAATACATCTGCCGGGCTTCCAGCTGTTCCGAGCGGATCGCATCGCGGAGCTAACGGGGAAAACAAGAGGTGGTGGATTGTGTTTCTACATTAACGAAAGTTGGTGTTCAGATGTAACAACACTGAAGAAGATGTGCTCTCCTAATTTAGAGGCACATTTCATAAACTGTAAACCCTTCTACTCGCCTCGGGAATTTTTCTCTTTCATTCTCGTGAATGTTTACATCCCTCCAGACGCGTGCGTGAGCGCGGCGCTACAACAGCTGGCTGAACAAATAGCGGAAACGGAACAAAGGTACCCAGACTCTCTTTTAATCATTCTTGGGGATTTTAACAAAGCAAATCTTTCCTGTGAACTACCAAAATACAGACAGCACGTTACATGTCCCACCAGAGACAGTAATATACTGGACCACTGTTACACCACAATAAAAGATGCGTATCACTCCGTTTCACGAGCAGCTTTGGGGCTCTCTGATCACTGTTTTGTTCATCTTATACCGACCTACAGGCAGAAACTGAAATCAGCTAAACCTGTAATAAGGACTGTAAAAAGATGGACTAATGAAGCAGAGCAGAATCTACAGGCCTGCTTTGATTGCACTGATTGGACTGTTTTTGAAGCTGCTACCAACGATCTGGATGAGCTCACAGATACTGTAACATCATATATAAGTTTCTGTGAGGATACATGCATTCCTACCAGGACATTCTTATCATTTACTAATGATAAACCATGGTTTACTGGGAAACTCAAACACCTTCGTCATGCCAAAGAGGATGCTTACAGAAGTGGGGATAAAATATTGTATAACCAGGCCAGAAACAGATTGACAAAGGAGATCAGAGTTGCTAAAAGGAACTACTCTGAAAAACTGAAAAAACAGTTTTCATCCAACGACCCATCATCAGTCTGGAATGGCCTGAGGAACATAACTAACTACAAGTCACCATCCCTCCGATCTGTGGACAATCAACATCTGGCTGACAATTTAAATTCATTTTACTGCAGGTTTGAAAAGCCCTCATTCACACCACACACCCGGTCTGATCTGCACTTCACACATTCACCATCACCTCCTGCACTCCCATTACTCCCCCCTCCTGCCATCCTACCTGAGCTTAAGGTCTGTGTGGAGGACGTGAGAAGAGTCTTCAAAAAACAGAAGACTAGGAAAGCCTCAGGCCCAGACGGTATCTCATCTGCTTGTTTAAAAGCCTGCGCTGACCAACTGGCCCCGATCTTCACGCAGATCTTCAATAGATCATTGGAGCAGTGTGAAGTTCCCTGCTGCTTCAAACGCTCCACTATCATTCCTGTCCCCAAAAAACCCAAAATCACTGGACTTAATGACTACAGACCTGTCGCTCTCAAGTCTGTGGTCATGAAGTCGTTTGAAAGACTGGTGTTGGCCCACCTGAAGGACATCACTGGACCCCTGCTGGATCCCTTTCAGTTTGCTTACAGAGCAAACAGGTCTGTGGATGATGCAGTCAACATGGGACTGCATTATATCCTGCAACATCTCGACAGACCTGGGACTTATGCAAGGATCCTCTTTGTGGACTTCAGTTCGGCCTTCAATACCATCATGCCTGACCTTCTCACAGCCAAACTGACCCAGCTCTCCATACCATCCTCGATCTGTCAGTGGATCTCCAGCTTCCTGACGGACCGGCAGCAGCGAGTGAGACTGGGGAAACACACATCCAGGACTCTCACCACCAGCACTGGCGCCCCTCAAGGGTGCGTTCTCTCCCCACTGCTCTTCTACCTGTACACTAATGACTGCACTTCTAAAGACCCCTCTGTCAAGCTCCTGAAATTTGCAGATGACACCACTGTCATCGGTCTCATCCGGAACGGTGACAAGTCTGCTTACAGACTGGAGGTTGAACAGCTGGCTGTCTGGTGCAGTTATAACAACCTTGAGCTGAACACGCTCAAAACAGTGGAGATGATCGTGGACTTCAGGAGGAACAGCCCAGCACTCCCCCCACTCACCATCATGAACACCACTGTGGAAGCAGTGGAGTCATTCAGGTTCCTGGGCACTTCCTTCTCTCAGGACCTGAAGTGGGACAATCACATTGACTCCACTGTGAAAAAGGCCCAGCAGAGACTGTACTTCCTTCGCCAGCTGAAGAAGTTCAACTTGCCACAGGAGCTGCTGATTCAGTTCTACTCAGCCGTCATTGAGTCTGTCTAATGCACATCCATCACTGTCTGGTTTGGTTCAGCTACCAAATCAGACATCAGGAGACTACAACGGACAGTCCGGACTGCGGAGAGGATCATCGGTGCCCCCCTGCCAACCCTCCAGGACCTGTACTCTTCCAGAGTGAGGAAGAGAGCAGGTAAAATCATCACAGACTCCACTCATCCTGGACACCACCTGTTTGAACTGTTACCATCAAAACGGAGACTCAGATCACTGGCCACAAGAACATCTCGGCACAGGAACAGTTTCTTCCCACAGGCCATTTCCCTCCTGAACAGTTAACACTCCTCCCAAGGCATATGCCTTAAGTGCAATACTCCCACTGTTTAGTGCAATATCCAAAAACTCAGGTGATACTTAAATGTAGATTTATTTATTTATAATATTCAAAACACTGTAAATATGTTCATAATCTGTAAATCTGGAAATGTCTATTCTGACTAAACCCAACTGTGATACTTTTATTCCCATATATATATATTTTTATTCTTTATTCTTATAATTTGTAGTATTATGTTTCTTGTTGTATTTGTATTTGTATATGTCCACTGGAAGCCTCAGCACCAAAACAAATTCCTTGTGTGTGCAAGCACACTTGGCAATAAAGCTCTTTCTGATTCTGAGAAATCGGACTACTATTATGCTCAGATGTCACAAAAATTAAATCTACACTATGACAAATGATCCATCTATCTATCTATCTATTCATTCATCCATCCATCCATCCTAATTTAACCACTGTATACAGTAGAAAACAAACAAAATAAACAAATAAATAGGCCTAAATAACTAAGTCTGGCACAATGTAATCACTTTATACAAATATGTCTTTTTAATAAATATATAAAATGTCTTTTAAATTATACATACTTTACACAGTGGCCTTCATTCTTCAATGAAACAAAATCTACTAGAATATAGTATTGTCAAAAAAATGGTTCAACATAAATTTGTTTTTCTTTTTTGGGGGGATGTTGACCATGTTATATTTTGCCTGGAGTGCCAGAATCACCAGATTTTAGGATTCTCTCACCTTCATAATTGCAGTTTAACCCTGCAACATAGGCACCAAGACATTCCAGGTGACAACACCAAGGCATACAACAACATGAACAAGTGGACAACAATTATGTGTATGCTATTGTGTCTAAAGGTTCTGGATAGTGATCCCACTTTCACTGTTGAATGCTTGTTTACTATGTGTGTAAGAAATTATATATATATATATAGGCTGTGTGTGTGTGTGTGTGTGTGTGTGTGTGTGTGTGTGTGTGTGTGTGTGTGTGTGTGTGTGTGTGTGTGTGTGTGTGTGTGTGTGTGTGTGTGTGTGTGTGTGTGTGTGTGTGTGTGTGTGTGTGCGTGTGCGTGTGTTTAATTCAGGCAAACAAAGAGCATGCATGCACCAAAATTCATAACCGGACACATTTACAAATTGAATTTTACAAATTGAATTGCCACTTCAAACCTTACATTAGACTGCATAATCAAAATCAAACCATTTCAGCACAAGTGCATGTCAGCTCATAGAAGGACATTTCAGTTACCTTAAACCTGTTTCTCCTCCAGGGTGCAGGGTATTATTCCAAATGACTGCTGTCTGTCAGTGGTGAACACTACTGTAACTGTTCATCTGGGAAAGGATCGTCTGAGGCTCTGCTTCGTTTGCAGAAATGCAGCGTCCACTGACTGAACAGCTAGCTTGTATTATCTATCTGAACGGATGGCTGTCACATCATCATTTGTTGCGCCTGTAATTCCGTATATTCCTTGCGAAATGCCGCGTATATGCTGTGAGAGACAATATAACACATCCGAGCTCGCAAATGAATGAGTAGTATTAGCCAGATTCGGTGTAGTGTGCAGGCTGTGAAGAGCGCTTACGGTCCCTCAGGAGGAAGCAACAGCCTGTGAGATGATGCTGCTACTGCACGCGCGGCGCGGAAAGGGTCAGGAAACCCACACCTTTACAGACATTAAACGAGAGGAAAGCGTGAGCCAATGAGCGTGCGTCATGTTTCACATGACCACCGGCCAGAGAATATATGACAAAGAAAAAAAAAGGGACAGCATTCACATGCAACTTGGCTTTATCTTTAGGAAACGTGCATGGTGAGCAGTGTTGGGCAAGTTACTTTTAAAAAGTAATTAGTTACAGTTACTAGTTACTTCTTCCAAAAAGTAACTAAATTAGTAACTCAGTTACAAATTTTAAAAGTAACTAGTTACTTATGAAAGTAACTATTGCGTTACTTTCAAGTAAATTTAAAATTTAAATTTAAATTTTAAATGCTCAAATGTGACGGCACCTCTACCCCTCTTTAACGGAACTTAAAATACATGTGCATGTTCAATTATTTATGATAAATCTGCATATTATAATGAAATGGACACTTAATACAATACATTATTAACAGAAACATGACACATTGTACACGCATCTAAAAAAAATGTTGCTGTGGGACAAAGTGAGACTAGCCTCCAATCAAACGCCATGTATGTAGATATTATGTTTATATAGTGGATCAATGCAAATAACACAATAGATGTTTTGGAAATTTTGATATTTATTGCCCCTAAACAGGCCACAACTGGGCAAAATTAAATTAAGCTTGTTAAGCTCGTCGCCATACCTGTCTCTCGTTGACTGACTAGCTTGTGTTGTTCCTTGTGTGTCCTGTCCTGCCCGACTATGCGTTATGATGGGTCGTTCGCAATTCATGAGCGTTAGCCGTTAGTGATGATGGGTCGTTCGCGAATGAGCGTTAGTGATGATGGATCGACTCGTTCGCGAATGAGCTTTTGATGGGTCGTTCGCGATTCGCGAATGAGCCGACTCTAAGAGCCGGCTCTTTTAGGTGAACGTTGGGAGCTGGCTCGCATATCTGAAGAGCCGACTCTATTTTTACAAATTTAGCCTATAGAAATTAAATAATTATGTAATAAAAATTGAAATATTATAGTCAAAGTCATTTAAAGAGCCGTTTGTGAGCCAAAAGAGCCGGCTCTTTTCATTGAGCTGAGTCAAAAGAGCCGAATGCCCATCACTACTATGCGTGCTTTCGAACACCCGCCCAACTCTACCTCTGATTGGCTTACAATGACATTTTACTCTACCTTATAGCCAATCGTCAGCATTTATGCGCTTGTCTCGTGCTCTGCCCACTAACCAAGGAAGAACAGTAAAAAAAGTATTTGCCTCTCGCTCAGAGATCTAGTTGGTCTGATGAAAAAAAAAACAGCTTCATCAGTTATAGTAACGCGCCGCATTTTTTGGCAGTAACGGTAACGGCGTTATTAAGATGAGAAGAGTAATCAATTAGATTACTCGTTACTGGAAAAAGTAATGCCGTTAGTAACGGCGTTATTTATAACGCCGTTATTCCCATCACTGATGGTGAGTTTATAATGGTCAAGTAATTAGGGAACATGATATCTTAATTTTTAAAGTTAATATGACTACATAGCGAAAAGGTTAAGGTTGACTACATAAAGAAAAGGGTAGATAGACTGCAAAGCATTTGGTTGGTTATAGGCTATATATAGCCAGCGGTGTAAAGTCCAGGTTCAGTAAAAGTCCTCCTCAGTATTTTGTTCCAATCACCTGAATTTGCTAATTAGCACAGTTTTTCTGATAGAACTAATTACTGAAATCAGATGGCTGAGTTCATGGGTGGAATAAACATATGGCAGGACTTTTACTTTCTGACCCCTGGACTTTACACTTCTGTATATAGCCCAGAATCAATCAATCAATCAATCAATCAATCAATCAATCAATCAATCAATCAATCAATCAATCAATCAATCAACCAACCATCCATCCATCCATCCACTAGGCAAAATAGTGGCAACTATAAACAAATAATAGCCTAATAATATATCCAAGACAAATTAACCACTTTATATAATAAGACAGTAGACTTTAACAGGGCAAGAAACTAGGCAGATGAACCACTTGTTTGAAACAATGCTGGTCTACTGACCTATAATTGCACATTTCATATTGCACAAGACTGGACCAAATACACACATCAGTAAATGAATATTCAACTAATTATTATGAGAATAATCAAACCCCACTCACAATTATTATTATTTTTATTTTTTTTTAGGGAACTTTACCTTTAAGTATCATGACTTGTCAATCTGTTTTTGGCAAGCAAAGGGAATGAAAATACCTTCTGTTTACAAACATGTTCCAGTATGAGGGAAGATTAATGATGTTTGCAGACTTAAATGAAGACACGATCACCCCCATACAGTATGCACAAAAACGTATCGGTTACCTAACGTAACCTCGGTTCTCTCTAGAAGAGGGAACGAGTATTGTGTAAGTTTAGCTTACGCTACGGGAAAGATTCATCTTTTCGAGATATTGAAGCCAAAAATTATCCTTAATTTTGTATCCATTGTCAACGCAGTGCAGCAGCTAGCAGACCTAGGCCCTGTCCCAAATGGCACACTCCGGACTTGTGGACTTCCTCAGAGTCCACACTTCGGTGACGTCATGTAGTGCAGACCTATAGGGCCCTTAGAGCGAGTCCGCGAGGGCGCATTGACTCGATCGTCACGCCGGAAACAGGAAGAAGGTCTCAGCTCAGACGTCGAAGCTGAATAAACTTAAAGGTCATCTCATCAGTCCCTTTATTAGAAAAATATCACAAATATCATTAAAAAAAATTACAGTCTTTAGCATCGAGAACAGGATTTATTTTATTTTCACAAATCTTATGTCCATGTGAACTACACAGCCTGCTTTTACAGTTCTATAATTGTATATGCCACCTGGGCATTAGAATAGATGTCATGGTTATGTAAATGATCAATACAGTTGTACATAATAATACATAATGTTCAATTTTAACACAAAATTAAAATGTAAATGAGTTAGTTAAACCTAAAATGTATAGGTTTCAATATTCATACTACGTTTATATGACTCAGTAAAGCCATGACATTCGGTTCTATTTATGTAATGAATCATAATGCGATCGTATTATTTAACACGCTATTATTATGTTTGATATATCAACCACTGGTCGAGCACGCGCAATTTAAGTCCACGAGACCGAAAGTCCGCATGAAGTGCGCCATTTGGGACAGGGCCCTAGAGCAGGCTGCCTAGCGTGCTCATAGGCTGCCCTGCGGGAACTGCAGCAACCTACCACTGAGCCCGACGCGACGTCACGTCCAATGAAGGGCGCTCGCGCCTTCACAGTGTCCTAGCCCGCCAATATGGGCGTGGCTTAGCGTATATAAGCAGAGCTCGTAGGCTGTTTTCTCTGTTTTTCATCGACTGAAGTGGAAAACGCTCGTGGCGCGAGCACGGCAGGTTACGCAATACTCGTTCCCTCTTCTAGAGAGAACGAGTTTACGATTGGTATCCGATACTTTCTCTTACGAGAGGTTCTCTCGTATTGCGTAAGTTTAGCTTACGCTACGGGAACCCTTTGTCAACGCCGTGCGCGCCAAGCATCCACTCATAAGTCCCAGGTTTCCCGGGGAACCCAGATAAGTGGGAAAAATAAGGTGGCCAGCAACGCGGGCCAGCACTTGTATATAAGCACTCATAGGGAATATAGAGCGGCGCCGCCGGTCGCCGCCGGTCTGCATAAGCATATAGCACAGCTGGGCATACCCATAGTGCAGCTCAACCAGAAGAGCTAAGACACGTGAGAGTAGCCTGCGCACCAGAGATGCGCGGATGGGCTATTATTTCATCCGCAACCGCATCACAAAACTCATCATCCATCCGCCATCCATCCGCACCAAAGTTTTTGACCAATTTTCAAAACCGCACCCGCCCGCCATCCGCTGATTGGGCGATACAAGGCGCTGCTGATGACAGCCGCGAGACTAGAAACCGCCCAAATTTAATTAAAATATTTTTTTTCGTCACATCATCCGCCCGATCCGCGGTTTATCCGCGGAGTCCGCGGCTATAACCGCCAACCGCGCATCTCTACTGCGCACGAACATATCTGGACAGAACGTACATCTCACTTAAACTAACAGAAGTTTTGCCTGCAGAGCGGGAACTTCTAGGTTATAAAACCTGACAAAGGTGGACAGGGAGGCCCAGCCCGCCGCCACACATATGTCGTGAATAGAAATTCCGCTGGACCATGCCCACGACGAGGCCATGCCTCTAGTGCAATGAGCCCTGACGCCCAAGGGGCATTGCAGACCTTTCAACGCATAAGCGGCTGCTATGGCGTCCACAATCCATCTGGATAAGCTTTGTTTCGAGGCGGCAGAGGAGATTAACGTCGCTCTCATTATCGGATGATGGCAGAGCCGATAGAGAAATGACCTGCGCTCTGAAAGGAGTGCCAATCACTTTCGGAACATAGCCGTGTCTAGGTTTGAGGATGACTTTTGAGTCATTTGGTCCGAACTCAAGACACGCAGCGCTGACAGACAGCGCATGTAAGTCCCCCACATGTTTTACTGATGACAGAGCTGTCAGGAAAACGCTTTTGAGTGACAGGTACTTTAATTCCACGGAATCTAGTGGTTCAAAGGGAAAAGCTTTCAGGGCCTCGAGGACCAACGAAAGATCCCACGTAGGAACCGACGGGGGGCGCGGAGGGTTCATCCTTCTGGCTCCTCTAAGGAAGCAGATGACAAGCTCGTCTTTCCCTAGTGACCGGCCGCGCGTCGACTCTGTGAACGCTGCAACGGCCGCCACGTAGACTTTAAGCGTGGATGGGGACCTTCCCTTATCCAACAGCTCTTGTAGGAAACTGAGCAGCCGCGAAACCCCACATGTCCGTGGGTCCAGGTTTTGGTCAGTGCACCATTTAGAGAACACAGACCATTTAGACGCATAGAGCTTTCTAGTAGAAGGTGCTCTAGACTGCGTAATCGTATTCATCAAGCGCTTCAGCACGTTCTGGACCGCTATCATTTCCAGACAGTTTATGTGAAGGAGCTTCTCCTGGTCTGACCACTGGCCAAAGACCGGTCTGCCCTCGAAGAGAGCGCCCCAACCCGAGTTGGACGCATCTGTCGAGATGACCTTTCGATATGAGACAGCTCCCATCATCACACCCCGCTGATACCAGTCGGCTGCTAACCAGGGCTGCAGAGCCGCGATGCAGGTCTGAGTCACTCTGATTCGTTCGCAGCCAGAGGCCCAAGCTCGGTGAGACACTCGAGCGTTCAGCCAGCGTTGAAGCGGGCGCATGTGCAGTAAGCCCAGCTGAAGCACTGCTGCGGCTGAGGCCATACAGCCCAGCATCCTCTGGAATGTCTTCAGAGGAACGAAGCTGCCCTTCTGAAAAGACACGGCTAGATGTCGAACACGGCGCGCGCGCTGTGTCGATAAACAAGCCGTCATGGCCACCGAGTCCAGTTCTATTCCTAGGAAGGAAATTGACTGACTGGGCAGTAATGAGCTCTTGGTCCAGTTGACCGTGAGACCCAAGCTTTCCAGGTGACTGAGGAGCACAGTTCTGTGAGATAGCAGTTCTATCTCTGATTGCGCCAAAATCAGCCAGTCGTCCAGATAGTTCATGATTCGCAAACCCTGATTTCTCAAGGGGGCGAGAGCCGCATCCATGCACTTCGTAAATGTACGGGGTGCTAGAGACAGGCCGAACGGCAGGACGGTGTATTGATATACCTGACCGTCGAAGGCGAATCTCAAGAATGGCCTGTGATGGGGTATTATCTGAATCTGGAAATAGGCATCTTTCAGATCGAGAGAGATAAACCAGTCCCTCGGGCGAACGTGCGCGAGGATTGACCTGGTCATAAGCATTTTGAACGGTCTTTTCATAAGCACTTTGTTCAAATGTCTCAGATCTAAGATGGGCCTGAGGACTCCGTCCTTCGTGGGTATGAGAAAATAGCGGCTGTAAAAGCCCGACTCGCTCAGAGAAGGCGGTACCAATTCTATGGCCCCTTTGCACAGCAGCTTCGCTATTTCTGCGCGGAGTAGATGTGCTACTTCCGCATTCACAGTTGTCGCGGTCCGTGCTTGAAAGCGCGTAGGACGGCGAGTGAACTGTAGCGAATAGCCCTGCCTTATTGTGCTCAGCACCCATTCTGAAACCCCTGGAATGGCCTCCCATGCTTTTATATGTGTAGCTAAGGGGCGAATGGTCTCCGCGCGCGCCCTCGGTGCTTGAGAGCGGCAGCTCGCTGACAGCCGTGACAGGCTGATATATAAGCGGCGTCCCGATTGCCGTGAATGGGGAGCGCACCTTTACCACTTTTTGAGTCTTTAGGGGCCGTGTAACAGAGCGGGCAGATAGTGGGCACAAACCTGTGGACACATTTCTTACATTCAACACTCGAGCAGCTTTTGCCTGCTTTATGAGAGTGGGCTCTGTGAATGACACGGGACGTGTTGTGCTTGTGTGTAGGGGTGAACACTGGGGTGTGGGCACTTTCTCTACACTTAAAACACCATCGGCGTGAGCCGGATAACCAGATATTATACTCTTTTTTAGATTTCTCTGGGTCGCCGTGAAAACGGCATTTGTGTGCAGGCGAGAGGGTAGTGTTACCAGCTCGTTGGCTGCTAAATGAACCACTGCAGTAGCCTGTTTGAAGGGGACTGACAGGGAAATGAGCTTTGACGGCGGTCCGGCCGCAGTGGGACCGTCTCTTTCTTCCTTCTACTGTCGCTAGGAAGGCTTCGCATGCTCGGGCTTCAGCGCGATCTTTGCCCGAGGCCCTCTGGGGGGCGGCTGTCTGCGACGGCTGTCCGAGCGCGACCTAGGGCGGCCGACTGACGTCGCTGCGAAGGCTGGCTAGGCTGCGATGGGCGCTGAGTGGTGGCTCGTGCAGGCGGCTGGTCACGTGAGCGGCCTGTAGAGGAACTCGAGCGTCGAGGCAGAAAAAGGTTCATGGCCTGCGTGGTCTTTTGAACCTCGGAGAAGTGGTCGACGATCCCCTTCACCGCTGGGCCGAAGAGACCAGTAGGGGAAAGAGGCGCGTTGAGGAAGGTGGCGCGCTCAGATTCCCTCATGTCAGCAAGCGTCAACCAGAGGTGCCTCTCTGTGACGGTCAACGCGGCCATAGACCTTCCGATGGCTTGGGCTGCGGACTTGGTAGCGCGAAGAGAAAGGTCCGTCGCGCTTCTTAAGTCGGTGATGGCAGCTGGATCCCGGCCCTTCTCGTCCCATTCATGGAGGAGGTGGGCCTGTAGAATCTGAAGCACAGCCATCGAGTGCAGGGCGGAAGCGGCCTGTCCGGCGGCGGTGTATGCGCGGCCGTCAAGGGCGGATGTGGCTCTGCAGGCTTTCGACGGGAGGGCAGACCTTGAGCGCCATCTCGCGGAGGGCGGACAAAGGTGCGCTGCGACCGCCTCCTCCACCGGGGGAATGGCAGAGTATCCCCTCTCGGCGGCGCCATCCACTAGGGAGAGCGATGCGGAGACGTGGGATTGAAGCCTCGTGGAGAAGGGTGCATTCCACGACTTAGCCAGTTCCGTGTGGAGTTCAGGCAGAAATGGGGCGGCCCTGGCTGTGGGCGCTTGACGGCGGCGACTCTGAAGGAAGCAGCCGTCGAGTCTGTTCGGTGCGGGCTCCTTCGGCGGCGACCATTCGAGCCCGAGTCGTTCGACAGCCTGAGACAGGAGGCGCATCAGCTCCGCGTCCACTCCAGCCCGGGTCCGGCCTGATTCCTGGATCGAGGAGGTGGAGGAGCGAAGCGAACCCGACCACTCCTCGCTGTCCGAAGCCATGATGGAACAGCAGTCCTTTGTGGCCTGTTCCACGGCCTCATCATCAGAAGCGACGGCAGTGCGGCTCGTGGGCGGCAGCTGCGCGACTGTGAGGGGAGGGGGAGAAGGTGAGAGCGAGGCTCGAGGGAGGGGTTCCGGCGAGCGTGTCGCGGTGGCCACAGGCTCCGGCGGCCTTAGAGAACGACGCTTCTTCTTGCGCGGTCCTGTAAGGGGCAGAGTGTGAGGGTTGAACACTTTGAGTCGAGGCCGCAGGGTCGACATCGGAAGCGCTTTGCAGAGCTCGCATCCCCCTGACGAGAGGGCGAGAGCTGCGTGTTCCTGGCCCAGGCAGAGAGCGCAGATAAGGTGGCGGTCTCCATCGCTGAGCGGGGCTCCACACGAGACGCAGGAAGTGCGAGGCATCTTGAAAAAGACGCTCGCTGCTCTTTTAGAGTGAAGTTTTTTTAAAAAAAGGATACGTCGCCGGATAGCGTAGCTCGCACGGACGGCTGAAGGTGGCGAAGACGGCCGGCTTCTTCAGGCGCTGTCCTAAGCTGGCTAGTTGCTCTTTCGACGGCGGCGGCTTCTCTCTAGATCCAGCGATGCGGAGAGCTTCACTGAAGAGATAAAAATCAGAGAAAACAGCCTACGAGCCCTGCTTATATACGCTAAGCCACGCCCATATTGGCGGGCTAGGACGCTGATTTTTGGCTTCAATATCTAGAAAAGAGGAATCTTTCCCGTAGCGTAAGCTAAACTTACGCAATAAGAGAGAACCTCTCGTAAGAGAACTCCATCAAGCTCTACCTCTATATGCATGCACGCACGCACATTTATATGTGCTCACACACACAGCAAGGTGCCACATCACTGACAGATTTGATTATGACACCTGGCAGGGATTTGTTACATAAATTAGAATACTACCAGCAGAAGGGATCTGTGACAAAGCTGAATGAGCCCACTGAACTCATCTGTGACAATGCATTTAAAGCAGGAAATGTGCTTTAGTGCAAAGCTACCATACTTGTCATTTGACATCTATCTAATTAAGACACGACATGGGAATGCCATTCCATCCTCTCTCACTGCTACACTGTCTTTAGATGTGAAGGAATGATTGCAAAAAAATGTCACCTCGATAAGCATGAGATGTTTTTTCCAGCCACACTGATCTTTTATCAAGTATATTTTATACCAGGGATAATGTTCCGTTTTTAAAAATCCATAATAGTACATTAGTACACAAATTATAATTACAACTATGAATTTATCTGTTATTAAATGAATAAAATAAGACGTCTGAATCTAGCATTGCCATTATCTCACTATAGAAAGGCCAAACCTAATTAACCTGCCTTACAGAAGCCCTTGTTTCTTTCCCTTGCTTTGGTGCCTGGGAGGCACATAATTCATGTCCTTCTTATATTTTCATGATCCGTAATAGTAGTGAGGCTCTCAGTTCCATGCGTAAAACTGAGAGAACTCCCTGTAGAACAGGAGGCTGACTTTTCCCATACATCTGCCTTATTTATTCATATTATCCAGTCATTTTCTTTCTCAGTTACACCTCCTCCCACTTAAGCAGTTTGTCAATTAATACACTCCGCAGAAGTGAGATGAAGCGACAGCGTGGTGACGAATCATCTAACTACAAAAGGCAGGCAGTCTATTCCAAGACAGTCTAAATATTTAGAATGTGATCCCTCTTAAACTCTGCCCGTTTCAGCAGATTGATGAAATTCTAGCCAGTGTAGCGCACATCTAAAGAGTGCGTCAGGACAGCAGTATCAGAGGCGGGGTGGTCAGAGAAGAAGAGGTATTCTGGATCAACTCTCTCGCTGTGCTGCTATGTGCCACCTGCCTGGACAAGGAGACGCAATGCCAACTCCATGTGATACCTGGTAAGAGTTGGCATCATGACAATTCAGCTGAATCTAAGGTCAGTTGAAGGCAAGCTTTTAAAAATGACACACCACCTATAAATCACATCCATATGTGACCCCTACAGCTCACATTATTTCAATATCCTGCTATCTACCTTATTTTTCAAGAATAAGAGAAAGCGAGGCCATTTGCAATTCCTATGTCATCTGCTTCCAGTTATTATTAGCTGTAGGCCTACAAATCAGCTGCAAATTGGTATTTCTTACAATAATATTTTAATGTATTGTAATAAGTTTACCATTTACTGCACTTTTACAATTTTCTTCTCATTATCACCCTATAGCGGCTAATGAATCGTCTTGCACATTCGCTTTGAAAAATAAGGTGAATACTAAATGGCACATTTTTAACATAGTAAACATGAAACAATATTTGCTTTTTACATTTTACTTCTGGTTCTGAAATCAGATAAAACAGGACTTAATTAGCAGAAGTTTAGGTCGATTCCTTGATTTTATGTAATGTTACTGATTTCATTTCAACTTTTTTCATTTCGATTGAGACGTCATTAAAAACCAAGATGATAATCAGATGATATTTCAGGACAAGTTGATGCAGGACAAAACTGGGAAATATTAAATTACGCACCAGAATGAAGTGAGGCGATTGGCGGAGTGGAAGTAAGGGCAAAGTCACACTACAGGAGGACTATGAGACTACATGAATCGCCATGGTGCTCTCAGTACACAAGTTTTTCTTGTCATCTGTCATCTTCTTGCCTTAGTAGCACTCATACTACACAACACAAGAGATATATCTTACTCTAACTGCAGAACCACAAGTCACAGCAGTCTGAGAACAGCAGCACCAGGCCAGAAGCATCAGATCGGTAGATAGGATCGCATATCCTGCCACAACCACTACCCCTACCCTTTACTATAACTATATGCTCTACCTTAACGAATGCCCAACCACTATTGATGCTATAAGCTCCACCCCAACACCGGTCTGAGATTACTGTCCTGGCGCGGCTGTCTTTAGACTATGGCTCAGCGATTCTACAGTTGGTTACACAACACCGATAAGGTACAAAAACTACATGACCTGCTTTGAGCAAGTGGCAACCCTGACCAACAACGGAAAATAATTCTCACATGAATTCACGCGAGATATTAGAGAGCCTCTCATCATGTTTGCTGCGCTGTCCAAATCATATGTGCAGAAAAAAAGATGAGACAAAAAAAAAATATTGGGCAGAAATACACTCGATGGGGTTTTTTTTAAAGAAAGATATAAATTTTTAAAACTTTAAAAACTATAATCACTGTCTTCCGGCAACAGCCGTACGCGAGTTCATGAGAGAGTGGAGTTCTGGAGGAAGGGTGACCTCTGGCCCTTACACAAATACATCACTTAATTTCAGAAGGCCTTTATTAACCCCCTGGAGCCATATGGATTACTTTTATGACGGATGAATGCATTTTTTTGGCCTTCAAAATCTATGGTACCATTTACTCCCATTATAAAGCTTGGAAGAGCCAGGATATTTTTTAATATAACTCCGATTGAGTTTGGCTGAAAGAAGAAAGTCATATACACCTAGGATGGCTTGAAGTTGAATAAATTATGGGATAATTTTCATTTTTGAATGCACTATTCCTTTAATGAGCACCATTTTGGCCGAAATCCGGGGGTTTTGTTGCAGACCTTGGAAACCTGTTTGCGACAGCAAAATACAGCCAAAAGTCGAAGTGTGAGCCTGCCTTAAATGTGCTCTGTGACTTGTTTCTGTGGCAGATAAAATTATTACATTTTGATACAGTAATACCAGAATCATGTATTAAGAAAGTATATAGTAAATTCAGATTCCATGTTTACGTTATTTTCTTAATGGTGATTCATAATGGAGATGGAAATATTCAAATGCAGACAGGCCATTAGTAGTTTTACGGTGCTTTTAATAAATATATTTGCACACTCTAAATTCAAGCAGTTACATTAGCCATCCCTCAGTTTGCAGATTGAAGTTGTGCCAAATGCAGAATGATGCTATAGCAGTAAGAGAAGCATCATCATTTTGGTCTTGCATGCTCAAATGCCCACCTCTGAAGCATCATTACACACATCCTCAGTATCAGGCGTCATCAACTGGCTACATAAAAAGCAGTCCAGCAACCTCTCTTACTGCATCTAATTTCAAATTTATTTCATACTTTTCAGCACTGTCATTACATTATAAATGTATTAGTACAAACTTAAAACTGCAGGCCTATTAATAAAATACACACAATTTAGAATCATGTTTATGTTTTAAAGGTCCACTACAGCCAGGGATGGATATAATGAGACCTTGTGACCTGCGTCTGTCAGCAGGAACCCCAAACTGAGCCCCATCCATGCCCGCACACACAATCACAGAACATTCACATCAACGTCATTTCAACAGCAGGCTCATTATAGTAATGCATCGTATGAGTGCATGGGGAGACCTCCATTCCGTGCTGATCTTTGCTCAAGTATGACACAGAAGACTGGAGGAGAGGATGGAAGATGGAGGTAGGGGGTGCGTGCCTGCTTGCCAGTTGGCAGATTGAGTCCATGCTTTTGTTTATTTGAGAATCTTGTGGTAAGGATAGAGATTGAGGGTGGAAGTAAAGGCCTGGATGTCTGTGATGGTAGTGGCTGAGGCCAGTAAAGTGGAAGCAGGAAGGAAGGTGAGTTTGGAAACCTCTCCATACAATGACATCTTACTGCCCTCCTCCTCTCCAGTGGCCGGATGATCCGTACTAGGAGGGTCGTTTTCTTCTACTCCATAACCAACAACCTGAAAAGACAATAAAACTGAGGGCCTGGAACACCTGGGGCCTGGTGTATAAACGTTGCGTACGTAGATTCACTGAATAGATGAATCTCAAGCGAGTGGTATGCGGGTAAACTTACATGCACACTGAGCTTCCTGTTGCCTTGACCCCGATGTTCCATGAACCAGTTCACCAGTTCAGCCTTGGTCATAAGTTTCAGTGCATCAATCTGTTGTACAAGTAAAAAAAATAAGTCCAAGTATATTCCCACGATTCATCATTAACACATTGCTGAGCTTGTCAGACTTTGCTCATGTGCAACAGGGCCCCTCACCTCTCGGCTGAGTCTGTCGAAGATGTATTGCTGCGTGACCACCTCTGTCCAGTTCCTGTCCACCTCCTCGCCGAGATGGGTGTCTTCACAACCCTTCAGCTTGACGAGAGCAGTCACCTGTGTCTTAAAGGCCTCATCACTCAAGCTGTTCATCTTCTCTCCAAAGCTCACCAGAAACTCCTCAATCTTTGTCTCCACCAACTCAGTGCTGGAGCGCAGGAAGAGCGTGAAAAGAAGAGAAAAGAGTTTTTGTCAGTTTCAGACCACATTAATGCACCCAAATTAACAGATTACATAATTTACAATGTGCATAAATATTTGCCCCTTCAAGCAAATTGAACTCAACTCGCACTATTAACATAATAGGGTTCCCACACTTCCATTCAAAAGTTTGGAGTCATTAGGATTTTTAAAAAATATTTTCAAAGAAGTCTCTTACGCTCAAAAATGTAGTAAAAGTCGTAATATTGTGAAATATTTGAATACATTTTAAAATGTTATTTTATAACTTATTAATTTAATAATTAGAATTTACAGCAGCCATTACTCCAGTCTTCAGTGTCACACGATCCTTCAGAAATCATTCTAAAGCCGGGTGAACACTGTACGATTTATAAAAGTCCTTTACGATTGTTCCTTGTCAGACTGTACGAACATGATCCCCGCTGTAAAACATGTCACACTGTAAGATCTAAGTTGTCAAATGTCAGACTGTACGACAGTCAAGATTTGTAAAAAACGGACGCACACAAGAAAACTCATCCTGAATTTTTCATCAATCAATGACGCGTTCGGTGACAGTTAGCTACATTACACATGGGATTGAAATTGTGGCTACAAAGAAATTACGGTAATGCTTCATTTTACAGTCCTGTTCCCCATGTACATACTATGTACTTATTATAGTAATTACAATAACTTCGTAATAACTAGGCACTAACCCTGAACCTAACCTTAACCCATGTACTTACCTTATATTACCCAATACTTTCTTAGGCAAGTACACTGTAAGTACACGCAAGTTAACGCACTGTAAAATTAAGCGTTATTACCCAGTACTTTCTTAGGTAAGTACACGCAAATTAACGTACTGTAAAATGAAGCGTTTCAGAAATTACAAACGTCATTAATCGGCTGTCGGTGAACATGTCAAACTAACGATTTAAGACTTCAGATTTGAATCAAGGATCAGAGGAATCTTTTAGAATTTGCAAAATTATCCTCAGACGGCCAGTCTTTTTGATACTCATTTGGTGCTCAAGTAACATTTCCTGTTATTATCATGAAAACAGTTGTACTGCTTAATATTTTGGAGGAAACTTTTCTTCAGGATTCTTTGAAGAATATAATGTTCAAAGAAAGAACAGCATTTATTTTAAATGAAAGTGTTTTGATTAATTTAATTGATCCTTGCTTAATAAAAGATGATATTTCTCATAACTTTTCCAGTTGTTTGTGAAGACTGCATACATTTTTTTATCATTTGATAGGGACCTCAAGATTATTTCTAGATATGGAAATACTTCAGAACTAACCTTTTAAGATTTTTTTTAAATTCACACTTTTGAATAATTATTCTGTTTCCAGTGGTAACCCTGATATATAAACAAACTTTTGCAATATAGACTTATGAAGCAATACAATTTTAAGCATAATTAAATACATGGATTTATTGTTAACATTCAGTGTATTTCACTTCAGAAATACTAAAGAGAGACAATCAGTGTAAAGTAACTGCAATTTAGTCGAGATAGAGGTGGAGATAAAGGTTAATTATGATTCTGAAGTCAAGAGGCAGCAGCTGCAGTACATAAATCAGACAATTCTGATGCAGCAATGAAAAGTGCAACTAAAAAAACACAGCGAGAGCTCACTTGAACTTTGTGGCCTGAGTCTCCACAGTGACTGAGAATCCGAGGACACCTGATGTGTTTCTACAGGTTGGGTAGACGTGATATCTGTGAAAACAGATGGAGTACAACTAATTAAAACCCAGCAACTGGAGTAAGATAATGTCTTAATGTTGTCCCTTCACCGCAGACTTACCCTAGTGTCTCTTTGGTTCGGAGGAAGTCAAAGCATGGCTCCTCCATGTGCATCTACAACACAGAAGTCACAATGATAAGACATGAGTTAATGTAATGCCGCCCGTGTACGAACATGATTTAGTCTGCATCTAAAACAGTAGAATAGTACTGAAGTCGCCTTATATTAGAGTTTGCTGATATAAGGTGCAGACTGGGGTACGAATTTCTGGTTAATTAGACAATGGTTTTAATATTATATTCAATGTGAAAAAACAAAATGGCATTCCCTTTAGTGAGGATTTAGTTTATTATGCAAACAATAATCCCAGGTAACTTTTTTAAGTTTGCGTAGTTACACGTTACTACATGTACTTACTACAGTAATAACAGTAAATTATGCATAATCACAAGTAACTAACCCTAAACCAAACCAAACCATAACTCTATAGTAAGTACACATAGTTAATTAATATTACTCAGTACTTATTTGAATAAGTACAATACAACTACGTCACCTTAAAATAAAGTGTAAGCTAATGTTAGGGATTGCCTACAATAAAAAAAAGGTTATTAAAATTTTTAGCTGATAGTCTCAAAAGTTATCAGCAGCGATTAATCGGCAAAAGTAACTAAATGGTCGGACACTTTAAAATGAGAGCAAGCTCAAGCTGTCAGAGTGTTTTAAAGTAACTGCTGAGAAAGACAGAACTGGACAGTATCCAAATCAGTCTTCAGTATAAAGTAAAGTGGATGAGTTGAGCTTATGGCCATGCAGATGTGTGTGCTCAGCACCCAAAAGAGCAATAACTGAGAACTTCTTTTGAAACTGGCCGGAGAGACTGACTTTATTGCTTAAAAGCAGGGGATGCAGTACTTATACTTCTCATACATATATAAAGTTATGGTAACACTTTACAATAAGGTTTCATTTGTTAACATTAGTTAATGTATTAACTAACCATGAGCAATACGTTTGTTACTGTATTTGTTAATCTTTGTTAATGTTAGTTCACAGTGCATTAAGTAATGTTAACAAGATTTTTAAAAAAGTATTAGTATATGTTAAAATTAACATTAACAAAGATTAATAAATGCTGTATAAGAACAGTTCATTATTAGTTCATGCTAACTAATGTAGTTAACTAATGAACCTTATTGTAAAGTGTTACCAGTTACAGTAATGTTTACTGTAAGTGATACCCTTCGTTATGAAGTCAGCTACCAAAACAGAGTCATACTCACCACTAGTAGCTCCATCAGAGTGTGCTCACGTAGGTTCTTAGGACCAGACTACCAGAAGACATTAGTAGAAATTAGGGACAATCACTGAGATTATAGCGATACAATATACAATATGTAATGCGCTGCTGTTGGTTTAGCTTGGTATTACCTGGTAATAGACAGTAACCTCAGAGTTTGCATCTCCCTTGTTGAGAGACTTGACTTTGCAGAGATTATGTTTCTGCGGGAGCTCTACCACTCTGAAGAGAACAGGGACCTCTACTGACAACTTCTTGAACTGCAATTTTCTGAAAGCGGAAAAGAAATAGCATCCTGAAATGCTATTTTTGATTCTATTTTTTTAAAACATTGTTGTACTGCTATACAAAATTGGTAGAAATAAAAATACAAGTGCTTACTCAGTAACATACTGCAAAAACCCCATGGATTCCTACAGGTAATGAGAAAAGAAAAATGTCTCATTCATGGGATGTTTTGAACCTTGAACGTTCCTCGAAAAACAAAAACAAGCAATGTGTGTGTATAAAAAGCATGCAAACTCACAGTGCTAGTAAAGTTTCCCTGCACTAGTCCTTCAGCATATAGCTGAGACTTGAATCTGCTCACAAACTCCATGAGCTCACCCACACTTAGCCCATCCAGCACAGCCTGGTACTTCTGAATGGTTGACCAGCGAGAGTGCTCTAGAATCAGAAGCCTCACGTCTCTGAGGAGACACATATGGACAGAGAGAGAGCTATGAGAGAAAGACTATGCATTTCTTTCTTTCATTAAATATACTACAAAGGCTATATAGACACTAGTATTCTGGACTGCAGGGGTTGTGGAGGGACAACCATGGTGTTATATACCAATTATATTATGCTTCAATTTGCCTATTCTAGAGTCGTTTTGACACCACATACAGCATTTTATCCTGCATTTAGCAATAATGTAGGACAAAAACTACAGTAATACCATTTATAATGTTACAAAAGATTACTAATTCAAATACATGTTCTTTTGAACTTTCTATTCATCAACACAAAAACAAATTTCCACGAAAATATTAAGCAGTACAACTGTTTTGATAATAATAAGAACTGTTACTTGAGCAGAAAATCAGCATATTAGAATGATTTCTGAAGGAGCATGTGACACTAAAGACTGGATTAATGGCTGCTGAAAATTCAGCTTTGCATCACAGGAATAAATCACATTTTAAAGTATATTAAAAGAGAAAACTACTCTTTTAAATGGTGGTAATATTTCACAATATTAATGTTTTTTCTCAATTTTTGATCAAATAAATGCAGCCTTGGTGAAAATAAGAAACTTTTTTTTTTACCAACCCCACACTTATGAACGTTAGACCTTTTATGGAGGCATAACACAATCACAAATGTGTGTAATCCTTGAATGTTGATTCGCATGCATCGCGGCCAGAAAACACCATAGATTGGCAGTGTAAAGACGCAGTGAAAAAAATAGTTTAAGACTTGCATTATCTATTTTCTAAATGAAAAAAGCTTATAAAAATTAACAAAAAATTGCTAAGAATGTTGTTGTACGATGTCACTACTTGTGGGTGGGGCTACAGGGGCAAATAAAGTGTAACTGCAGTAAAGGCAAATGTAAAAGAGACACACTTTCCAAGCTTCTCAGGCTTGATGAGGATGTTAAAGTAGGTTTTCTTCAGCTGCTCTGCAAACATGCTGAATACGTCAGGAGCGGAAGAGAAATCAGCGAGATAATCCACAATCAGGTTGAACAGCAACTGCAACATATGTCAGCAATTTAAACAATAAATTAAAAAAATAAAACCAATTTCTGAATATAACCTGACTTGCACTTGTTACTTACCGGTAGTTTGTGGTTGAAGCCCTTAACCTTGATGACCAGGCCATGCTCCCCAGCAACCAATTTATATTCTAGCTGGGCCACATCAGCCTCGTAGGCCGGCTCTGCCAAGTTATGCACCAGGATATTCACAAACAGGTCAAAAAGCACCAGGCTAAGTGGAGAGAGGAGAGAACAAAAAGAGAAGGTAAATGGATGAGCAAGAATAGAAACTAGAGATGAAGTCATTCCGAAGACCCAAGCAGACACACTAATGGCTAGATGGGGTTTCCATGGCAACAGCATTTACAAGATCTGCTTGAACGACTGTACGTTTTCACATGATCTTACTTTTTTGGAGACTTCTGAACCACAGGTGATATGAGGTGGAAACGCACGTATGCTGGAGGAAGAGAAAGAAAATGAAAGTGTGAGCTGGGTAAGTGAGCACAGAGGTTTGGGCAAGAAACTTTTTGAACTCCCCATTCAATCTGTTTTGCTATTAGACATCGGGTACATGATATATTGACTGTAGAGACAAACACAATCACACCTTTGGGGATCTTGAACTTGTTGTCCTTCTTGTACCACAGACACCCTCTTTCATTGTTCATTATTCTGACAGGGTACTCAGTGTCCGGACAGTCAGAGGTTTTGAGAGCGAAATCAGTGGCTGGAGGTGAAAACAAACAGTCATGAAACAGGCTACAGATGCAGTACCTGACAACAACATTAGAGAAGACGTCGACTAAAGACACCCACCGATGAACTTGTTCTCAGCAGGTAGGTGAAGGCTCGGGTTTAAATCGAAATCAGAAACCCAGAGCTCTCTCCAGTGCTGCTGTATGTCTGTAAAGGACAACAAAACATGGTTCAGACAAGTGTTTGTGTCTCCAGAGCTGCACAATATTGAGGAAAAATGCTATTTCTAGCATAATGCGATTAACTAACAATAAATTGCAATTATACTCAAGTAAATTTAAAACCAGGAAACAATAAGATTCAGCAAGCACATCTGCCTAAGAAAGGAATTCCTCAAAGTGCACTCGAGTAAGAAGTAAGAAAGAAATAGCAAATCTTTTACTTAAAGGGATAGTTCACCCAAAAATGAAAATTCTTGGGCCTCGAGTCAGTTCACTAGTGTAAAAGCTTAAGCTTCTGTTGTTATACGTCACACGCATCACACACATGACCAGTGTCGGCCAATAGTGAGCCTACGTGTGACGTAGCACTACGTAATCACACTACGTGGACTGACTAGAGGCCAACAGAGAAAGAAATGAATAGTTGAAATAAAGTTGTTATTTTTGCGCACAAAAAGTATTCTCGTCCCTTGATAAACTTAAGATTGAGCCACTGTAGTCACTTGGACTATTTTAACGATGTCTTTAATAACTTTTCGGGGCTGGCAAGTTTCAATCCCTGAAGAAGCCTATGGAGGAGTGATCCAGCTCTCAGAGTTTCTGTAAAAACTATTATTCAGCATTTATGTCAATCAAATGGACATCTAACCACAGGTAGGCTTATATAACAACTAGGGATGCACTGAAATTTCGGCTACTGAAATGTTTCAGCTAAAACAGCTATCTCTCTCAACTTTAAAATTCTATTGATTTTATTACGAATTTCAAACAATAAATGTTGTTTTGGCAACCTTTATACTGACAGATCACTGTAGTGGAGTTCAAGCGGCAGAACAGATCAAGCATATGTGAATCGATCATCTCATCTCCTCTTTACAACTCGTTACAGCACAAAATAAACATGGGTGAACGAGGTATGTTGAAAGATACATTACAACTTACCGAAATTACACGTAATCACTCAATCAGTGTTTCAACCGGAGAAAGACGTCAATAAAACAGCTTGTAGGCAATGTCACTTAACGTTAAATTTACCTCAAGCAAGTTATTCAATGTCCATAAACTCAGTTAGCTAGAAAAAAATAACGCAAAAAAATATATCATTTTGCTAAATATATGCACTGTATCATATTAATTAGATTTTAGTGAAAACAATCTGTCAAGAAAACAAGTTATTACGGTTTATTGTTGTTTAAATGCTTATATTTTACCAACAAACTGGAATAGAAACAATATTAAAAACCACCTTATGTGCAATTTAATGTTTGTACAACTCAGTTTTAGGTATTTGAGTGTTTATTATTAAATACGTTTGATTAATTAATTGATTGATTAAACATGTATTATTGTTTTCTTAGCCAAAGGCATCCTGAATTTTCAGTTTCAGCCCAAAATTTTCATTTACGTACATCCCTAATAACAACTTTTGTGTGCAATATGACATCTAGAACATTAAGATAAACAGATTATGGAGAGAATGGAGAGTTAGATCCACCCATGCTTACAGGCAGCAACAGCTTGTTGTGCTTGGACTTAATATGCATTTCCCTTCTGAATAACCACCCACAATCTTGTGGTTGTCGTTTACTGTGGTTGTGTTTAAAACCAAAATACTCCCACACAACCAAGGGGCTTCCTAATTTTGGCATCAGATATTCATCTACAGCTGCAGTGGCTGCACTGATTAATTTTGATAATCTAGCACATGTTCTCCACTTCCAACTGGCCCTACTTCCGCTTGTTTGTTCAAGTGTATGAGTATATTAAGTATACTGTATATAATTCCATGGTTCATTAAAAACTTATTGCAATAAGTTAATCTGCAATGTTAACAATTCGACAGCGTGCATTCTGACTTTCACTTCCAGACTGAACAAATACGGACACATATCAGGGGTGGTGATGGCGCAATGGATAAGACACATGCCTTTGGTGTGAGAGACCCGGGTTTGAATCCACTGTGAGACACCAATGTGTCCCCTGAGCAAGACACTTAACCCCTAGTTGCTCCAGAGGCGTGCGACCTCTGACATATATAGCAATTGTAAGTCGCTTTGGATAAAAGCGTCAGATAATTAATAAATGTAAATATCAAACGGAATGAAAACGGAGAATTGAAATTAAAAAGAAGTACAAACCCTCCACACTGTATTGGGTCCCAAACCACTTTTCCCTGAGTGGACACTGGCCTTCATGCTCAGGGGACAAAAGGAGCAAGTTGGCCTTCTCTGGTGTGAGGAGCTTCAGTGCAGCAGAGATCACCTAAGAGAAAAAAATGGCCACAATAATAAAAGATTTCCTGTTTTCTTTCGCTAGGCTATGCTAAAATAGCACAAATATGTGCCTATATTTTACAAAACATGTTATAAATGAAAATCAGTGGTGCCTGTGAAGGACAACTACCTCTGGTTTGAACTCAAACATTAGCTGGTCTCCTGTTAAAAAGTCC
Organism: Gila orcuttii; assembly: GCA_026230005.1. NCBI lineage: Eukaryota > Metazoa > Chordata > Actinopteri > Cypriniformes > Leuciscidae > Gila > Gila orcuttii. Next base: position 16,007,565 of record JAPDVR010000008.1, read on the forward strand.
TCTTTTGGGAACAGCTGCATGTTTTCACAGATGTCCTCCACATACTCAATAGGATCAGTCTGTAAAAGTAACACTACAGGTACTAAGTCAACATACAAATACTCATAACCATCTACTTTTAAAATGGTTCTAATAGCCAGGAATACAAAAATACTCAATTTTTGTGGAGAAACAGCTAAGTGTTCATAGGCTGACAATAATGTAAAATGCTTAATCGCACCTGCTCCTGATAGTGGAATTCATTGGCCTCGATCTTTTGAATTTCTTCATATATTCTGCCAAAGAAAAACAAAGCTTTTCATAATGTCTCTCAAGCTTCATTATTGAGTGTAGTGTGTGCATAGATTCTACTTCAATAAAATCCTGTGTAGCACACTTAACGTAAAGGGCCTACCTTTTTTGGGGCCCAAGAGTCTGAAGCATTTTCAAGTACTGGAAGACCAGATGAGCAACCTGAATGAAGAAAAATATGCAAATGACCATGGATGCATTCCTTCTGAGTAGGACTGAACTTTACACCAATCGTGCCTGTTATAATTTGGGATGGCAAAGGGGTGTGTTTGTGCCTCAAAGGCTTTGTAATCCTATTTTACACATAATTCTAGCAAAGCTTTTAGTTTCTCAGCTTCCCCCAGTATTCCTATAATGACATTAAGTGTGAAAAGAATATTATATCTTAAGGATCCTTGTAACTGCTTATTTTTTGACATGAACTAAGTGTAGAAATGTAAAACAATGCAGTATTTGGGCTGTTGACCCTTTGCAGACCTCGTAGAAGTTCTGGAAGCCCTCATCGGTCAGAGTGATGGAGATACTAAAAATTGAGTAGGTGGTATTCTGATCAAAACCAGTTTCACTGTTTCCACCAAACAAAGCCAGAGCCCAGCACCTAGTCAGAAAAATAGAGAGATCCAGTTGAACATGTACAGGTTACAAAGAAAGCAGAAAAACCATGCCACTCATTAAAAACCAAAACATGAGAGAAAGGCCTTACTTCCTCCTAAGCATGGACAGAATGCTTCCAGTTCCCTCGTGGCCAATCAGCCAAGCGATGTAATGCAGAGGCTTTACCCTGAGGACCGACATAAAGAGCTAAGCGTCACATTATTTGAGAAATAATATTGGCATTCCAACACAGACCAACAAAATCAATAGGTAAAGACCCAATGAAATGGCTTTATAAGAGCAGTTTTGATATATTTGCTATTGAAACAGGAAGATAGGGCAGGACATAAAGATGTGGATATACTGTAGATGTTCTCAAGCTAAGCTCGGGGTGGTGATGGCGCAGTGGATAAGACACATGCCTTTGGTGTGAGAGACCCGGGTTCGAATCCACTGTGAGACACCAATGTGTCCCTGAGCAAGACACTTAACCCCTAGTTGCTCCAGAGGCGTGCGACCTCTGACATATATAGCAATTGTAAGTCGCTTTGGACAAAAGCGTCAGCTAAATGAATAAATGTAAATGTAACAGATACAGACTTAGATCAATATAAGCCCTTGTTGATTTCATTGTGATTTTAACAACACTTTTCTAAAGATGTTTTAAAAATGAAACCCAGTAAAAATACACTGTAAAAGCACTGAACTTCACTGTATATTGTTTAGAAAAAATGTAACTGAAAAGGGCCATGCAGAGCACCACCTTGGCTGGTTTACCTGTAATGCTTCTCTTGAGGGGGTAGAGCCCATGTGATAGTGAGGGCATGTACTTTTCTAACAGGCACCACTGGAACAAACCACAAACCAAATATTGGTTGTTAAAATATTGGAGTTTCAGACTTTGTTAAACCTCATTCGAGTATCAAGTTCTTTAACATACCTCTGTAAAGTTTGTTGAAGTCAAGTGTTTCAAAGGGGCTCAGCTGGTCTGAAAAATCAGGCTTTGGCTGCCCACTGGAAGACATTGAAAAACTTTTTAATCGCATTCATATCATCACATTTTCAGAACTCTAAATAGTCTTTTGCTTACTTGTTGGGCACTTGACTGAATATTTCTCTAACCCATTCCTCAAGGGTGTCAAGATTCTCTGTGAAGGTAAGAATAGAAGAAATTTTAGAATAATTTTCCATTAGAAATTTCATATCCAAGTCAAGTCCTGCATACATTACCTACCTTTAGACTGCACAGCTAAGGTCATATAGTGGGCAGAGTAGTACCTCTTCCAGAACTCACGGAGTCGCTTGTAAACATTGATATTCTTTTCCTTAGGTTCAGTCTTCAAGGTCTGCGCATTTCCTTAAATACGATCACCAAAACAAAAGCAACTGAAACTCTAGAACAAATCAAAGAACAACTCTAAAACAGCTTTGTATGTTTGACTTACCCCAGCAGAACTTGCTCATGGGATGGTTGGGCTTTGCTAGGCTGCCAAAGAGCATTTCCTTACGGTGAGAGTCTGAAGGCTTAGCAAGCTGGTATTCTGTGGCCAAAAAACAAAAAAACATAAGGCTGTTAAGCTGCCTAGTTAAGCTATCAAGACAATTTTAACCTATAAAAGCTTCACTCACCACTGTCCACAGCCTCAACCTCACGATCAATGGCGTCTTCAATCATAAGAGGGCAGATGAAAAACTGAGCCCATCTGAAAAAAGACAATTGCATTCTTTTAAAGCTTATGTATGGCCAAAGGTTAAAACATTTTTATTTTAATATTTTTGGTTAGGAAAATACTCAATTGGATTGTGCGAAATATCACAAGTGCACTTGTTCCAAAAAAAAAGAAAGAAAAGAAGACATCAGGATAAGGTGATAAGATCACATCTTTAGAGCTACTTCACCTGTCAAGGGCTTCTTTGAAGCGTTTCCTTTGCACATCAAATTGGAAAATGGTTCTCTCACAATCAGTTGAAGCATTATCACTGCCACCATGCTTTTTCAGGAATGCATCAAAGCCATTTTCAGAAGGGTACTTTTCACTGCCCATGAACACCACTGGGACATAAGAAGAGAGATACGGTCAAGTGAAACATTATCACTGAGAATAAAACATTACTGAATACAGTAATGGCAGAACAGCTGCAGGTGTGACTTACTGTGTTCAAGGAAGTGTGCAAGGCCAGGTAGGTCATTAGGGTCACTGAAACTCCCTACACCAATACAAAGGGCCGCTGCAGACTAATTTCAGGAGGACAGAAAACTTAATGTACTGAAATCATTTCAACACACTAAACCTGATATTTTACTGTAATGCCCGATTTTCATTTTATAGCCGAAAACTGATAAATTACTGATATTTAGAATTCTAGATTACTTTGTCTAAATAAATTAAAACTAAGATCAGTCATTTTAAATGTAGAGTTATGACAGTTTGAATAAAAAGCAGTCAATATTACAGTTTAAATCCATAGACAAAATCAAACCTGTTTTTCAGATCCTTTTTTCTTTATCCTGTCATTGTCCTCATCTAGCTCCTCAAAGTCACTATCCTGACTGTCCCCTTCTTCTACAGATTCCTCATCCGTTCCTTCCCCCGAGTCTCCTTCCTCTTCCTCTCTCTCTGCCTCTTCCTCCTCCTCTTCTGAATCTTCATCATCATCTGCAGCTTTTCCATCTAAACCACTCCGATCAGAGATCAGAAGAGCCCTCAGTCCGTTACTCAGCTCAATGTATCTGGATGAAAAGAGAAAATATTCTGTTAGCCGGTTTAGTCATCGGCACTTGCATGCAGTGTTGTGTTTCACACTCAGAGATGGAACCAGAGCTTGTGTTTTACTTGTGTGATCTCATATTTCTGTTGACTCCCTATACTCCAGTGCCAACATACTGTATCGTAAAATGATCTTTTAAAAGGTTTCACTTGTTATTTTAAGAATAAGGCAGGTGGTGACTGATAGAACCTAGATATCAGTTTTAAATCTGTACGTCTGGACTTTACCTGTATTGTTTGGGGTCACTTGGGGACTTAATAATTTGAGGGTCCCCTGGGTTGTCATCTCCACCACTGTCCCCTGGAGGTGCGTTGGGGTCTCTGAGTGGTTCTCCCCGGTCTGGAGCAGCAGACTGAGCAGGGCTGCTAGCTGCAGCACATTTGAACTTGTTTGTTTGGGGCATCTTGAGAAATGATGCTATTTTAGCACTGGAGTTGAGGTGTATGGGGCGGTTTATGAGCCTGCTACAAAACAGGGGAAACGCACGCGCAGCCTTCAACAGAGCGATAATGATTCTAAAAGAAATTATATGTATATTAGAAACAGGATCACCATTAAAAGTAAACACATTATGTATGCTATCTTAAATGATACAGTCGGGTCTGGCTTTTCACGAGGGAATACTTCGGAGACATATTTTTTCAATAATCATCACTGTGCTACAATGGAGCTAATCCGCTACAGACACAATTTAATATGACGCAAAGACACAGAGATTCACTAGCTATGTTTAGTAAACGGATTCAGCTAATTTATCTAAAATATGATACGACCAAGTGAGTTCAGTTCCTGGCAATATTTCACAAAGTTAGTCAAGTTTCATCGCGGTCTCATACCTGCTGTCCTGATGATAGGTCAGCTGAACTTTACAGCACAGGGCCTGCCACCGGTAGGTTGCGTCTATGCAACAAGAAGAGTTCTGATTCGTCAAAGATTATTGACGTAATAAAACGCGAGTCTGTGATTGGCCAAAGTTATTGCCTGGGTGAATACATCTGTTTCATCTGTCTCATCATTCCATACGGTGGTGTGTTGTTGTCTATGGGTAAATGTGGATACTTAGCCTACATTCGGATTTCCACCATCGATTACGAAACTTTTGTAATGATACGATGTCTATTCTTGTTCCTTTTTTATATAAGTAAATGCCAGAGAACATAATCCAATCGCCCCATACCCAAATAATATTTTTATTTGTGAGTTAAGTAACTTATGTGTCTATACTGTACATGCACAGTGATTTTGGACTTATTTAAAATTACAAATGTTTTACAAACTTTTAGAGATGGTTTTGTGGCTGTGTGGATGGATGGACGGATGGTGATCCAAAATAAATTACCTTGAAGAAAAGGATGTGTAGCCTACATAATTGGTAATACTAAGCATAACTGAAGATGCATTGATGGCATATAAATACACACCCTCCCTTATGAATTTATATACATTTTAAGCTTATATTCTTTTTGTTATAATAAAAGTTCATGGACATGTTATGCGTGAACTATCCCAAACACGTACTTCATATGACCTTTACAAGAACTGTAATAATGATACAGTGGTGGTCAGAATTAATGGCACCCCTGGTAAATATTATCAAAAATGCCTGTAAAAAATAAATCTTCATTGCTTATCCTTTTGATCTTTCATTCAAAACATTTGCAAAAATCGAACCTTTCATTGAAGTAAAATAATTGAAAGTTGTGTGTGTGTGTGTGTGTGTGTGTGTGGGGGGGGGGGGGGGGGGGGGTTGTCACATTATGATATAAATGTTTTTTCTACAAAACATGTTGGCCACAATTATTGGCACCCCTACAATTTTTTACGAGTAAAATATCCTGAAGTATATTCACATTGATATTTACCTTTTTTTTTTAGCACACCAGGGTGACTAGGAACAGGAACATTGTCTAGCTATTGACTTCTTGTTTTACAGGAGTTTAAATATGAGGACACACAAAGGCCAAATTCCCTTAATCGTCCATCACAATGAGTAAAACCAAAGAATATAGTTCTGATGTGCATCAAAAGCATTAAAAAATAGAAAATGGCTGTAAGAAAATCGCTAAAGAATTGAAAATCCCGATTTGACCAGGGCAAAAATTAAGAAGTTCCAATCAACTAATGATGTTACGAATCTGCCAGGAAGAGGACGTGTGTCTATATTGTCTTAATGCACAGTAAGGAGGAAAGTTTGAGTGGCCAAAGACTCTCCAAGGATCACAGATGGAGAATTGCAGAGATTACTTGAGTCTTGGGGGTCAGAAAGCCTAAAAAATATATCAAACAGCACCTACATCACCACATGTTGTTTTGGAGGGTTTCAAGAAAAATCCAGCATATTCAATTGTCAGACACGACTGGAAGTTCAAAAGGGACTGGATTCTATGGTCAGGTGAATAAAAAAAAGGCTTTTGGCAGCAAACCCACCAGATGTGATTGGTGCAAACAGGGATAAAAAGTACCCCATGCCTACGGTTAAATATACTGCTGGATCTTATATGTTGTAGGCCTATTTATTTGCTGGATGTCCTGGACATCTTGTTCAGATACATGGTATTATGGATTCTAGCAAATACCAACAGATAAAAAATCAAAACCTGACTGCCTCTGCTAGAAATCTTATAATGGGGCGTGGTTGGATTTTCTTCCATCAGGACAAAGGTCCAAAACAAACATCAAAATCAACACAAAATGAAGCTTCTGCCATGACCGTCCCAGTCCCCTAAACTGAACCCTGTAGAAAATGAGTGGGGTGAACTGAAGAGAAGAAGCACCAACATGAACTTGTGAATATGAAGGATCTGGAGAGATTCTGTATGGAGGAATGGTCTCTGATCTCTTGTCAGTTGTTCTCCAAACTCATCAGGCATTATAGAAGACGACTCAGAGCTGTTAATGGCAAAGGGGATAATAACAGGGAGCCAATAATTATGGCCAGCGTGTTTTGGAGAAAAGCATTTATTTCATAATGTGATCCCCCCCACTTTCAATTCTTTTACTTCAATGAAAGGTTAGATTTTTACAATTTTTTAATTTTTTTCAAGATCAAAATGATAAACAATGCAGATTTATTTTTTACAGGCATTTTTGATCATATTTACCAGGGGTGCCATTAATTCTGCCCACCACTGTATGTTTAAGATTGTCTTGACTATAAAAACATATTTTTGTCAAGCCTCTATACCAGTAAAGCCTGGCATATGAAATAATAGTAAGAAAATCTTGTGTAGAGAAAAGGCCAATTTAGGCCTATTTGAATTGGTTTCAATAACAGATTGCTGACCAGCCTATATTGAATGTTCAGTAAACTAATAAAAGTGCACAGCAAAGGCACAGCTTAAGTGTTCTTTTGAACCTCCATTCCTTTCCATTTAATTACCTACAGGTACCCTGTGAAAAGAGGCTTATACTGCATCCATGACAACCAGATGTGGAAGAGTATGCTGGTAAAATACTGTCATTATAAGACTATCAAATGTTTAGAGTAGGTTATGCACATTGCACAGTGTTTTTTTTTGCATATCACATAAATGCTGCTATTGTGGATTAGACCTGCTGGTTTGTGCTTGAGCCTTATGTGTTGTGTTTAATGAGTTAGACCCTGCTGAGAGTGAAATAAATTGGACGTTTTTTCTTGCAAGGTTCTTATTCGCTGATGTTTAGAACAGGTAATCTGTTCTTAGTCATTTAATTCTGGTTAATTGTTTCTATATTTACGATTTGAAGGCTCTCCGAGTGGAGATAATCATAATCATTGGATTCCCTCCCTGTATAATCCTGTGTGGGTATTACAGGCCCGTGAACGCGTTTGCATTGTTTAGTAGTGGATGACTGCAACTCTCTCCGTCAGTAGGGGGAGCTCTCGTCATGGCATATTTTCTGCTTCATTTATTATCGCTGCTTTGATGTTTTTTTTTTTTTTTTTTTACCATTTCAAGTATGATTCTTTACATGATAAGAGGTGATTTCCCTTGGAGCACTCCTCCTGTTTTGTGCAATGCTTTGTCGCCACATTTTTAGTTTGGGTGTGGTGTGTTTCAATTTTTAACAAGATACTTTTGACAAGGAAATGCTGTAGGCCAGAACAACACTCAAAATCGACAAACAAATCAGACACTGAAAATTAAAGGGATAGTTCACCCAAAAATGAAAATTCTGTCATCAGTTACTCGCCCTCATGTCTTTCCAAACCTGAATGAGTTTCTTTCTTCTGTTGAACACAAAAGAAGATATTTTAAAGAATGTTGGTAACCAGACAGTCTACTACGGAACCCATTAAAGGGTTAGTTCACCCAAAAATGAAAATTATGTCATTAATGACTCACCCTCATGTCGTCCCAAGCCCGTAAGACCTCCGTTCATCTTTGGAACACAGTTTAAGATATTTTAGATTTAGTCCGAGAGCTTTTTGTCCCTCCATTGAAAATGTACGTACGGCACACACTCTTTGTCCAGAATGGAAATAAAGACATCATCAAAGTAGTCCATGTGACATCAGTGGGTTAGTTAGAATGTTTGGAAGCATCGAAAATACATTTTGGTCCAAACATAACAAAAACTACGACTTTATTCAGCATTGTATTGTCTTCCGGTTCTGTTGTTGATCCGCCTTCACGATTCCGCAGTGACCCTGCTGACGTAAGACGCTGATGACGTGTTATCTGGTGCGCCCGAGCTTCGTTTACAGTTTGAGGGAGACGGGCGCTGTATTCAAGCTATTCTACATTGTTTGTATTTTTGTATTGCTATATTTTTTTTAAAAATGGTGCGTAGGTGTGCATGTCGCGGATGTCCTAATCTCCAGATAACACGTCATCAGCGTCTTACGTCAGCAGGGTCACTGCGGAATCGTGAACGCGGATCAACAACAGAACCGGAAGACAATACAATGCTGAATAAAGTCGTAGTTTTTGTTATGTTTGGACCAAAATGTATTTTCGATGCTTCCAAACATTCTAACTAACCCACTGATGTCACACGGACTACTTTGATGATGTCTTTATTTCCATTCTGGACAAAGAGTGTGTGCCGTACGTACATTTTCAATGGAGGGACAAAAAGCTCTCGGACTAAATCTAAAATATCTTAAACTGTGTTCCAAAGATGAACGGAGGTCTTACGGGCTTGGGACGACATGAGGGTGAGTCATTAATGACATAATTTTCATTTTTGGGTGAACTAACCCTTTAACTTCCATAGTGTTTTTTTTTTCCTACTATGGAAGTCAATGGCCACCGTCAACTGTTTCTTTAGCAGTTTCGTCAACATTCTTTAAAATATCTTCTTTTGTGTTCAACAGAAGAAAGAAACTCATACAGATTTGCCAAACTTTGAGGGTGAGTAAGTGATGACAGAATTTTCATTTTTGGGTGAACTATCCCTGAAATATTAATAATTTCCAAGCAAAATAAATAAGCTCATTCAAAATGAATAATATAACACAATAATAATAATAATACTAATAATAAAGTACAATGTTTAGGGTCAATACAGGTAAAATGGAACAGTTTCTGACAATTTGTCATCAAAGTTGATTTTAAAATATGATCTAAGGCTACATAAATGCTTTAGAACTTAATGCTGATTTTTAATGGACGAACATACACATAATGATAGATGATTTAAGCTAATGTGCTATATACTTATAGTCAACCTACGGAATGGTCCTGAATGGTCTTATATGAAAAGATTTAACAAAAGATTCTAATTGGTCAACCAAGGCATTCAGTGGTCAGATTTTTCCTACTATTCGCCGTCGTCCATGGAAACGCTATACATCTCATAACTGGCACTTCAGTATTAATATACTGTAATTTTGCTGCAGTGTTCACCTTGTTGCTATAGGCTGATTGTTTTGTAAATTTTAGTATGCAATATAAAATATACATTTTTATATGATAACAAACAGCTGTTTATATCGTAATCTAAAAAACAAAACAAAAATTTAAATTCATATTTTTTATCATTTATATGTTAGTCCACCTGTCATACGGACACTGCCATTCTCCTGCATGGCTTCTAAAATAGCACCCTTCATCCACAGCTTAATCCATCAGGAGTTTACAGGACTCCAAAGGACAGGTTCCCATGGCAACTGATTTATATCCTAATTAAAATGGGAGGGTAGTTTAATTAGCCTAACACTGGTTATTGCTCAAGGCCGGCCGTCCTTGGTGGAGTTGTGAGGAGAGGGGTCATTGCTCTGTGCTATCCATGAGAAGCACCTCACTAAATGGTTAAAGCACCTGTGGATCCAGATAGCTCCCTCTCCTGCTCCTCAGCGCCAGCCACGCCCTTCATCTTCTGTTTCTAAAGCTGGATAATTAATGACCAGCTCCAGGCTAAATGAGCGTCAAATGGCCTGACCACCAGATTACATCTCGTGATTTATTTTTCTTCTGGAAAAATTACACCTCTAATTGTGTCTCTTCAGTGCAAATTGAGACAGTTGGTTTTGTCAAACAGTCTTTGTTGGTTTCATGTGAGAGGGATTTATAATTTAACGAGAGTGCTTTAAATGATTTGTTGATTAAGGTGGTTAAAATCATGCAAATCCTTAATACAATCATTCTTCAAACAAAGATAATCTTTTGTAATTATATTAATTACATATAATTACTTGCTTAAATTGATCAGTGGAAAGCATGACTTGGCTATTATAATATTATGGAATGGAGATTGAATTGTTTTCTTTGAAGGGGGTTGAAATATGCGTTCAGGTCAGAATATGGCATTAGTTTTCAGAGACGGTTGGGGTTTCTGGACCCCATTACTATCCTGTCAATCACCTCATCGCCGTGTGCCCTACACCACATACCTTTAATAGCGATCATAATTACAACCCCACAATTCCTAATCATTTCTTAGTTTTTTTGTTTCTCTTCTAAGGTCTCTGGTCAATAATCTTGCAGCAATGTGACGGAGAAACACTGCTTTAATCACCTTTAACAGGCTTTTGAAGAAAAGGGAAGCTGCTGTCGCAATCTAATTCACTGGAACATGTTCAGATCTGCAGCCCTGATCTGTGTGACGGAATTAAAGATTTTTTTTTTTTTAAGGATCTTCAGGAAAATGCTTTAATGCTCAAAGGCACAGAGAGCTGCTGAGACAGAGTATTAACTAGCTTTAGCTTAGATTCTCTGTTACCTGTGGGAAATTCACAATAAAGGGAAAACTAAAGTCGATATGCCTATGTGTTCAGAATATTACTCTGGATATATGAGAAATTAGTTTGCTTTGGTTTTAATACATAAAGGGATTGAAGATTGCAGGCTGGTATTTATTAAGCATTTATTTATCCATGCATACCACTGTCAAATGACAAACTCATTATGAAGTAATTAACTGGTGATTTATAAGATAATTAATCAGCCATATGAGAAATCAGCAAAAGTGGGCATAAAGTCAACATTGTTCATTCTCAATTCCAAAATAAGCAACATGCCCATGTATGAAGCACCACATTGTTGTGCAGTAGCAGATGGCAGTATGTTTCCATGGTAACCAAATTAAGGTTTCATTAAATTGTTAGGGGCCTACATCATGAAGGATGATGAATAAGTAACACAAGAAGCCATATCGCTCTGGGAATAGTTGCAGTTTTATTTAATAATATGAGTAAAGTGGCCTAAATAACCCGTCGCCAGCGTTACGTATTCTGGGTACAAACAAACTCAACTACTTTCTCTCGTAAATCAATGCAAATCTCACAAATATGTCTCATGAGAGCGAGCGTAACACATTAAATCGCGTTTAAAAGCCAAGGTAAATCTGAAATGGTGTGTCGCGCGCCGACTGCTGCGTTCATATTATTCTCATCATCTCGCGCATATTTTGGAGCGTTTCATAGCAGGGCTGCAGGCGGGCGGGCGCGCGCGCTCGATGCAAAATATTTTACTTGGAAACCGAAGTCCGAGGCAGCGCCATCCTGTGATTTTATTTCCATGCCAACTTGAACCGGGTTAGTTTTTGTAACTGTTTCCAACCAAAATGTACTAAGATCTCGCTCATCATCAGTCCTCACAGTGGTGCTGAACTGCAGCCTTCGCTGTCTTCACTGTTGAGCGCTCGTCAGGGGAGCGGACCTGCATCCTAAAGCAAACCTTTCTGAGACATTGCAGTCCTGTCACGTCTTCGGCTCTCCTATTTGCTTCCACCACGAGAGCGGAGAGAAGAAGAAGAAGCGGCTCAACGGTGGTGACATGGCAAGAAGCAGCATTATTTAAAGTGCTCAATCTTCTGCTCTTTTAATTCCACTGCAGCAACCTGAGTGAGTAGCGCACATTTCTGCTCAGTTAATGCCTCTGATATGGATCCGGACGCGGGCGGTGGTAAAGACAGACAAAGGGGAATGCTAATAGATTGCATTTTAGCGCACTGGATTATCATTATGTGTTAATTATATATCTGACAGCCTAATATAACGGCATGAATCGCTCTTGGTAAGATAATGGAGAATACATTGTGTTTAGCTTCCATAAGTTCAGCTTTTTCATGCAGTGCTTGAATGGTTTCCTTATGTCTTGTATTGCATACTCAGTTCAAAGCTGGATCTGATCGTTGGGTCTGTTCTGTCGAGAGAGAAATGTGATTTTATGGGCTGGATTTCAGTTTAACTTTGTCTTAATTTTTTTAATTTATCTTGTTGGGTTTACATGGATTTGTCAAATAAGATTATTATTTTTCTTATCATACTTTACCTCAAAGTACTGTAACTGCAAGAACATTTTTTTTCTGTTACCCTAAAGATTTTGCTGGCAATAATATACTTTGCATGCATTAGTGGCGGCCTGAGGGAGCTACATTATTTCAATGACCTGTATGCACATACCCCTTCAGCAATCAATAGAACCTAGGTCTTATTAACATCACATTCCTAAGTGCCCTGCTGTGCACATTAGCTAATAGGTGCTCATGGAGGAGGGGAGAAAGAAATATTTTCCATGGAGGTCAAATTGATATTCCAGAGTCATTAGTTGATTTAGAAACTAAATCGAAACCTCTAGAGAAGCTTTTTGCCTTTAAATGGATTATGTCACATTTTGCATCTTCTCAATATCACTTTAGTAAATGCAGCAGGCATACTTTTAAGTCAGTATTGAGCTCTGGTGCATTTGCTGACATTGGTAATTGAAGCCTTTATTTTTTATTTCGACTATATTGTTTGCAGTAAAAAGCTGCAGTCAAAGCTGCTAAGCTGCATTATGCTCCGTCATACAGTATAGATGATAGCCTCCCCTATTCTTCAGTATTATCACAACTAACTTGTCAAAAGTCAACATCATTTGAATTGAGCAGTTGTTCATCATCCTCTATGTATTCACGCCACTAAAACTGTTGTATTTTTTTCAGTGCAGTGAAGGAGCTCTTGAGGCTATGCACTTGCCTGCATTTGGTGAAAGCATGTTGTGGGTTACACTGCTAAGCACAATTGCACTTGGATGGACGACACCTATCCCTCTACTTGATGATTCAGAAGAAATAGATGAACCTTGCTTTGAGCCCTGCTACTGTGAAGTGAAGGAAGGCCTGTTTCACGTTCATTGTGACAGCAAAGGATTTACAAATATTAGCCAAGTCTCACAGTCATGGCTTAGACCATTCAAGCTCTACCTGCAGAAAAACTCGTTACGGAAGCTCTACTTCAACAGTTTTTTGCACTTGAACAATGCAGTGGCCATTAATCTGGGCAATAATGCCCTGCAGGACATCCATGTTGGGGCTTTCAATGGTTTGAGCTCCCTGAAGAGGTTGTACCTTCACGAAAACAAGCTGGAAGTGTTCCGGAATGACACATTTCTCGGACTGGAGAGTTTAGAATACCTTCAGGCAGACTATAATGTTATCAAGAGAATAGACAGTGGGGCGTTCCGAAATCTCCACAAACTCAGAGTGCTCATCCTTAATGACAATTTAATACCCATGCTGCCGGCGTTTCTTTTCAGATCTGTCTCTCTGACGCACCTTGACTTGAGAGGCAACCGACTAAAGACGTTGGCTTATAAAGGGATTTTGGAATATATCGGTCGCAGTCTTATGGAGATCCAGTTGGAGGAAAACCCTTGGAACTGTGTCTGCGATATCATCCAGCTCAAGGCCTGGTTGGAGCGGATTCCTTACACTGCAGTTGTTGGCGAGATCACGTGCGAGTACCCTTTCCACCTCCACGGAAAGGACCTCAGAGAGATCAAACGCAGTGAGCTTTGTCCCTTATTAAATGAAGGCGAGATTGAGTCAATTCTAGCCGTCCTACACTTACCATTCTACACAGGGAGGGCGAGGCCTACAAAGCCTTCATCTATAGTCTCCCCTAATCAAAACACTGTCTCCTCTGTGGAACAAAGAGAAAGACCTCCAAAGCCAACAAAAAGACCCAGGCCCTCAAAGACACCACCAACACCACGCAGTGTGTTCCCTAATCAGCCGCCTGTAGCCGGATACCAAACACGGCCGCCTATACCTATCATTTGCCCCATTGGATGTACCTGTAACTTGCATATTAATGACCTTGGTTTGACAGTCAACTGTAAGGAGAATGGGTTTCGGAACATTTCTGAGTTGATGCCTCGACCCTTGAACGCCAAGAAGCTTTACTTAAGTGGCAATCTCATTCAGAGAATATACAAGTCTGATTTTTGGAATTTCTCCAGTCTTGATTTATTGCACTTGGGAAACAATCAGATATTTTACGTTCAAGAGGGGGCTTTTGTTAATCTCCCTAATTTGAGAAGCCTTTACCTGAACGGTAATAGTATTGTGAAGTTAACTCTTGATATGTTCCATGGTTTGCACAGCCTTGAGTATTTGTATTTTGAGTACAATGAGATACGAGAAATCCAGCCGGCTGCCTTCAGTTTAATGCCCTCCCTGCAGCTTGTCTTTCTCAACAACAACCTCTTGCGAACATTGCCCGTGGGAACGTTTGCAGGTACCTCGCTGACACGCCTGAACCTGCGGAACAACTACTTTCATTGCCTCCCAGTCAGCGGTGTTCTAGAACACTTGCATGCTGTAGTCCAGATCGACCTAAATCAGAACCCCTGGGACTGCTCCTGTGAAATCATCCCTCTCAAAGAGTGGCTGGACACGCTGAGCTTAGTGGTCATAGTCGGAGAAGTGGTGTGTAAGACCCCCGAGCTGGTCTCAGGAAAAGATTTACGCTCTCTGAATTCTGAAGTGATTTGCCCTGAGCTCCGACAGTCCTCACTGTCTCCTGCCGAATCAGATAGTGGGCTTATCACTACGTATCCCGAGGTGGGGCCGCACCCGCCAAAAGGTGCCATACCCCTCTCTGTTCTCATTCTCAGCCTGCTGGTTCTGTTCGTGTCTGCCTTCTTTGCTGCTGCAGCTCTTTGCGCATATGCTCTTAAAAAGCGTGAAAAGCTTCCCTTTAGGAAGCAAGGGGAAGTGGGCCTGGCAGGCATTCAGATGGAATGTGGAATATTCACAGAACAGCCACCAACCTTACCAGAAACTCCACCTTCCAATCACGTGTACGATAGCATTGGTGCTCCCTCTTCGCACATGTGCAGCAACCCCGTTTACAAAAGCGGACAGGAGGAGTCGGGGCAGAAGCATCCATTCTCAGAGACAAAAGAGAGCGGTTCGCACTACAGAACGCTGGTGGAGAAGGAAAAGGAGTGGACCATGGCCATCTCCAGCTCCCCCATTAACACTATTGTCAGTGTCGGCCCGCCGTGTGGTGACATTTCCGGCTTTCATGAAAACGGAATACTCTGTCCGACTGTCATTGATAGCCAAGGTCCCACGCCCAAGGTGGGATTAGTGGACAGTCTTTTTGGCACAACTCCTCAGTTTAGCAACCTGCCTGACAGACACACACATCCTCCCTTAGAGTATCCACATGCCAAACAGGATGCCAGACAAAAGCAAACGATCACAACCACAGGGACAAGGACAGGATGTCCTAATCAAACCCAAAGTGATTACCCTGAGCTGAGGGCTAGACTCAAAACAAAGATGGATTACATTGATATGCTGGAGAGGTCATATCAATTCTAAGACATGTGAGATATAAGACTGCATATCCAAAATGAAAATGGTAAGGTGGAAAAAGAATTAATGCGATATAAGATGGTACGGTTTTCTCTCAAGTTGCTCTGGAGGAAATCCCTTGTTCAGATTTTTTTAAAGTGCCTTCATAAGAGCAGCCAGCAATGTTGTAAATGAGTATTTTTGTATCACAGTTTTATTTATCTAAAATACATAGATTTACATTAGAAGGAAAAGGATCAACTGCTGTTTCCAGACTTTGCAATGTTGGTAAACGTGAAGCAAATTATTCGTATGAATGCAGGGCGTGCGGTCTTGGCTTTTAACTCGTTTGCATCAAAAACTTCTGAGATATTTTTTATTTAACTAAAAATTGTCTATCAGCAATAGAGATACTGCAGTTATTGTATAACTGTTAAGTGCTTTGTTGAATCTGTATTTTCAAATTGAGTAGATTGTCTTTATCTGGACTTATTGAATGGTTTTATGGACCAAGCTAAAGGTCAAAACATGTAAAAGATTGGGAACTATTGATCATGTCCAGGGACGTACCTTTCCATGGTCTATCTCACATAGGCAAAGACAGATATGTGCATATATTTATTCTTAGATTTCAGTGTTGCAATTATTATTGTTAGACATCATGTTAAATCAGTGTATAATGATTATGCCTCTGGTTTAGCCTTCCTTGAAAAAATAACCCATGAATTCAATAAAGAGTGCTAAACTAAGCCAAGTTCTGCAAACTGTACCATTTTGAGTTTAAGACATGCAGATTTTGGCCTCTGCAGCATGCACACACAGACATTGTCCCCACAATGTAATATAATCATGAACACACACACACACACACACACACACACACACACACACACACACACACACACACACACACACACACACACACACACACACACACACACACACACACACACAGAGCACACACACACAGAGCACAGCACAGCACTGTATCCAAATGCTTATAATATGCTTCAAAATAGATTCCATAGAACAAAGTGTTTCAAACGAGACCTTATGCTAGAAACTAGAAAATAACAGTGTGAAATTTGTCAGAGATTGCATGATATTGACACAGTCAATTTGCGAAAGACTCTGTCAGGTCACCCACATACCTGGAGGAGAGGAAGCAGAGAATATGTGCAGCAATCTTATAGCATCCTCTGCAGTCTCCAGTCCCCTGAGTGTCCATGGGAGGGCATCAGTTAGATACACCTATTCACCATGCATAAGCTGGCTTAACCTAGTTACGCAGCATTGCGTAAGGGTGAAAAATACCTTTTTTGGCGTCATGCTGTAAAAACCTTGAATAAAGCCAAACCTGGAAAGAGATGATCCATCATCCCCCGATTTGACTTTTTTTTTTAAATTCCTCATTCGCATGATCTTTTTTTGCTTTTATAATTTCTCGTCTCATTGTACGGAATGCAATCACAAACCTCCACTTAGAGCCATCTAAACACATATTCCCATTTTAGTCACAAAGAGCTACAGTAAACATTAAAGTAATGGAGTGTCTAAAGTATGAAAGTGTGTGCCTGATTGTTTTAGTTGCTCACAAAAGGGTTTTGCTATTGGTCCAGCTTCTCTTGAAATTGGCCAGTCTACAAGCTGAAAGTCCAAGGACACGCATGTGAAAGGAGGGTAACGTCAGAGCCCCGGATCTGCTCTTATCGCGCTGCCCCTGTTTATTTTTTGCTAATGTTGTACTTGGCAGTTTCCATCCCTCACAGGCCATCCATCATTTACACAGTTGGACGTTTATAACGGTATTTCTGCTTCTAGCATACAGACCTGCTTGTCAAAGAGAGCAGCTTCCTAACCACCTTTCCTCAGTGATAATTCACAAAGCTTTTGTCCAAAGTATGAGGAGAGATAATCCTCTCAATGCCACTCCAGTAACCCTCATTATACGCCTCTGCTACCCAATCCTACAGACGGCTTGGCCAACTGATCCTGTATGCAGAGAATGCGATCGCAGGGGCAGTCAGCTGCTATGCTACATAGTGCTCATGTGCCTCGCCAAGACAAAGTGGCATTTAACCAAGAGACCATGAACAGAGAGAAATGGGCAAATGTGAAATGACAGCTTATGTTTAATGGTTGATGCAATCTAACTAACCAGCAGTTACTTTCTTTGAGAGTATTGTGTGACTTTTTTATGGGAATGCTCCTAACATAAAGTGGCATCATTATGAGATTAATAATTACTTCTGGAAAATGCTCTCAGAACAGCCATTTAACAAAACACTGTTATTATGAATTCTGAGCACGACATATGGCGATGAATGCGAAAATGTAATGCGCCGCACCACGGATAATGTGTTCCCAACACGTAAATGAGCCACAAAGTACCTGCAGAATTTTCAATGGGATGCAATTAGTCAGCAAACGGTGTGTGCCGTTGCTCTCTGACATTTGCATTTTTACCAGAGACTGTGGCCTTTTCCTCTGGCTGTCACGCCTGTAATGTGTCTGCTCAGACATGCCGTCAAAACCCTTGCCCCTTGGGAAATTCAGGGACACCATAGTGCAGGCAGTTGTCATTTTACTTAGTTGAAAAGCTGGACAGCTCGGACATGGTTCAAGTGTTCCACTGTCGTCAATGCTGTTCTTTTTCCAAAATTTATCACAGAGCAGAAAAATATGAAAAAATTTGCACTGGCTTGCATTTAGATGCGCTTCTCTTTAAGAACTAGGCATGTTATTGTTCTGAAAAACCTCAGCGAACACCTTTCTAATACTGATAATACCTTTCTATATTGACCAATATTGCTGCGGTATTGTGTTGGGTGCTATTTGCTGCTTGTGGTTTGTGCTTTAACCTTTCAATATATTGAAGTCGATTTTTTTTTTTTTTAAGAAAAGAGGAATAATAAGATTGTGCTTGAAAGGGACAGGCAGAGACAGAGAGAAAATGGAAAGGTTCTTTAGACACCACACACGTAGTCGTTAAGCCGTTAGATATAAGATTTTAGACAGGTCACTATTTTATTGAACCAATTTAATCCCTGATCACCATACTATACTATACTATACTATACTATACTATACTATACTATACTATACTATACTATACTGCAAAATGGCAACTGCCAATTGTTACTCTAAAGAACTGTCATCTAATCCTTACATTTTGTTTTGGTGGTGTATTTAGCTTTATTCAGTGAACATTTTTTATTTGAATAAAATTAAATTGTTTAGATGTTACCACACAAAGTACATTTTTCTAGTAGGGATGCAAAATGTATCTGTACCATACTGGTGCGGCCATTATATTAATTTTCAAGGATCAATGAATATTGGATATTGAATGAATATTTAATTGTCATTTCCTTTTTTTCATATTATATTAGGCTCTAAGTGTCAGATGATGGCAATGGTTAATCTTTAAAAACAAATTTAATAACACTCTTAAATGGATTTTTATTTGTGAATGAATAAATATTTATTTTTCATACTGTACATTATAATGTTGTGATGCCTAAATTCACTTGTAGAATTGGAAGTGATTTTTATTTATTTATTAAGACAAAAAAATAATATTTTTTTAATATTAATATTGCCATTTATCAGTTAATATTAAAAATATCAGTCAAAATAATTATTAGTCAGAATTGTAATTTTGAGGTGTCCCTATTTAGTATGTTTTCAGTGTACTTTTCTTATACTTAACAACACTACGGTACATTTTTTTCCCCCATTCGCATGTCACTCTGTGGCTCACATCTACCAGATTGTCAGATCAGCTCAGAAACCCTGACTGAATAAAATATTGTGGTTGCTAGTATGGAAACAATAAGAAAATATTACCTCACTCCGCACACTTCTCTAAATGTACAGCCAGTGCAAGAACAGGCTCGTGTTTTGTATGCTGTACAGGTTCAATCTCTGTTTGAAGCAGCTTTGACACCATACTGAGAGCTTTGTCTTGGGAAAAGAGAGTAGGATGCTGTCAAACCAGATTTTTTTTTGTTTCTCCTCCTTTATTTTTCTTTCTTCATCTGGAATTAAACTCTGCCAGCAAGTAGAAAAGTTGTATTTTAGTGTCTGACGAGTGACTTTTTATGCCCAATTTCTTCGTACAGCACGGCGGTGCTGATACAGTTAGTGTGAGCTGGTTATTCCCTGTCCGTGGTGCTGAATTTCTTTTGTGCAAAGGATAGAGGAGGTACAGGCATTCTGCAAGGCTCTGTGCTGTGCTGTGCAGCTTTTGCGGTGTGCTATTTCCTGCAGTGGGAGCTGTTTTTATGCATTTGAGGATGAATCTAGAATCTAGTACACTGTGATGCAGCAATCTGCACCGTCTCTTAAGTCCACCATCTGTTGTAGTTCTTGGACATTTATGGAGATCTGTCTGTGTAATTGTGTGTTTGTCTTGGCTGGGAGGGCATTGATCTGACCTACGACATCTAACGGAACACCACTGTCTCAGTAATTACAGGTTTTCATTAAGACGAAATGAAAACAAAGCAAATGATATGTTGTATTTGTTTATTTGAATTGCATTGATTTGAATTTCTATATTTAAACGTTTGAAAGTGATGCTTTTTATCTCTGATATCTGCCAAAGGGTTTATGGGAAATCACTATATTACAAAAGAGGCTTCTTGGAACTTTAGACAGCATGGAATGCTTTTAAACTGCACTTTATTTTTTAATTAGGCCTATCTATTATTCTCAATGGAGAATTTTGCTGATCATGTTTTTTTTCTTCTTTTCCCAGCAGCATGCTTCCTGGAAATATCTCTCACCTAGCAAATTCCTTACATCTTTCTTAATCTTATTATATAAAGGGAGAAAGAGACAGACATGCAAGCACAAAGCGATAGTGTGATTGAGTGATGATTTTTATTATGCTAATATTAAAATGCTGAATTCTCCACAGAGATGTTTACGCTTGTGTCAGAGTGAGCTGCTTTGGGCAGGGGGGAACTAAATGTGGAAAGCAAACATAGAAGAAGGTGAAAAAATAAAGCAGAAAAAAGCTCAACTGAACAAAGGAAGCTCTTTGTTTATTAATCTCCTATCCACGTTTCATGTCCTACTCAATCAGTTATGATAGAAAATTATGTTAGAGATCATGTACATGAAACGAGAGAGTGAGTCCTTGATGTGATATTGTCGACATGGATAACGGCAAATATAGTGCGCAACAGTCAGATTCCGGAAGTAAATTCCCATTAATTTTCTCCATAGGGGAATTTATTTCGAACTAACTTACAAACCTTTAAAGAGAGACCCACTGTGAAATTCAACGTTGTCAATTGATGGTATATGCTTTTGTTTTTAAATTGTGTTCAGAAATAGTTTTGTGTTCAGTGGAATTCCTGGTGAAAAACTACATTACCCATGATTCTGCAGAGAAATCTCCACCAATCAGAGAATCAAGATAAGCAAATCGCTCCAAAAGAATACTTTAGCACCTTACCACCAGCATTCATGGGACTGTAGTTCTTTCCCTCATTAAAGGAGTCATGAATTGAGAAATCTAATTTTCCTTGATATTTTAATATATAAGAGGTTTTTGTACTATAAAAAATATCCTGTAAGTTTCAGAACTCAAAACTTCCTAGTTAGTCCAAAAACAGGCTTTATTTAATTTAATTTTTATTTTATTGAAACTGCCCTAACGACTATTTTTGGATTTTGTTACATTATGATGTAATAGTGTGGCAAAAGACCGCCTCTGCTACATCATCGCCTCTTTAGCCCCGCCCACCGATGTCATGTAGGAATAAATACTTCTTACATATATTTTATTTAGGCTATATATAAATCTAAATAATTTATATTAGATTTATATTCATATATAAATCTTATTTTATATGTATATATAAATCTGAGATGCAAGCACATGATTACTCCAGCAACAAAATGAAAGAGATGCCTTTGAAGATTACAAGATCTTTTGCAGTGCCTAGCTGTGGAAAAACAGTCTTTGCATTGCCTTCCTTGTGATCATATTAAGAACAAAGATTTTAACGAATTTTCCAGACCCTGTTCATTTGTTTGCTTAATTTTACTGTGGATTCGTTTTTAACAAGAATCAGTTCAGTGCAGGCTTTTTCAGCATGAAAATAAAAGATGACGCAGTTCCGACTATATTGGATCCGACAGCAATGTCGCAACAGACAAGTGTGAGTAACTTTGTTTTTACCATGTGTCACTATTGCTTTGTCTGAAACCGATTTGATATGTACTATTTACTATTTATAGTGTATGCTGAAGTCAAACTGTGAATAGATGTGAATAGGCTAGGCCTATATGTAGAACATCGCATGACCAAACCGGAACCCCTGGTCTCATGTTAACAGCAGTATCAACTGACGCCGATATCTGGACTTTTAAGGTAATCCGCTAGATCACTTTGTTACTGGCGTTTTATTCTATTTAAATATCTAAAGATTAGTGTGAAAAAGAAAAATTAAAAAACTTTTAGATCTTTGTTACCTAATCATAGCAGTGGGCGTTTACTTCCAACTCTTGATTGTGACACGCCCATCAAAACGGAGCGTTTGAAAGAGAGTCAAAACCAGGAGAGAAAATAGCTTATTACTTCTAGGATGTTTTTTGATGTAAAAATAACATTATAAGTGGGCCCCAGAGAGCATTAAAAGAGGGATTCTTTTTAAATCCCTATGGGTATTTTTATGAATAGGAAAAATACTTCCAGAACCAAGGCACTGAAAAAGTGGACAGGCACTGTTGCACTCTTTTAGGAAATATCTAAACAGCGTGATTGACCAAATCAGAATTAAGTATTCCAGAAAGCTGTTATATAAAATAATATACTGCAGTAATGATGGAATTCAATTAATAATATAACACTAGTTTCCATAATAAGCTAATTACAAAAGATTCCACTGAGCTAGATAAGACCATAACTAGCGAAATGTACAGTGCACAGTGCAACATTTTAATTATTAAATCTCATGTCAGATTGACAGAAATAGTTTCGCTATCTTAATGTTTGTACAAGCGACCTGAAGCTATTTAGTGTTTCTGCATGATAAGACAACAATAATAAAGAGCGTTTTTAATGTTTTATATTGGATGCAACAATATAATTACAAAGAGAGCATAATTAGAGTCTTGTGCCCTACCACCTCAAGAATATGCCGCTTCAATTTCTTTTTCAGTCAATCCCAAACCAATCAAAATATCTGCGGAGAGGCACATACACTCTCTGTTTTTTCTTCCCCCTCCATTTTCCTTCGTTTAAATGAGAGTGCTGACCCCATTAGATAAAAAAAAGAAGAGAAGACAGACTGCGTTCATTTTGAGAAGAGTGATTAATTACAGATGTTACTGAGACAATGAAATATAGATCATACCGACTGGGACTCCAGCCGGGTTTACTCAGTGTCAGGCTCTTCCAATTTTGATCAGAAGGAAAGGAATTTATTGCCGAGCTCTTTGGCAAAGGTTTTTGTGATCATTAACATTTTCTTCAAAGGCTTGCAAAAAAGCATACTAACCCAAAAAAATCCACCCAAAAAGGGAGAGAAGGAAAGCTGTGGTGTTATGGTAGATTTATCTAGATATTTTTTTTGCAACTCATTTGGAGCTTGTGTGGCTTGTGTAAATGGCGTTCTGAAATGAAAGCTCTAAACCAAATCCTTTGGTCGACAGATGCACGAGAGAACGAAATGAAAACGAGAGGATGTGTGAAGGAAAAGGCGAGAGAAGATATGGCTGAGATAAAGGACAGATCATTAGTCAGGGCTCTTAATATAACTGCAGGAACAGGAGAGCATGGCACTGCCAGTTTTTAGACATTTGGGATCTATTTCCAATTTATGTGTACTTATTTCATTACTATCTGCAGATGTTAAACATCTAGTTTACGTTAATGAAATGTGTAATTTACTTTTACACAGATAACATGACTTGGGTTAAGCTGATTTTATTTAACTTTTTTTGTTTTATTTCTCCATCTTTTCCTGCGCATTTTTAATTTCTCCTGGAAAAACAATGACTATAAACAGAGCAATTCTTATAGGGTCCTCACACCATCAGTGCTCGGGCCCTAAACACATGAGTCCACCTGCATTTTGGAACATTTCCAGAGGAAACATTATGCCAAAAAAAGCAATTTATTATTATGACAAAATGCCTTTTTACTGTATTTTTGCTCAAATAAATGCAGCCTTGTTGAGCAAAAGAGACTTCTTTCAAAAGCATAAGAAAATCTTACGAACCCCAAACTTTTGAATGGTAGTGTAACTTCCAATTTCATGTTTCAACCACAGATGTCGGAAGAGAGGCCAACGTTCTGTAGTGCATCTTTGAAGAGAAAGATCATCCTAAACTGTTGTCCCAAACCTCTCTGACTTGCACTCTTCTGCAAATGAAGATTTTTTGAAGAAGCCAGGGGGATCATTTTGACTTTCATTGTGTAAAGAAAAAAACATGAGACATTAAAAAAAAATATATTTTTTTTTTCTCTTGAAGAAATAAAGTCATACAGGTTTTGGACAGCATGAAGGTGAGTAAATCATGACAGAAATGTATTTTTTGGGTGATAGAAAGCTTTTGCTGTATTAACTGCTGTCCGACCAATATCTGAACAGTTAAAACATAACAAGCTATTTGTGGGTTAACAGTAGTTTGGGAAGTGTAAAGTCACCAAGAATTCTTTTTTTTATGTTTATTATTTTTTTAATAATTTATCCTTGCACACATAATTTTTTTATATTAATATTTAATCAAAAACATTAACTTTTAACCCTAACATTTAACACTTTACAACAACATCTCTTCTCCCATGACGTGTGCAATGACGGGACAATAGGCGGGACAGGGCAGGAAAATAATCTCTCCCCTCACTAGAGTCACTCAGTTAGCAAATAGCATATGACAACAATACAACAATCTAATCAATTCCCAATGGTTAAAATCCAGGCCTAGATTTTTTTCTCATTTGCGTTTCAGTTGGATATACATCACAGTAGGGAAGAATTGCAATTCATACAATATAATATAAGACGATTGCAGCTTTCGTTTAATTATAATAACTCTATGACTGATCTTCCTTTTGTAATTCATAAAAAAAAAATCTTTACACACATTACACAGTCTTTTTTTTTAAGTGAATTATAGTACCATATTACATTACATAGCCTACTATAGTGGAATTATGGATTAAAACACCAATTCTCTAAATATCCAGTTTAATGCCAGTAAATCTGCTCATGTAATTTATTTTTGCAAGTCTAGGTTAAATTCAGTGGAGTGAGCAGGAGTGACACCGTAAAGTAGTTTGCTCGATGCCTTCAGAATGATGATGACGGTTTGTTGATGTCAGGGGATGAGTTTGCAGACTTCATAATGAGAGTGAGAAGATTCACCATACACTCATTAGTACCGTAGTGAAAGGAAATGTTGTACAGTGGAAAAAAAAAAGTGCACAAGCTTGTCCCATAATGCTCCAATAAAAGCTTAATGATTTCCTCAGTTGTAATGCAGGCAGAGTTTAGCGGTCTCCATTATGAGTCTTTTTTCATTTCCTCAGAGGAGAGCAGGTTATTGTTCACATCATCACTAGTCTCAATTCCAGAACGGTTAGTTTCAGAGAGCCCAGCGGCTTCAGGGAGTCTTCTCCACTCTCTTAGGCTCGCTGCCAATCGTCTCTTAACTCTGACTGCTGGAATAACACCCTCACAGTATCAATTATTCCAGTCTATTTCCCAGTCTGACACTCGCCATTATCCTCTCAGATATCATCGCTGTCATTGAAATGGAGCCATTGCGGAAGCGTTTGTCTACCTGGGAATTTGCGCCTGTTCATCCCTGACATGGAATGGATGCACAGATGACACATTAAAATGATGGCTCATCTTTTGTGACCCACGTGTTCTATAGCCCATCTTCTGCAACACAGGCCCCCGTCGTAATATGAAGGGCTTCTACTTTGTCTAGACTCTTGAAGACGGAGGAGGAGGAGGGGTCAGATGACCAAATGGATTTCACTTCAATAAGGTGCTCACATGCATGTCACAATTATTCAAATGATTTTTGAAGTGCTTCTCTCGCAGAGGAAGCTCTGTACCCAACAACGCATTCATTCGCTCACCCGTGAATGTGGAGAAAAAATGGTCCGTGAGTAAGCACAATCTCTTTGATTTCAGCGTGGAGGATTCTGGGAATTCACTTAGACCAGATGGATGGTATGCGATGATTTATTTTTCTTGTATGATTGAAATGGCGTTCAGATCAATTACAAAGAGAGGCCTTGAAGTGATAAGCACTTTTTTGCTGTTAAGTTTGCCCTGGTTATGAAACGTACACGCCATCAAACGTGGGTCTGACCTTGGCTAGCGCACATGAAAGAGAAAATGACAGTGGCGGCTGTACGATATGCAGTGGTGCTGTCTTCTACAGTCTCTTATTTAGGCCTAGTCCCCGAAGTCATTTGCAAGGATAATTAGAGAGGTACATGAATTGTATCTGCAGAGCTTCTCTCCCCGTCCTTAATAAAATATGAAGTTTTTAATGACAGTGTGGTGTTATGCACCATTCATTATTCATCACTTTACGTAACCTTTATGTAAGTCCTAAATTAATCGGAACATCAATAAGTTTGAGGGACGGAATTTCGAAGGTTTCACGGTGTAGTTAAAGATTGCAGGTTCTGATTCGGAATGGGATAGCCCTACGGAAATGAAGAGGATAAGCAAACATGAAAGGGAGTCCTGTGCACAAGCACATCGTAGATGAAAACGATGAGATCAATCATTCGGTGGTATTTGTTCATGTGCTGGATACATAATCTGTTCCATACAAATTAAAAGAGATTATAGTTGTAGATCGGTCGTGTTTCAAAGCGCCGTACCTGGTTAACGGATTTCATGGCTTTGCAGAGATAGAGAGTGCGAATTTGCATTTCCCTGAAAACAACACAGGGAGAGCATGTTGTTTTAAGGGAATTAACCTTTGATGTTAATGAGGCACATTTCCAAAGCACATTTCAGCAGCCATATCTGAACTCTCCACTGCACGCTATCAGATAGCATCAGTTGCAGCAAAGCAAACTGTTCTGTCAATCTCCCTCTCTCTTGCTCTCTCTCTCTCTCTCTCCACAAGGCCACTAGCCAGGTTTTGTATCCCATGAGACCAAGAGGGAAGAGTTCACTGAATTATGGATGTTTTACAGTGCCAGGAATTCTGTTGAAATCTTCTGCAAATAAGCTTTAAATCACTGCAGTGTCAACGCAGATTACCTTGAAACCACTGAAATGCTTCAAATGCAGCCAAAAACTCAGCAAACCCAACAAGTACAACAGGGCAATTTTGCAGACAATGCAGCAACGGAGGAAGAAAGGAAAATAGTATGTTCAGATGTGTCTTTATATTATGCTAAAACTAATTTGTTTGTTTTTCAAGGAACTTAAGGGGGCGTTCACACTGACAGTGATTAAAATGTTGGAGGTCGCTGAGGTGTTGGTTTCGACTGGGCGTTCCTATTGCTGCTGTACTGTTTGCATTCCCATTGGTCGTTGCCCTGTCCTGTCGCTGCTCGTTTGCATAAAGTTGAGCTCATGAGAATAGATGATGTATGTTTGCTTCGTCTCTGTGAATCACTATTGATGTGTGGCTGGTTAGCATTGGTCTGTTAACCCTTGGTGGTAGATGTTATAACTTCATCTTTCTCCATTGATGGCCATTTATGTTTTAGGTGAAATATAAAATTTTAGTAGTGCCCAATTCATTTTTAGACGTTTGTAATTGGATGTGAAATATTTATACTATTTTATACATTTATTTGATACACTATCACATATTATAGGCCTATCACTAGCCAAGTAGGCCTAACTGCTTGTAAAATGAATGGAAAGCTAACATATAGCTCTTTAGGTATTAAAGACCTTGTTAGTTTGAACCAAATAAACCATAAATAGGATTTATTGATCACCAAAAAGAGAGGGAAAAGTAAATGAGGTTTGGTTGGACCTTTAGCACACAGTGTCATTTTGAGCTCCCTGTACTCTAACTCTAAGCTTGCCTCCAATCACTAGAGTAACAGCTTTGGTTGTTTGCTAAGGGGAGCTAACCCAACAGCTATACCTCAACCTGAGCTTAGATGTGCTGTCACTACAGACCTCTGTGGCCCATTGTTAGACAGACAGCTACAATCTGTTCCTGCCAAAGGCCGGTTTTTATTCTTCTTATTGGGTTTGGTCTGAGCTCTCTGGGTTACTCCTCTGCATCACTCTTCCTCTCTCAACACACTGAGGTTCCAGTTAAAGGTATAGTTCACCCAAAAACGAAAATTCTTTCATCATTTACTCAACCTCAAGTTGTCTCAAACCTGTATCACAAAAGAAGATATTTTGAAGATTATGGGTAACCAAACAGTTGACTTCTATAGTATGGGGAAAAAATAACTATGGAAGTCAATGGGACCCATTCAACTGTTTGGTTACTGACATTCTTCAAAATATCTTCTTTTGTGTTCAGCAGAAAAATAAATTCATACAGGTTTGGAACAACTTGAGGGTGAGTAAATGATGACAGAATTTTTATTTTTGGGTGAACCATTCCTTTAAATCCTAGGAGATGTTTTTAAGGGACATCTATGGTGGCCAAGAGAGCTCTACGTGCTGCAACTGGAGAAAACACATGCAAATAGAAAAAGACCAGCAAATTAAGAAAACACATCTTTATCAGTTTGACACATGTGCTGCGAATACACACAACGCAACCAAATACAGAAACGCGCAAATGGCACAAAGCTCAACTGCTGCAAAGAAAACACATGCAAATAGGAAAAAAACACATGCAAATTAAGAAAACATCTTCACCAGTTTGACAACACATGTGCTGCAAATGCTCACAATGCAACCGAATACAGAAACACGCTATAAATAGCACAGAAATGTTGCAAGGGGAACCCAACAAGTGACGAACCTGGCTGGGACCGCATATTGTTCAATGTCTACTCATCAGTGGTGTTGTCGATGACCTAAAAGGTGAGTTTTTTTATTTTATTTTAACGTCTTGATCATATGCGTGTTGTGAGTATTTGCAGAGCGTTTCTGTATTTGGTTGCGTTGTGAGTATTCGCAGCACATCTGTTGTCAAACTGATGAAGATGTTTTCTTAATTAGCAGATGTTTTTTTTTCTATTTGCATGCGTTTTCTTCAATTGCAGCAGATTGAGCTCTCTCGCCCACCATACATGTCACCTCCCTCTCAAATAAGAGCAAGCTAAACAGAAACAAAGATCAGAACGCAGATTGGTATACGGGATTATTTTATTTTCTAGATTTTGCCATCATTAATGAGGTCACATTCTTAGATTGTTTGATATGTTTTCATCTTTATAAAATTATAAGTTTCTAAGTAGGGTTGCAACGATATTAAAATTCTGTCTGGTACTGTTACAAACTGCTCCGAGACAAGGTTGAGGATACAAATGCTGTTTATTAGAGTAATCCAGAATCGTAATCAAACAGAGGCAAAGGGTCAAGCACAGGAAGGCAGTCCAAACAAACAAACAGGCAGGGGTCAGAGGCAAAAATCCAAGAGACAATGAAACCAGAGAGAATGCTCAGAAATGCAGCGCAACAACATACAAAACTTCACAGTGAGTGAAAGAGAAAACCAGGCTTATATGGGGTGAGCTAAACAAGATAATGAGACACAGGTAAATGTGATAATGGATGAAGAGTCCAGGCAGTGAGTTATGGGAAATGTAGTTTGTGAGGGAATGACAATAGTCTGATGTGGAGTGCCCTCTGGTGACTCTCAAGGGCACTCCAGCTGGTGACCGTTACAGGTACTGATAAGCCATTTTTTTTTTCATATTATGGCTGATATCTGATAATTGGCTGATATTGCAATTCTATACTATTTTGTCTAAATAAAAAAAAATGAAACAAGAACATGTTTTTTAAATGCTATAGGTGAACCTAGTCATCACAAAATTGTATTTAATTTAATTTAATAAATACTTATTTCTTAGACCAATATGAAAGTGCATAGGACATTTCTTTAATCATATCTCTGGCATCTGAAATATGACTGAATATATGCAATAAAGCATTCTGCCGCCAGAGCAAAAAGGAACATACTGGTGCTAGGAAAGAAACTTTTTTTTTCACTGCTGCAATGCAGAGAAAGATCCATCAAGACTGTACTTGATATGTCTGTTTGGTATATTGTTTATGCCTATTTCATCATCATGGCCACCACCACAGTGATTGCATCATCTCTTGCACTGAAACATTTGAACCCACAGAATCCAGTAGAATTTCCCTTAGGTATTCAGCGCGAGTTTGACTGCAGTCCTTATTTCAGTATTTATATTTTTCGATTTCATTTCAACACTCAAACAGATTAGTGAGAGAAAGAGAGAGAGAGAGAGAGAGAGAGAGAGAGAGAGAGAGAGAGAGAGAGAGAGAGAGAGAGAGAGAGAGAGAGAGAGAGAGAGTGTGTGAACATCTCATATCATTTGGCTTAATAAATGCAATTCTGTTCCAAAGTTTCAGCACAGCCGAGTGTCAGAGAGAGTGTGCTATTAAGTATTGTGAAGTTCAGAGAATTCCATGAGTTGCTTCACACAATGGCTTTCATCTAGATTAATTTAAAATGACTTCGGCTGAGTACAGCCTTTGCAGACACAATGTCTGCTCGGTGCTGTAATTATTATCCGTTGATTTGGACCATGCTGTACAATTTACTCTTTCTCCTCTCTTTTTTTCTCCTATCCATTATTGTTGTTTGGTAAAGTAGAAATACAATTTCACAGCTCAGAGGCTGGGTCAGGACTGGAATTATGATTAATAATATTCCACTAAAAATGATTCAGTTCTCTGTGTTGGTGAAAACTAATTACTCTTCTTAATTGTACAAA